>JAHRHZ010000275.1:7805724-7841821 GCA_024137785.1 Ginglymostoma cirratum
CTCAGTCCATGATGGGAGATGATACCTGATCCCATGCAGTTTAGTCTTGTTCACTAACTCCAGTGCTGGACTTTATCAAAAGTCTTTTGAATATCCAAAGACAACAGATCCACTGGTTCTTGCTTAATTGACTCTGCTAGTAACAGCCTTAAAAATTCTAACAGGTTTGCCAAGCATGATTTCCCTTTCATGTTGACTGTGCCCAATCAGACAATTATTTTCTCAATATGTTGTCATCATATCCTTTATAATAGATTCTTTATAATAGATTTGCAAAATGGAAGTGTTTATCAGGAAACCTTACACCTATGATTTTCAAATCATTGGAGGAAATTATTGTCTGAGTGGAGCAGATTTTCTTACAATAATCTCCTGTATTTTGGAAAAGTGTTCTAATGGGAGACTACGAGTTCATGTGGTGTTTAATTTAGAAGTTTAAAACATAGGGAAATAGGAACAGAGTAGTCCATTCAGCCTTCAAGCCTGCTCCACCATCTTTACAATCATGGCTGATGAAACACATCAAACCCTTTTTATCCACACCATTCGCCTAACCCTTTATGCCAATGGTAATCAGAAATCTATCACCTCTAAATATACGGAAAGACTGACCTTCCATAGCCCGCTAGGGCAGAGAATTCCAAAGACTCACTTCTAAGTAAATCAATCTTTCTTCATCACAATCCTAAATGGTATACTCTCATTATTAACTTGTGCCCTTCTCCAACCAGGAGAGTCAGCTTGCCTGCATCAGAATACTGAATAAATGAGTACGTGACTTAAATTTAAGTTGTTACTTTTTTCATAGAAGTGGAAAGAAAATTAGTATATTTCAGTTTACAAAAATAAATGTGCTGTCAATAATTACATTTCCATGGATTGCACATTTTTGAAAATATCTATCAGGCACCAATATTTTGTTAATTTACTGTGAGTAAAGCTAGTTTTACCTATCCAGTTCAGAGAATGTCAAATGAGATTAGATGTTACAAAAAGCCATGGATGCTGTTGCAACCAGACCCCAAGAGTGCTCCCCAAGTTATTATGGTTCCAGGTAGACACTCTAAATCTGTATGGTCTCAGGAGAGAAGGAATCATCTGGCTCCCTTCTTTATTCAACCACTGCCTTGGTTGGTCACAACAAAGATAACTTGAAAAGGATCCCTCCCTTGTGAATGCTTTCTTCCAGACAAAATTAATTTGTTTTAGAAGGAGCTAGGCTTTGTTGAGTTAACAACAGAGTTTATTCGTTACTAAATGCAAAAAAGAAAGAATAATGTGACGCGCATACACAGATTTAGAATAAGAAGTGAGTCCAAAGAAAAGATAACAGATATGTGGATCAGTCTCTCTGGGAGATTCATGAAGATTAAATAGTGGAACTTTGATAGCTGAACAGTCACTTTTGGGATTTTTGCATTTGTGATTTCTTCCCATCTGTCTCCTTCTGACTGGCTTGCTGGTAATTTTCTTCCAGTAGAAAGAGCAAGGTAGTCTTTTATCTCAAGAGGGTTGGAATATAAAAGCAGTGATGTGCTTCTGAGACTTTATAAAGCTCTAGTTAGGCCCCTTTAGAATACTCTGTCCAATTTTGGACCCCACACCTCAGGAAGGACATACTGGCACTGGAGTGTGTCCAGCGGAGATTCACGCGGATGATCCCTGGAATGGTAGGCCTAACATACGATGAACGGCTGAGGATCCTGGGATTGTATTCATTAGAGTTTAGAAGGTTGAGGGGAGATCTAATAGAAACTTACAAGATAATGCATGGCTTAGAAAGGGTGGACGCTGGGAAGTTGTTTCCGTTAGGTGGGGATACTAGGACCTGTGGGCACAGCCTGAGAATTAGAGGGGGTCAATTTAGAACGGAAATGAGGAGACATTTCTTCAGCCAGAGAGTGGTGGGCCTGTGGAATTCATTGCCACGGAGTGCAGTGGAGGCTGGGACGTTGAATGTCTTCAAGGCAGAGATTGATAAATTCTTGATCTCACAAGGAATCAAGGGCTATGGGGAGAGTGTGGGTAAGTGGAGTTGAAATGCCCATCAGCCATGATTAAATGGCAGAGTGGACTCGATGGGCCGAATGGCCTTACTTCCACTCCTATGTCTTATGGTCTTATGGTCTTATAGATAGTAAGAACTGCTGATGCTGGAGTCTGAGATAGCACAGTGTGGAGCTGGAGAAACACAGCAGGCCAAGCAGCATCAGAGGAGCAGGAAAGCTGATTTTTCGGGTTGGGACCCTTCTTCAGAATGTGGCAGGGGAAGGGGGCTCTGAAATAAACAGAGAAGTGGGGGAATTGGACTGGGGAAGGTAGGTGGGATGGTGATAGGTGAGTGCAGGTAGGTAGTGGTGGGGATTGGTCAGTGAGGTGAGAGGAGCTGAACGGTAGGAGCGAAGATGGACCGGTCAAGGAGGTGGGGATGAGAGGGAGGATTGGTCATGGGATGAGGCTGGGGGTGGGGAGATTTTGAAACGAATAAGGTCCACATTGACACCATTGGGTTGGAGGCTCCTAAGGCGGAATATGAGGTGCTGCTCCTCCAGTTTCCGGGTGAAACTTTTCCAGGTGAAGTCTTTTAACCTGTAGTGTAGACATACGTCACTTGACGTCACTTTGACCTTCAAAGTACCCTCGTGTTTAAACTTTTCACATGAACCTCAGCTCATGAGCTCACCTTCTTCCACCATCTTGCCTTGTCCCACTTTCACACCTGGTTCAAGATTGCAACCACTTTTAATCTTGTTCTTTTGTACATTCCTGGAAGGCCAACAGACAAAAAAGTTTGAGAGGAGATAGCTTTCTGCTGAGAGGGGGACAGCAGTCAGCCACTTCATTATCTCTTCCTGGAATGTCTCTTTGTGTGATCTCTGACACTTTACAAATACAACATTCCATGTGTCCCACACAGGAATTTGCCATTCAATACTGAATTTGCATTTGCAGTCTTTTTATTTGGTAACAATTCTCTTTTGGAAACATACTTTGTAAATAAAAGTTTAAAATGGCCATTGTACTTCAGTGTTCTGATCTGTAGTTATGAGACTAATTTACTGAGTTATGAAAGATAAAGTCATCAAAATCCCAGAGGGCATTAGAAACGGATGACTGGTGATGAATTTAACCTGAGGGTCATCACACCTCAGGCACAGAGCAAGGTTAAGAAGGTGGGACCTTCACAGTGATTACGGCCAGTGTAGGATAAGATGTAAAGCTAATTTTTGTATACCCAATTCAAAGACTGTCAAATGAATTTGGACCATATAAAAGGCCATGGATAAGTAAAATGAAAGGTAACGCAAATAGTAAAAGTTTATCATATAAAGTGTAAAACTAAATTAATTGCAACAAAGTGATTTTGCTTTTTAAGTACCAACAGAAGTAGCAGAAGAAATGATTCTAAAGCATATTCTGATTCTGACAAACAAAAACGAATTGCAGCCCTTGTACAATGGCTGCAGCACAGCATGTATTTGAATTTTATATCTCATGCTTAACATAATAAACATGACACTAGCCATCTAGCACTGACTTGAAGGACAAAACTGAAGTAGAGAGGTTGAGACGATTAGGGAGGCAATTCCAAAACTTATGACCTCAGCACCTGAAGGCACAGCCACCAAAGACAAAGTGGTTTAAAATTCAGATGCTCAAGAGGCCAGAATTAGAGGGCTAAGAACATTACAGAGGTAGGGAGAGACCAGGTATGAAAGAATTTGAAAATAAGGATGAGAATTTTAAAATAGAAGTCTTGTTTAACTGGGAGCCAGCATAGGTTAGAGTGCACAGGAATGAGGGTGAATGACATTTGGTGTGGGTTAGGCCAACAGAATGACTTCAAATTTGGACAGGGTACAATATGGTAGTCTAGTCATGAGTGTGTTAAAATAATCAAATTTGGAGGTAACAACAGCTTGGATGAGGACTTTAGCATCAGAAAAGCTGAGGCAGTGATTTAATAATGTAACAGAGGTCAAAGTATTGGCAGAGATTTGTGCTTGAAAGCTCATCTCAAGGTCAAAAATGATACTGATGATGTGAACAAGCTAGTTCAACATCAGACAATTGGTAGGGAGTAGAATGAAAGTAATGGCAAAAGAATGAAGTTTCTGGTAGAGATGAAAGACAATGGTTTCGGTTTCCCCAATATTTAATTGGAGGAAATTTCTACTGTCTGGCACTAGATGCCTGTAAGTAGTTTGTCAGTTTTGAGACACTGAAGCAGCTGGTATTCGTGAAGAAATTGACATTCTGCTTTCAGGTGATGTTGCTAAAGGACTGCATGTGGCTGGGAAATTGAAGGGGTACAGGGATAGATCCTTGAGGGACATCAGAGGTAACTGTAGGAATGAGGTGCAAAGTTGTTGATGCCAATCCTTTGGTTAAGCTAAGAATAACATTAAATGTAGTCCTACTCTATTGGGCAACAGTGGAGAGGCATTGGAGGAGAATGGTGTAAACAGCAGCGTCAAAGGCTGTAACAGTTTAGGAGTACAAGTACTTTAGTAGCCCAAGCCAAACATAGACACGCATGGGAATTCCTAGAGACATGGTTCTCAACCTGTAAAGCAATCAACAAACATATAGAATTGGACTCATGTACAAACCCATACAGAGCAAAACCGGAAATGACACTACTCACCATAATCGACCAGAAAGTATAAATTCCAAGTGGAGTAGAACAACATCACTTCATTGGAGGCCTCACTGATGATGTTACCTAGCATGGTGATGAAACACCTGAACGAAAATAAGCCAGCTCGGCGAGCAAGTCAACAACATCACCCACAACCTGAGCTACAAATCTTTGTTAAAACTTTAAATCTGTTGAACTATAACCTGATGTCATGTGACATTTTAAACTTTGATAAAAACTGTTACAGTATGTGGCAGGGGTGGAAATCTCACTGAAAAGATTTAAACCTGGAGCTCCAGGAAAAATAGTTATTGGTAGGTAATCACACATTCAATCAGAAATTGGATCATCAAGCAATTTTCTTTTTCCACACCTAGACTATTAAATCCAATCATAGGAACTCAAATGCAGTTGAAAACATTGCATTTTCTTGTAGACTGAGAATGAGTTCACTTTCCAGGAAAAATTCCTGGAAGTCTGGTTCTAAGACAGGTTGAAACGAGAGGCAGGCATTAGCTGAGCCTGAACCTGCTCAACATCTGTTGCAATGTTAAAATGTCTATGAACAGAGCTCAGAGCTAACTAATTAAAGCTGTACAAAAACCAAAAGGCTCAGTCATGTGACAGGACTCCTGGATGAAGCAATTCAACCTGTCTCTCATCAAAGCCTTTGTGTATTATACAAGGTAGCTGTGGGGCTATTAACACCACTTTTAGCATATTGAAGTTCAATTTTTTTTTTCAAAATGAACTCTCATTTGTGTGGTTTTCCCTGCAATGTTTACACAATGGGATGTGTGAAATTCCATGGAGATAATATGTTAATTTTTATTGTGCTAATTATTGAGAATTTCTCAATATAGCCAGTGTTCCTGGCCAGATTTCTAGCATCCGCACTTTTTTGTTTTTTTGTTCTCATTCTATGTTCAATAGCACCCATTTTAAAATCAAACATGGATCCATTTTAATTTTTTTAAAGAAAATATGAAAAATAAATCTGAGGATCACTCTTCATTCCTTATGGAAATGACATGGAGCAAACCTGCTATCTCGCTGGTAGCTACAAATGGAACAATATGAGGAAGTTGAGTTTCAAATTTCTTAGTAATCTAAAAGACATGTATATGTAGCAGAATGCAGTGACAAAATCATCTAACCATTATGCATAAAATCTAACTAGTTTACAGTGCAAAAGTAATTCAAATCAACTGAACCCTGCCTATGTTATTTCTCTTTGACTTTCACCTTTGCATACAGTTCTGTTCACTTCCTGTTGTAACGTCATTCTATGAGTAAAGAAATTACATCTAAACAGCTGTCAGCTGTTGTTCAATTGGAAGATTGCCTGTGGTAAAATGTTTGGTTCAAGCTCCAAGATAACAAGGTGTGGGGCTGGATGAACACAGCAGGCCAAGCAGCATCATAGGAGCAGGAAAGCTTGACGTTTCGGGCCTAGACCCTTCATCAGAATTCTTGGCCTGCTGTGTTCATCCAGCCCCACACCTTGTTATCTCGGATTCTCCAGCATCTGCAGTACCTTTTATCTCTGGTTCAAGCTCCAGTTTGGATCTGGGTTGAAACTGTAGTGCTGTACAGCATTGAGGAAGTGCTGTATTTTTGGAGTGCTGTCTTACAGATGAAGTGTTGTACCAACGCTCAATTTGCCCTCTTGGGTGGGAGTAAACGTTTTCATGGCATTATTTGAGAAACAGCTGGGTAGTTCTCCATGGCATCTTGGCTCACATTATCTATCAACCACAACAATTTAAAACTTTCTTCATCACAGCTCTGCCTTTGCAAATGATCCCATTTTTGTTGAGCAATCTCAAACCCAGACCTAGTTCCAATATTTATACATTGGAATTAATTAAGATAATAAACAGAGGAATTATCAGGTCTCTTACAATTAAAGAGGAAACAGTCTAGGAGAAATAGTGCTACATACAGACTCTAGAGCAAGTTTCCCAGACTGCAGGTCACCGTCTCCAGTGGCGATGCAGTGTACAATTTTGGGATCAGTGTCTGATACTGTAATAATGGCCATGGAACATGGGCCATATTGATTAAACTACAATTCCCTGGTGTACTGTGTGGAAAGATTCTGATTGGCTACCTTGAGATTTGCTGGACTTTGTTTTAGGGATAATCACCAGCAACCCGACGAGGAAGATGTGGTGACCAGGAGGGAGGAGATGATGTGCTTGTTTTACAGGTACCTCTATTTTACATCACAACCTGAATTTTCACTACTCATTCTCTGGGGGTACATAAGCCACTTTTCCCTGACTGTGCTCTCAAAAACTCTTCAGAGATTCCTCACTCATCCTAACTCAGGGCTATGTTAATGCATGAGCATTGAAATTGTTTTACAGTGGGAACAGGTTTGGAAAACAATGTACTGGACAATCTGAGATTGCTCTCTTTACAGAAGAAAAGGGTGAAGTGAATATTTTGTGAATATATTCAAAATTTTTAAAGGTTCTATTAAAACACAGAATGGATACAACACAGAATGAGACATTCTGCCGAGGTGGGAACAAATTGTTTCCATCAGTAAAGGGGGTTGATCTTTACAGGACACAATTTAATAAATATTACCCATACTTCTCTTAAAATGTTTTCTGTGCCCAATTTATTTTCACATATGATTCAGAGATAAGTGTGCTAGCCCATTCAGCCACAAGAGATGAAATGTTCTTTTACATATGTGGAAAATTATTCTTCTGCAGAAATCTAGTTTTTTTTCCTCTGGATAACTAGTCTGTCCTATTTTATAAAATATGCATTTCTCAATTTTTGTTGAATTATTCCTTATATTGGTTAAGTAGTTGATAGCAGCCTCAGAATATTAGGGGATCTTTATTATGCGTACATCATAGCTGCTTGCTCCTTTGGTTACCATAAATAAAATCACATCCTCCTTAGTAATCGTAATTGGAAACATAGTTAGAATTGCTACAATGTGAGAGTAGGCCATTCAGCCCATCAAGGCCACACTGACCCTCCAGAAAGCATCCCACCCAGAACCATCTCCTTCCCTATCCCCGTAACCCTGCATTCCCCATGGCTAATCCGCCTAGCCTGCACATCCCTGGACACTATGGGCAATTTAGCACAACCAATCCACTTAACCTGCGCATCTTTGGACTGTGGGAGGAAATTGGAGCACCTGGAGGAAACACACAGACATGGGAAGAACATGCAAACTCCACAAAGACAGTAACCCAAAGCTGTTATTGTGTCCAGGTCCCTGGCACTGTGAGGCAGCAGTGCTAACCACTGAGCCACTGTGCTGCTCTCATTGTCCTGCAGTATTATTTATAGATTGTAAATTTTGATGATAAACAATATTTCTCTCAAAGGTTTGATGCAAATTACACAAGCCCAAAGTCACTTAAGCTTTCAAATTTTTCTAACAAAGTTCAGCTCCCTGTGTCATTTCAGTTTGTCAGAGTGTCCATATTATTTATGAGGATATTTACCAAAAGGACAATTACACTAGGCAAAATAACACAAATAATAATAATAATTTAGAGTTGTACTGATGTATATTGGGGGAAGTTCACTACTCCACTTGTAATATTAACATTGATCCATAACTTAATAGTCAATATTTTGTTTTGGTGAAACTACATGAAAACAAACTTGGGAAAATAGAGACAGAAGGATCTGAAATATCACAATCCACTGGAATGGTAATAAATATCACCAGGATCTGAAAATGCCGGATCATAGTCTATGAAAAAAAGTTTTCAGAATACTCTTTTTAAAACAGAGTTCCTGCCTTACAAAGGTGTCAATGAAAGGAAAATCAAGGCTAGAGGTGAAATGACCTCAAACAAAAAAAAGATTTCTTGCCTTTTTAATGTTGAACTTTTGATAAATCAAATCCAGTTCCAGTGGCAAGAAAACCTTGATGATTGTGGATTTCCCTACTGCTGCAGCCTTCATCTGTATCACAGCCACTAATATCACCCAAATATCTCAATGTTGATTCATAGAGTCCCTACTGTGTGGAAGCAGGCCATTTGGCCCATCAAGTCCACACTGATCCCCCGCCCCAAAGAGCATCCCACCCAGATCCACCCCCTACCCTGTAACCCTGCATTTCCCATTATGAGTCCACCTAGCCTGCACATCTTTGGATTCTGGGAGGAAGCCAGAGAACCTGGAGGAAACATCCACCTTCTGACTGAATCACTGCTGATGACTTGTTTTGGATTACGTTTGGACTGTTTCCACTGCTCTGACTTTACCATCATGTGTGGCCCTGTCTGGAGTTGAGAACTTCCAACAGCAGTACTCATGAGATACCCGAATGCTCAAGCACAACAAGGTGGCAATTCATGGTAGGGAAATGAAATGTCGCTGGATTCTGTTGCAGCCAAATAATGCTGTAGATCTGCTGAAATACAGAAAGGAGCAATTTAGTATACATGAATCCACTGATGTTAACAGATAGTATGAATTTCATTGAAATGAGAGAGTCTGACTGACCTCCATTTCTCACAGCTTAGACTAATCCAACACCATGTACAAGCCACTGTAAGACAGCCAAGGTAGGAAGGCAAGAGAAGGAACTGAGTGAGGCTGCTAAATGATATTGACTTAAGTGAGATAGAGCTTATCCCAGGTATGTAATTCATTAGAGATATTCAATGGTGAAGAAAAAAGAGAAATGCAAAAAAAAACTGGGATGAACAAAGAAGAGGCAAAATAATGGGAAAAGTGATGCATGCAGAGTCAGAGGATAGTTGAGAAGTACTAACAGACAGCAAGGGAAATATCTGCCACAGTATAGAAAGAATAAGGACAGTTTTGTTCATTTCTGTCCATTTTGTAAATAACATAAGGGACAGAATTTTATAGGGGTCTGAGTGATATGGGTCATGGTGAAATGTGTGGCAGAATCAGATGAGAAGTGAGACGAGGCCCATCTCAATGATTGGTCTTGATTTCAACCCATCTTTTCTACTTTGCACAAACAACATAGCTGGATTCTCACGAGGCAGTGACAAGATGCCAATTAATGGGGATTAATGCTTTGTAAATGCCATGATTCACCTCATTAATATTCAGCCTCCTATCTTGTCAAACTCACCAAACAAGTTAGACTTGGGAAAACACAACAAGGAAAATGGAGCAAGCACCCAGTGGATTCAGTTTGTTGCTTGCTCCGAACAACTTCATGTTGAACACTGAGTACCAACATCTCAGGGCATAATCCATGGACATTAGTCACATACACCCCACATACACAGACATAGGCATGCTACATGTGCTTGTTTCTAAGAATCCTCATAGAACATGTCTGATTCACTTACAGGATTCTTCTGCACCTCATTGCTGCACCTCGGCTGTACTGGAACAGCAAGGACATTGTGTGTTCAGGAACTGGATCAGACTGCTTCTCTGGACTCTTCACTTGCTTTTTTAGCACTCACTTACTCTGATCTAGGTGGATGCTCATAACAACTCTGCCTTGCATTGCTTGACTTGCTTTTTCTCTCTTTGTCCCCTCAACTGGAGATATCAGATGTGCCAATTAGAGCAGACACAAAGCCAGGAATCTTGACATAGTTGTCAACAAGCCTTAGTCAAGTCAAGCGAGATAGCCATCGCTCAGGGGTTCCCAGCACAGCAAGTCAAGGGCAGCCTTGCATACCAGTCCAGGGTTCGAGTGAGGATCCTCCCCTCATTAGAGAAGAGAAGTCAAATGATGGGCAGCACACCACCCATCTTGCCTTTTTCTGTCCTGCCTCTTTCTGCCCTATTTGTAGGCTGTTTTCCTCATGAAATGAGAGGGAGAGAGACAGGTATTTCAGGAGATGAAAGTGAAAAATAAAAGAAAAAATGTTAGTGAGTGGCACAGCTAGGTGATGGTATAGGTAGAGAGAGTGGGGCAGGCATCAAGAAGAAAAGTTTTGACAAAGTATGTCTGTCTTCAGCAATACCTCAAGTTTTGTACTATCGCATAACATTTTATATGGAAAAGGTTAAAGTGATAATGTGCTCATTAACATTCAAGCTATTCAAAACATTTTAGCCCCATTATACAGGTAGCTGCCTTGACCACTGCAGAATAATTGATGCTCTAGACTGTTGCTATTTCTTTTATATTTAGCTTCCCCACAGCATCAAATCATCTGAAAAAGTCAAATGTGTATAATTTGATTGCATAATATTTTCAATGCTGTGAATGCTGTTTTGGGAATTGATTTCAAATTGACACCCATGGTCACGTGCACATGTTATAAGTACAGGCAGCATGATGGATCATTAGTTGTGGATGAAAGGAAAGCACAACATAACTAAATGTGCAGAATTGGGGAGATTGGGACATCAGTCAGAACGTAATGTTGATTTGATTCTAGTGATGTCATTTTTGACTTCATTGCTCCACCTAATACACTTTCTTAACCTAGCTGAACATGCATTCAGTAGCAGGATAGACCCCTTCTTCAGCACAATTTAAAAGGATCAGCAGAAACTTTTAGCTTAGCTGAGTGTTGTTTTCTGTTGGTGCTAGTTGATTTGGTAGAAATGTCCATTTATTTGTTTGTACTACAATATTTCTATCGCAACTGATGTGACATATTGTGAATCTTGATTCTTACTTTATGTATTCTGGTCATAACATTTCACAGGTACAATAGCTTCTATCTTTCTTAGCCTTCAGAATGATAGAAAAATTAGGAGAGGTACCACAGAAGAGTACAAACGCATCACAGAGGAGACCATATCAACCTAGGGTTTTCAGGGATTGTTTCTCCTCTCATGATGAATCTGTGGAATTTTCTACTAGAAGGCTGTGGAGGTAAAGTCACTGAGCCTATTTAAGAAAGAAATAGACACTTTTCTAGGTATTAAAGGTGGCAGGAGAGTTTGGTGTAAAGATGCAGTATCAGCCATGATCAGATTGAATGATGGAGAGGGCTCATTGGGCCACATGACCTGTACTTGCTCCAATGTTTTGTCTTTCTATTCATGTGGAATGTTGAGGCCCATCAGTGACCCCCGTTGCACGTCATTGTTCACAGTATGTCAGTTCAAGCAAAGAGTACATCCACAGCAAGTATGTGGCACCATTGTTGGCTCAGTTGTATAGAAGGAGAGGGAATGGCATGCTGGCTCAGTGGTTAGCATTACTGCCTCCCAGCGCCAGGGACCTGGGTTCAATTCCACCCTCAGGCAACTGTCTTTGTGGAGTTCGCACATTCTCCCTGTGACTGTGTGGGTTTCCACCAGGTGCTCCAGTTTCCTCACATAGTCCAAAGATGTGCAGGTTAGGTAGATTGGCCATGCTAAATTGCCCATAGTGTTCAGGGATGTGCAGGCATGGTTTAGCCATGGGGAATGCAGGATTTCAGGGATAGGGTAGGGGGATGGGTCTGGGTGGGATGTTCTTCAGAGGCTTGGTTGGTGTGGATCTGTTGGGCCGAATGTAGGGGTTCTATGGAAAAGATTGGTGAAGCAATATTCAGAGGGGAAGTACAGGTGTTTCTGTGATCAAGGATGAGAATCCAATAAATGCCTAATACTTTATTGAATCATTCCTGGCTGTCAGTCATACAACCATCCTTAATTTTCCACAATTAATAATTGGATGTGGTCAAAGAAAATAAAAATAAAGCACAATTCTGAATACTACTGTGTCTTTTCTCCTGGGTTCCTTGAAGATAAGCCTTGGATATTGATCTTTAATTGTAGAAAAATGCAAACAAATCCGGAGATTTTAGGCACACTGCATTAAATAGCCAAGACAACTCAATCCCCGTGACAGATTTCATCTATTATCAGCCCTTCTGTGTAGTCCATTGATTGTTGTTTTAAATCCATTACTATGTTTTGTTTATGACATTTGTCTTGCTGAGCATAGTTAATAAATGACTAATAACTAAGATGTTGTGTGAAGATTTGTGAATTTCCATGTGTTGAAACAATAAATGTTAAATACTTTTTGAGAATCTAATTTTAGGGCTGAGCTGCACCAATACACGTATTTACCTATGCCTGCAGTGTAGGATTCATTGTCTGATGGGAGTCCTTTTCTTTCACTCCAAAAGCGTGTGGAAAGAGCTTAGCTTGCAGATGACTTGGATAAGAATCCAAAACTCTGGCATGATTACAACTTTTATAGGCTACATTGATGTCCTAAAGTAGGGATTGTGGGAGACAGTAAATTGGGCATGTAGGCAACACTTCTCAGTTTGATTATAATGAGAGTTGGAGGTAGAAAATACACCAAAGAAAGCTGGTTGTACTTGGGGATGTAAATTACTATTTGTTAAAAACACAGGTGAAAGGTCCCAGCTAGGTGCCTAAGTCCATATGGTCATCAAGTTCTCTCATTCCTAGCTAGACAGGTGGAGGTTTACCATAGGAAGGAATTTAAAGTTGTGTGTCCCTGAAATTTGCACGCACTTCTTCTGCAGTTTTTCAGGCATGGCATAAACCTGAGATGGTAGGTGACTCATCACTGTGCTAGGCATTACCTTGCAGGCTTGACTGATGGATGCACTCTTTCACCATGCTAGATGATGATCATTTCTTGCAGGTGAAAAAAGCTGCTGTGAAACCATAAGGACAACCATAATCCCAGTCCATTTGTTAGTTCGTATAAATGTATGATCCATGAACCCAAGAGTCACCATTCATCAGTGTTCTTCTCCTTTCTGAGGTGAAGATGCCCTGAACTATAGTTTATTTCACTGTAGCTATTTTCTGGAAAATTTTTATTGGTACTCACAGTCATCACTTTGGGCCAAAAATTGTCTGAATACAAATAGAATGAAAATACTTGATGTACAGATAGACCATACATTTAATATGAAAAGAAAACTTTGATACCTGTATGAACACATTATACTGAGGAGAAGACTACCATTGGTTGCAAATGTACCCACTTTATCTCAGCTCCTATGTTCATTTCATTGGAATGCAATGGGCAGAATCTTATATTTTTTCGGCTAAGTCTGGGTTGTATCAAGCGTTTTTGAGGGGTTTTTGCCACCAGACCAAGCAAGTTTTCTCATCCTATCTTGCCAAGCACATTGCTTTAATTAACCACCATGTTTTATGGCAATTCTCACACTGATTTCAGCCACCTCTTACCATATGCCATTCCCAGAATAACTGACCATTCAGCAGATGTCTGCCCGAAGGCCGGAATCCCTTGTGCCCTACTAACTTTAAAAATCTGCAGTGTACCCAGACAAGTACTGGCATTCTGAAGCTGCCCTGCCTGTTGACAGATTGAATTGAAACATTATGGAAAAGGGGAAGACATCACAGTGATTCTCCAACAGAGACTCAGAAGTCCAGAGTGGTTCAAAGAAAAGGAGGTTTCTTTCTGGAGGACCAACTGAGGATGCTGCGCCACCAGACTCTGCCACCCTGGTCTGATGTTGCCACTCAAGTCAGTGAGATTCTCTAAAGTGTGGTGGAACGGCTAGCATTGTACAAAGATGGCCAATGACACGGTAAGTGCCACACTCTTCTCTCTGCCACCTCACACAATCTTTCAGTGCCACTGCACACACTTCCCAAAAAGGGTCATGACCCATCACCCACACTATTGCCTGCAACATGTTTTCTCACTCACTCTTCCTCTCACCCTCTCACATCACTATCCCTGCACGCCGTTCACCCTGCCTCCTCAATATTTCTGAACTCTTCACCACCTTTATCCTACATGCATGAGAAGTAACAGCCATGCTACTCATTGTCATCTCACATACTTCCACACCCCACCCCCGGTTTTCCTCATTACCGGAGAAGACACCGCTCAACAAGAGCAAAAGGAGCCCATATGAGTTAGGGTGCCTGATATCCATGTCCTTACTCCCTACAATGAGCGAATCCTGGTTCTCACAGGAAAAAAATGGCACTACTCCTGGGACACCAAAACATTCATGCCCCACGAAATGAGTAAGTACCACTCTGTACAGTACTGCCCTCTCCAATTAATCTCACTATTGTTCTCAGTCCTTACATACTACTTGCAATCATTGGTCATGATGTCTTCTCTCTGTCTTGCAGGTTCCATTAACCTCTTGATGATGTCTGTGGAGAAAAGGAGGAAATGCCATCCTGGTTCTCTGAAGATGAAAGTACCAATGCGTCAGACGAATTACGCACAAAGCTGTCTCCTGCACTCACCCACCAGTCCAGATTCAGCCACCTCAGTTCTGAACCATAGGCATAGACTGTGGGTTCACAATCTGGTGAGCATCCCGTCATGGGAGCTCCACAGCTGGCCAAGGAACACACAGTTCAGGCAGCTGGCACTCAGATGACTGATGGAGACTAACTACCTGCACAACCCCAGGCAGGAGATGATTGGGTTGTGTTGGCAATCAGGAACTTCATCCAAATGCACAGGGCAGAACAGCAGTGGCAGACAAGCTTTGGGGTACAATAGCTGTCATTGCCCAGAAGCTGCATCAGTGTGACAAATCATGCAACCGTCCTGTCTACTTCCATGGACAGGGTGGCTGCTTCCATTGAGAGTTGGGCCCAGCACCCTTGGAAATTGCTGGAGAGATACACACACTTGTATGTCATCGCTTTGGTTCTCAGGACATGAAAGTATGGTGACAGGAGGACAGGGAATCTTAACCCCTGTCCAGGTGGCCCCTTCCCTCATGGAAATAGCACGATGCTAGGAAACACCCAAAGGCGTGGAACTACATGCATGCCCCTCAGACGTTTCCACTCAGGTCACTAGTGAGGTGGCTGGACCTTCCACCTCCACCCTCACCGGCCCCTCTGATCCTTGGAAATCCAAGTCAAAGAGGCTCAACTTGCATCTGGCTTCAGCATGTTTGGCCCATCAAACCTCCATGGACTCTGGCTCCACAGCCAACAGGCTCACTCCACCCTAACTGCAGAATCAGGGAGTATATTGAGATGTAGTTGGAGGGTAGCAGAAAACCTAATGAGGGCATGTTAGTGACACAGATGAAGAAGGCTTTTCAATAAATAGTAATTTGTCCATTCATGATGTTAACTTTGTTCTATGTGTTTGTGAATCTCTCTGAATAGACAATAAACACATTTTCACACCATCCAGCAGCAGTTCATGGTAACAAAGGATACATGTTGAATTGAGGTCAGTGCTGAGTGTCTATTGCATCATCTGTGGCATTGATCCTGATACAACTTTTACCCCTCCTTGTTCTACATCCCTAAAGTTTGGCACCCTCTGTGCACAAAGGCATATAAATCACAAATTATCCAGTTGTGTCTGTGCCAGGGAGGCTCAGTGTATGGAGAGGATCAATGTTGTAGAATGCCCAGGGAATAGGCAGCACACTTGCCCATGTGCTTTATCTTTCATGGGCCTGTGATCAAGTTGTTCCCCTATAAAACTTTTTTGAACAGTATGTGCTATAGCCCCCTCCCTCACAGGTTAATTGTTTATCCTGCCCACTCCAAGTGTGCTTACAGCAATTTTCTTCCCATCACGTAATTTAGAATTCCTGCATGATGAAAGGTAGCAGTGAGCGATTCTTTTCCAGAGCTTTCTGGTCTTAGCCCAATAGTGAACCCCCAGAGATCAACATCCCCTTCCTTGTAGCCTATCCCGTTAACTTGATAGGCTTCACACTCCCCTTAACCCCCATCCAACATCTCTATAAGCACGTCCCTTTCTACCCTTCTCACTCAAGACCTAAGTATATGAGATGACAATACACTACACCCCCAAGTCCCGCTTGAAGCCAGGGTGGACCTAACTACGGACACCCTCCATTGTCACATTGCACCCTTCCTAGTCGTGATTTACAGTATCATCCCTCCCTTGCAAATCCTTTACCACCCACCTTCACTACTGGATAACGCCCTTGACCTGAATCTGCAACACCTAGTTACGATGAGTAAACTACTAAGGCTTGTTGCCACGGCTAGAGGCATACTTTCTCCCAATACTCTCTTCCTCCTTAAGTTCTCCAGACATACCTAATGGATTGACCATTGCCACCCCCTCAACCAATATGCCCAAAAAGCCTTATGCTAGACTGGTACCTGTATATCTCCCCAGACTCCCGGCCTGGTGCTGTGGAGCCAATAGTCTGACCTTGACCCACTCCCTGGACTGAGAGGCACAGATCTTCTGACTGAGACACCCTGACCGGACGCCTGACTGTGGTCAATTCCCTGGACTTATTATTGAGATTGCCCTTCACTTACTGGACTAAAACCTCCTGACTGACAAACGCTTCCATGGACTTCTGTGAGGATTACTCCCACAAGAGTATAATACATGGTGACTTTCTTAGCAGCACATCCATTGAGTTGCCATGTAAGCTGCTGAGATATTGATCAGGTGTGAGATTGATGTGGCACACCGCTATTCTGCAATATGTGCACCCCCTTGAATTAGGACCGTTAAGCAGCAGTGCATGTGCCTGGTGATGTGACTGTGCTAATTGGCAAGGCAAGGCAGGACTGCTATGAGCATGCATGGTAGGCATTAAGTGAATGAGCAATGGGGGTGGGGTGGGGACAAGTGAGCATCCCTAATTTAGAGCCTGGTCTACTCTGTGAGGTGGGTGCCTGTCCTTGCTGCAGTACTTCAATGCTAATTGTTTGTGAGTCCTACAATGAAAGTCTGTGTTTCAAGGCACACTGCAAATACATATTTGAGGTGTCAAGGTGGTTGAGATGGGTTGTCTGGATTGAGATGCCAGTGTTTAAGGAGGAGGAGTGTGTTTGGCTGTTGCCCTTGTGTCACACAGTCCTCCTTCTAGGGGTACACATCTTGCAGTATGGCGGTGTGCCACATCAATCTCACACCTGTTCCATGACTCATCAGCTTACATGGCAACTGAATGGATATGCTGCTGAGAAGACTGGTGTACAAGATGACCTGAATCCACCAGATGCTCATGCTGGCTTCCTTGTCAAGTTTTCCTGACAGCTAGCTTGCTTGGTGAATTTGGTAAGATGGACTATTAATATTAATTAATTGAGTTGTAGCATTAACAAGGCATTTAACAAGAAATAATGACCGTCAATTGGCATCTCACCACTGGAAAGCAAGAATATCACCATGCCAATTCTGAAAAGCAGAAAAGATGGGACAAGGCGATCTTGACTTTGAGATGGCCTCACTGCAATTCATCTTGCCATAACCCACATTGCTCAGACCCCTATAAAAGTCCACCCAGTGAATATGCTTCTATCAGTTTCCCATTGAATGCATATACTGCAGACTGTCTGATGTAGCATATGTCCCTTAGTTTGTGGAAGTACCTGGAGACATGGAAAATCCCATGTACCAACATTTCTTATTGGGTCATCTTGGAGCAGATTAACAACTGAGCACCCTCTGAAGCAAAGATGGTAGATACATGTCCTCTGAATGATCCAGATAAATGCAAAGGACACTGTAAACTCAGTCTTCACTGTAGTGACAACTGCAGACGTACAGCTCCTGATATCATATTACTTATGAATAGCCCTTCTGAAACATACAGTAACTTTGGAGAATATCTACACTCAGTTTTCTTTCTGATACCATTTAAAACAGCCACATTAACCTGATTACCAGAAGAGAACATTATTTGGCAAAAAAAACACTAGAAAGTACCAAAGCGACAGTCTTACCCAAGTGAGAACAACAAGGGGCAAAATTATTCTGGAAACAACAGCACTTTTCCAATAAACTAATCATTAATCTTCTGACGCAAGAAAATTGTAGGAGCATTAACATATCGTGCATTTCTTTTTGTTGTTTTTGAACATCTTGGTCTATTAATTTTAATTATATAGGTTTTAAGAAAAAAGTATTTCTGAAGAGGGGTCACTGGACCCAAAATATTAACTCTGTTTTCTTTCTATAGATGCTGCCAGACTGGCTGTGTTTCTCCAGCAATTTCTGTTTTAGTTTCAATTGTTTGACTAGATTGGTTGGAAGTGGTAGGTTATATGATAAAACCTCCAGAAATATGTTCAACTAGAGTTGAGAACCCAATGCCTGACTGAACAGGCAGAAGCCACAGATTCCCAATATGCTCTTCAGAATTGATGAGCAAGATATCATGTGTTTAAAGTTTTCGAGAAGATTTGTAGCTTGGGTTGTGAATGAGTTTGTCGACCTACTCATTGAGCCGGTGGGTTTCATTACCCTGCTAGGTAACATAGTCAGTGCACCTCCAGTGAAGTGTCGGTATTCTGTCCTGCTTGTTATTTACATGCCTCAGTTTGCAGGGGTGGTTGGTAGTAATACCAGAAGTAATACAACCACCCTAGCAAACTGAGGTATATAAATAATAAGCGGGACAGAACACCGATGCTTCACCGGAGGTGCACTGATGATGTTACCTAGCAGGGTGACGAAATGTTTTCAACCAAACCCATTGGCTCGGTGAACTGGTCTACAACTTCATGTCGTGTGTTGTGTGTGTTGCATACACAGGAATTACATTGAATGAGATGCTTTGTAATAATTATTAGTTTGAATGAGGCCTCTGAATACTGGCAGCATTTGATTCAACAATTGGGAATCTTTTGCAGAGTGAATTCAATATAAGCACTGGGTCACAATTCTCTGGCCACATCCATTCTTGTGATACACTGCTCTTGGGGCTTATATACAACCTAATTTTCGATAGCATCCTTGTTACATGATGAAATTTGTAGCTGCCTTATATCAAGTGATGCTTTGTTTTTTTTCTAGAAATATTTTACAATTTTAGATGCAAACTTAATTTAACCAGATCTGTCACCTTGGAGAGGGTCATAGAGTCATGCAGCTTGGTACCAGGCTCTTCAGCACAACTCGTCCATGCCGACCAGGTTTCCTAAACTGAACTAGTCCCATTTGTCTGTTTGGCCATTATCCCTCTAAACCTTTCCTATCCATGTGCCTATCCAAATGCCTTTTACATGTTATAATTGTGCCCACCCTACTACTTCGTCTGGCAGCTTCTTCCATATATGCACCACATTCTGTGTGAAAAAAGATGCCCATCAGGTCCCGTTTAAATCTTTCCCTTCTCACCTAATCCTATGTCCCTTAGTTTTGGACTCCCCTACACTGGGGAAAAGACTTTGGCTATTCATCTTATCTATACACTTCATGATTTTATAAACCTCTATATGATTACCCTGCAGCCTCCGATACTTTTCCAGTTTAATAACATCCTTCCTATGGCAGGGTGACCAGAATTGTATGCAGTACTCCAAATGTGGCCTTACCAATGTCTTCTGCAGTTGTAATATGACATCCCAATTCCTGTACACAATGTTCTGACCAATGAAGGCAAGCATGCCAAACACCTTCTTCACCACCCTGTGTACCTATGATTCCACTTTCAAGGTACTACGTATCTGCAATCCTAGGTCTTTCTGTTCAACTACACTACCCAGGGCCCTACTATTAACTGTGTACATTCTGGATGGGTTTGTCTTACCAAAATGCAACACCTCACATTTATCTAAATTAATCTCCCTCTGCCATTCCTTGGCCCACTGGCCCAGTTGATCAAGATCCCGTTGTACTCTTAGATAATTTTTTTCACTGTCCACTATACAATAAATTTTGGTGTCATCTGCAAATTTGCCAACCATTCCTCCTATATTCTTCTCTATATAAATGACGAACCATAGTGGACCCAGCACTGATTCTTGTGGCACATCACTGGTCACAGGTCTCCAGTCAGGAAAACAACTCACCACCACCACCCTCTGTCTCCTACCATCAAGCCAGTTTTGTATCCAGTTGGCTAGCTCTCCCTGGATCCCATATGATCTAACCATACTAACCAGTCTACCATGTGGAACTTTATAAACCTTGCTAAGCCCATGTAGACAACATCTACCACTGTGCCTTCATCTGTCTTCTTGGTCACCTCTTCAAAAACTCAATCACATTTGTGAGAGTGTAGAGGTGTAAAGCAGAATAACTCAAACTGTAGCAGAAATACATCCCACCGTCCCAAACACACCCTATCTCCTGTTCCATGCCTGCAGGCCCCAGAAATTTCAGCCTTTCATGGTACCTGAACATTTCATGATTGATTCAAACAATCAAGTAGATCCCACACTTCTGGCTTACTGAATGCTCTGCAAGAAGTTTAGTAGCTGGTGAGGTGAGCATATGAACGTCCCAGCTACCAGCTTTTAAAGGCAATCTGCCCCTGTAAAAGTGAGCCACACAGACTGAAAGCAATCTGCTGCTAATCACCAGTACTTAAGTTGTGTGCAGTTTGAAACAATAGGAGTAAGTCATCAGGGTGGTCAACTACTGGAGCATAAGTCATGGGCCTTGCAACAGCGCTAGAAGTTGAATGATCTCACATGGATGATCAAGGTGAGGAAATACAGCTTCACATGAAATCTCACACCCTTCCAGAGGACCAGCTTCTCTTACTGATCAATATACCACACCATCACTCACTCACTAGAACTCAAATATGCTCAGAATTGAGGCCTCACATTAAGATACTCACTTCACTCACATACCTTACAATATTGTCAACTTCATGCCCACCTCTCACTTCCTCTCCATACCTCCAACAATTCAGCTATGGCAGCCTTATCACCCAGCAAAAGTTCAACACGATCACTGACATTTGTCTCTCTCTCTCACAGTATCAAGTAATAGAAGGAAGTTGATAAATTATGGGGAGACAAGTGTGCCTTCATCCTTGAATCCTCCGGTACTGTACATCCTGGGTCCAACTCTAACACAGCCTGTTGCATCTTGCATTTCTGAGAGAATTGATGTTGATGGTTTTTAACTGCCTAATATACATTCTCAATTCTTAACTCACACTCATCCTGCTAACTCGCATGATCGCAAGCTGCAGATGGTGTAGCCATGGATCTGTTGGTTTCCATTCCAACTCATCCTATTTTATTTTCAGCTTTTAGGCACTCAGACAATTTCTGCCTGTCCAACTATAGTGATCGTAAGGGGAGGAAGAGAAAGAGAGAGACACAGCAACACCAGCCTATTAATGAGGAGGCATTGCCACTTGACATCTTTCTTATAGAGTTTTACAGCATTGAAAGAGGCTATATGCTGGTCATCAGACACCTATCAGACACTCTAGTTCCATTTTCCAGCACTTGGCCTGAGGCCTTGTGTGCTAAGATGTTTCAAATGTTCATGTAAATACTTATAACATGTTGTGATGGTGCCTGTCTCTTCCACCCTTTCAGATACCCCCAGCCTCTAGATGAAAAAATATCTTCCTTAAATCCCCTCTAAACTTCCTGCCTCTTGCTTTAAAAACTATGTCCCTGGTTATTGACCCCTCTACTATGGGAAAGGCATCTTTTTATCTACCCTAAGTACAGGTTTCCTGTCCTCTCCCCGTCTCAGCCTCTCTGATCTAAGGAAAACAATCCCAGCCTATCTAATCTTTCTTCACACCTGAAACACTCCAGCCCAAGAAATATCACAGTGAAATTCCTCTGCACCCTCTCAAATCTAATCACATCTCTCCAATAGTGTGATGACCAGAACCGCACACAGTACTCCAGCTATGGCCTAAGTAATGTTTTATACAGCCTCCCAGTTTTTGTCAATGAAATTATGTTTCATTGTACATAGGGTCTTTGTCTTCTTCCATGTGCAGTGATGGGCACATACTGAGAGATGTTTGCTATCTTGTCTGGTCCCAGCTGGATTGATCCAGCCACATAAAAGTTTATTGCAACTGTCACGTTTATAGACACTGGCTGTATTAACCTTACCCTGGATAATAGTGGCCATGCAGGCATGATGAGCTGAATGGCCTCCTACTGCACTGGAAAAATTCTGTGATTCTTCGCATGATTCCACATTTTCTCTTGAAGGGGGTAAAACAGTTATGTGATCACTTTCTTGTAGAATCTGAGTTGCCTCAGGGATTGCTCATATGTGAGGCAGAGGTCTGAGATATATTTTCAGAAAACCTGTGATGGGTCCTTGGAGAGTTGTCCTTCACCTCCATTTTTGCAGAGACATTCCTCTCTGCAGTCTCTACTTCATTTCTTTGTTTTGTTTCAGATCCAGAGATGTGACAATGACAGCTGTCATGCTTCTGACATACTTGTACAGATGAACAAATTCTCACCTCTCCCTCAATGTATGCATGAATTCACCAAAACATCTCCAAAAGCTAGTCACAGTACTTACATAAACTTTACTTATTACGACTTATTTTTCCAGACCCACACAAGGCAATGTGCAAAAGACACCACCATTGGCTCCAGTCCATTGAAATCTCCTTCAGTCCTGCCCAGGTGATCTCCTGAAGATTCTCCTTAAATGTACTTGGTCAGATTTTCCTTCGCTGGCACCCACCTGGTGATATTCATTCAACTACCACTCTAGCAGAGAATACATCTTCACGGCAAAATACATATCCTGCCATTCTCAGTTATCTTACATCAAGATGTTCTGTGGACATCTCCAGCTAATCACCTTTGGTGGTGTTGTCTCCTCAAATGTCTAAAATTTTACATCGGCATTGTGAGTGGAAGATATCCAACTTACATGACACCTCCTAAATCATTAAGTCAAAAACATCTCATATTGGATGGCGGACCCTTTAAATAACATTAATAAAGGTTCATTATGCAAGTGATTGCATTTTCAGTTATAAGTAATCAGCACAGATATTCAAACAACCTATGCTGTCCAAGTTTCTACAATGCGCATTAAATTAATTTTACCATCGAACCATTCCTGAAACTTCAATGAATGGCAAACCCCTACTAGTGTCCTTTTCAGCATTGAATGGCTTGTCAACCATGCAGAGAATGCTTGAAAGCTCAGCATTATTCAGGCTTCCATTTTGCTGGCAACAGCTTGGTACTCACCATGAACATGTAAGCTATAATCCACATGTCACTTCTCCAATACTTTTCTTACGTCATTCTGTATTTCACCCACTGATGTACACTGGGAATATGCAGTAACAAATAGTGTAATTTACTGTTCTGTTTCTATAAAGGAGAGTCAGGAAGGTCCTTAGAGGTGCTTACACGGTCTCTTGATGTATTGTAGTTTTGTAAAATATTTCAATTACAGGTTCTGAAATACAGATAACACTGTTACACACCAGGACCATTCTTTATCTTTTGCATCCTCTCAGTAATCCTTTCCATTCAATTGGACGATGATGTTCAATGAATGTTGTCAGTTCAGCGATAGTGGTTGAGGGCCTCAACATGATGGCCACATAACCAAGGAAAATTGCTACAAGGTTTACTGCTATTTCTAGGTATCTGATGGTTTTTGAGTTTTGATCACAAGACTCTAAGGTTGTATAATGCGGCAAGCACTGTTGATATTGCTAACAAAGCACGACAGCAATGTTTTCCAGTAGCCAGCCTTGTGGACAGACTTAGAATAGAATCCCTACAGTGTGGAAACAGGCTCTTTGGCCCAACAAATCCACACTGACCCTCAGACCATCTCACCCAGACCCGTCCCCCTATAACCCACCTAATCTACGCATCCCTGAACACTACGGGCAATTTATCATGGCCAATCCACCTAGCCTGCACATCTTTGGACTGTGGGAGGAAACTGGAGTTTACTGATGTCTTCCAAACTGAAAGCATTTACATTGCCATTGCTGTTAGTTTGACTGCCAAGGCAGCAGATTTGGTCTAAAATATTCTTTACAGTGCTCCTGTTGGGATAGAATTATCTGTAGTTCTTTATTTTTCCATGGCCGCTGGATTGTAAAACAGAGCATATTATTTTATTCATAACATGGTAATGCAAAGAGAAAATATTTCTCTTGCCTTTTTTCATGTATTGGTTGTTTTTGATTTTTTTCCAAAACGCTTTAAGAAAACTATTACACAGAAGTGTGAATTTATTTTGGATATATTTTAACAGATCAATGACAATTCAAGAAATTAAACTCCAATCATCCTCCTTTCTAGAAACAGGCTAAGAGTTCTTAGCCAAATAAAACAATTCCTCCTTGAAAGACATGCCTCACTTCTCCCACTCTGATGAATCAATATATTTAAAAGTATAGCTGCTCTACTTTGGGATAAATTTAGCTACATAAATCCCCTCTGTCCAGTTTCAAATTCCTACTAACCTCATGCATTGTTTGCATCAACATAATATGCTCCCATGTTCTGAACAGAGTTATCCCAATGATTGTACTTTTTCTACTCATATGTGTTAAACTTTTTCCTTGGAAATTTCCTGTAATTCCATTCATATCAATAAACAAAAAACACTTTGAGAAGCAAATTAAATTGTACATTATTCTCTATTTTGTTTTACACATCCATATGGTATTAATTGTCTGAAGGATGGACAATAAGACTTTCTGGCCTTTATTTTAAAATTTCCAATACTTTGTTTCTCTTTGTCGTTCAGTCTGCAAGTTGTCTTCCTATACTATCCACCTGCTCCCCTTCTGTTCAATCTGCCTGATCTTCTTCTGCTTGGATTTCTTTTTCTGTTCACTTTTCCTTGCCTGCTCAGTTGCTTATTCCTCTCCTGCTCAATCTGCTGTTCCTCCCCTGCCCCTCTGGTTGTTTCTGTCCTGCATCTTTTATCATCTGCCTTTTCCTCATTAGCTTGGTTTGCCTGTTCCTTTCCCATTCATTATGTATGTTCTTCCCCTATTTGGTCTGTTGTTTGTTCTCTTTTTCTCTCCTATTTAGAGTCCTTGCTTGCTCCTATAATGATTGACTGCATTTCGCTGTCTTGGTCAGGGATTTTTTTTCTTCCTTTTCTGCTTAGTTTGTCTGCTTTTTCCATCATCTTCAATTGACCTGCTGCACAGAAAACCTAACCCTCTCCTATTCAGTCTTTCTGTATCAGATCCTCTCCTGCCTGGGTCGTCTGCTTATTCCTTTGTTGCTCATTTTGTCTGATTATTTCTGTCCTGTTGTGTTTACATTACATGTTCTTTTCTTGTTTAGATAGCCTGTCTGTTCCTGTGCTGCCTGACCTATCTATTATCCCTTTATAACTCATTCTATCTATTAATTTTAATCTCTACTTTCTAATCTTCTTTCATCCTGTCTTCCCCACACTGGAGATGTTTCTGTAGATTCCTGATTCAATCTCCAATGGTGAATGACAAGTTGGACTGCCTAGTCTCATCTCCTTGGATTGTGAAAACACAATCATGTTTTAAATAAGAAAGTACATTCATAAATTGTTTGCAAAAGCATGTTTGAGAGTGCATATGTTCAGTATTAGAAAATGCCCACTTATATGTAAGAGCTTGTTAGGATTATTTTTCTGTGGGCTGCTAATAAAGCAATCAAAGGGCATGTAGGCTGTCCATTCCCTTCTGTTGGCTCTTTATCCTGTAGCACGAGCTCAGGATCACTATTAATTCACTGGAAGGGCTGTTTGCAGATATGGCTTGCTGACAATTGCATGCTCAACTCCTTCATTTTGCTCTGCAAGTAACTTGATGCATCTTCTCTGGTTAAGGTCCGGCGGAGTAGTCAGTTCTTGACAATTTTTTCAAAAAATCATGTGGCACAGAAGGAGGCCACTTTGTCTTATTGACAGTCTGCCATATTTTGAAAAGCCTCCTCAATTAGTCCCTTTATCTTATGCTTTCCAATTGTGTTGTGCATTTTTCTGAGGCTCCTCCACTTTACCACATCCACAGTGTTTGCTATGTTCGCTGTCTTGCCACATCTTGAAAAATATCCTTGTTTCCATGTCAATTAAATCCTCTTAAATGTTTATGATGTCATCTGAACTAAAAACGTAGGAAGCTGTAAGCTGGAAAAAGAAGTAATCAATCTACCTAATTCACATTTCTGCTGTCCTGGTAGTTGTTTTCGATAATGTGTTTCTGTTCAGTCACTTGTACAATTTTGCCTTGAAGGTTTCAATCCTCCTTACTTCTGTAACCTTCCTTGTTAAACTATTTCAGTAATAAACTGGCTCTCAGAGAGGTAATGAATCCTTTTATCATGCCTGAACTTACCTTTTCTCTGTTAAGTAAATGTCCCCTTATTCTGCGGCCTTATGCCGCAACAAATAGCTCTGACTGATCATCTGTATCTCAAATGTACACCACTCAGCCTCCCCCAATAGAGAGTCCCAGATGTTTGAGTCTGCCACACATTATATTCTGTAGTGTCCCCCTCTCCCACTTAACAGCTTAACTTTTTCTTAATCTTTTCCAAACCAGCTATCCTAGATAACACAAGACATAAAGCACAGAAAGAGGCCATTTAGCGCAACCAGTCCTTGCCAGTTTTTATGCTTTACATGAGTCTCCTCCCATCTTTTATCATCTGCCTTTGATCATCTTTCCCTTTGAAGTTTTGGAAATGTCCTTACAAAAACAGGGATCAACTTATATGCTGAGTATAAAATATGAACTGCTGATGTTAATGTCTACGGTCACCATTTTAAAATGTGAAAAAAGTCACGTTTTATTTAATGCAATAATTCTACAAAGACTGCTTGAACAGCGAGCATAATCTTTTAAATACTCTATGGCACTCAACACAAGGAATCTGACGCATATTTCCAAAATCAGATCAGTGGCTGTTTTCACTTCATGGCATATTTGGTCTGACACATCTTTTTCAGGGTACATCCATTCTTCTTTCATTGTTGCACCAGTTTTTCACCAACACTGAATATCTTTGCTGCAGCACAATTACTGTATTTGACAAGTTAACAAATGTACCTCTGAACCAGAAGGCCCAGCTTCAAGTCCTACATACTCTAAAAGTCATAGAGTCATAAGAGTCATACAGCATGGAAACAGACCCTTTGGTCCAACCAGTCCACGCCACCCATGTTACCAAACTAAACTAGTCCCATATGCTTCAGTGAAGTCCCAATTAAATATGTGTAAGTTTTTTTAGTAAGGTCTAGGTACTATCAGAATAGCCAAGGCCACCTTGCATGTTGACCAGGAAGCAATTCCATGATTCTGCAAGTCCCACTCAGTGCCATTTGGCTTACGGGCAAAAATACAGGCAGAAATCAGAAGTCTGGAAAATGAAGGAATCATTAAACAAGACAAGTTTGCAGAATGGGCACCACTGGTTGTAGCGATTGTGAAGCCTGAAGGGTCGGTGACCTCGTGTGCAGGAAGTGTGTCCAGCCGTAGCTACTGGCTATCCATATTTCAGAGCTGGAGCTGCAGGTGAATTCACTGAAGAGGATCTGCAATGCAGAGCCTGCCATGGGTAGCATGTGCATTAACGTGGCCACATTGCTGAGCAGTCAGAATCGGCTTGGGTGATTATCAGGCAGAGTAGAGGAATGCAGGAAGTGCAGAAATCCCCTGTGGCCTTCCATCTTTCTAACAGATATACTGTTTTGGATATTGTTGGGGGAGATGACTGTGCAGGAAAAGCAGTAGGAGCCAATTTCCTGACACCAAGGGTAAGTCGACAGCACAAGAGTGGAGAAAGAAGAACAGCAGGGCTATAGTGGTAAGGGATTCAATTGTAAAGAAAGCAGACAGGCATGTCTGCAGCCACAAAAATTCTCCAGGATGGCATGCGACCTCCCTGATGCCAGGATCAGGATTTCATTGAACAGCTGCAAGTCATTCTGAAGGGGAAAGGAAAACAGACAGAGAACATGGTACAAATTGGTACTGACAAAATAGCTCGTAAAAGGGATGAGATCCCGCAAGAAGAATTTAGGGAGCTGGAATGTCGATTAAAAACTAGGACTCAAAAGGTAGTAATATCTGGATTATTTTCGGTGCCATGTGCTAGTAAATATAGTAATAAGAGGTTAGTGCAGATGAATGATGCAAGAGGGACGGCTTTAAATTTCTGGTATATTGGGACTACTTTCGGGGTTGTGGGATAAGTTGCAGTTGATTCAGTATGGGAACAGCATCCTTGTGGGGAGGAGACAGTTAAACTAACAGCACAGGGGATGGGATCTAGACAGAATGTTCAGTTCGGGAAATGAAGGGCCACAATTAGAAGAGACAACAAGTGAGTCAAGAAGGCATAGAAATTGTAGGCCTGAATTAACTGCTCAGAGGCTGGTATCCTGGACATAACAAAATAGAAACAGAGAAACATAGAAAATACTTGCAGGAGTAGGTCATTTGGCTCTTTGAGCCTGCACCACCAATTTCAGTCTCCCCCTCCTGCTTTCTCTCCATACCCCTTGATCCCTTTAGTTGCAAGCACCATGTCCAGATCCCTCTTGAATGTACCTAATGAACTGGCCCTAACAGCTTTCTGTGGTAGAGAATTCAATAGGTTCACAACTCTCATTGTGAAGAAATTCTTCCTCACCTCAGTCCTGAATGGCTCACCCCTTATTCTTAGAATATGACCCCTAGCTCTGGACTTCCCCTATATCGGGAACATTCTTCCCATTATCTAGTGTGTCCAATCCCATATGTTTCTATAAGATCCCCATTCATTCTTCTAAATTCCAGCAAGTACAAGCCCAATCCATCCGGTCTTTCCTGCCATCCTGGAAATCAGTCTGGTGAACCTTCGCTAGACTCCCTCAATAGCAAGAATGTCCTTCGTCAGACTAGGAGACCAAAACTGCACACAATACTCAAGGTGTGATCTCACCAAGGCACTGTATAACTGCAGCAAGACATCCCTACTCCTACACTCAAATCCTCTTGCTGTGAAGACCAGCAAGCCATTATCTTTCCTCATTGCCTGCAGCACCTACATGCCAATCTTCAGTGACTGTTCCATCATGACACTCAGGTCTCATTGCACCTCATCTTTTCCTAAACTGCCACCATTCAGATTTTAATTTGCCTTCCTGGTTTTGCCACTGAAGTGGATTACCTCACAAAAATCTACATTATATTGCTTTTGCCAAGTATTTGCCCACTCAGCCAACCTGCCCAGATCACCCTGCAACTTCTTTACATCCTTCTCACAGCACACACTGTGACCCAGCTTAGTGTCATTTGCAAATTTGGAGATATTGCTTTCAATTTGTTTGTCCAAATCATTAAAGTATATTGTGATTAGCTGGGGTCCCAGTACTAAACCCTATGGTACCCCATTCATCACTGCCTGCCATTCTGAAAACGACCCATTTATTCCAACTTTCTGCTTCCTATCTGCCAACCAGTTCTCTATCCACACAAACATTTTACCTCTGATACAAGAGCTTTAATTTTGCTTACTAATCTCTTGTGTGGAACCTTGTCAAAAGCCTTTTGAAAGTCTGGATGCACAACATCTACTGATTCACCCATGTCCACTCTACTGGTCACATCCTAAAATAATTCCCTGAAGATTTGTCAAGCATGATTTCCCTTTAGTGAATCCATGTTGACTAGGACCAATTCTGCCACTGCTTTCCAAATGCTCAGTTATTACAGCCTTAATAATTGATTCCAGCATTTTCCCCACCACTGATGTCAGACTAACCAGTCTATAATTCCCTGTTTTCCCTCTCCCTCCTTTTTTAAAATGTGAGGTTACATTAGCTAACCTACAGTCCATTGGAATTCTTCCAGATCACCAAAGTGTTCACTATTTCTACGGCCGCTTCCTGAAGTAGTCTGGGGTGTAGAGCATCAGGCCCTGGGGACTTATTGGGTTTTAATCCCATCAACTTCCCCAATACCATTTCCTGCCTAATAGAGATTTCCTTCAGTTCCTCCTTCATGCTTGACCTTCTGTCCCCTGACATTTCCAGAAAGTTATTTGTGTTCTCCTTAGTGAAGATCCAAAGTATTTGTTCAACTGAGTTGTTCAAAAAATGGTTTTGTTTTCAGAAATGAATGTGATCAGCCTTGTAGTTTGTTCTTCACAAGCTTTCCTCCGACTCAGCATGTTATGAGCAGGTTTTCTTCCAACTCAGCTTTTTCGAGTAGACCTTTCTCTAACTCAACCAGATAAAAACATGAGGCTTCTCCAAGCCAGCCACTATTCAAAAACAGCCCCAACAGTGGTCTACTGCAAAGTAAGCAGCTATCATCAGTTGTGTGATTTACAAGAAGCCCTATTTTTGAAAATCTCTAATGTCAACAGTTAACTTTCAATGACCTTTAAAGAAACCAAAAACAAAAACAAAATTGTTGGAAAAGCTCAGCAGTTCTGGTAGCATCTGTGAAGGAAAAAAGGGAAGTTCTGAGGAGGATCACTGGACCTGAAATGTTAACTCTGTTTATTACTTCACAGATGCTGTCAGACCTGCTGAGCTTTTCCAGTAGCTTTGTTTTTGTTCTGATTTACAGCATCTGCAATTCTTCCAGTTTTTAGAGAAACCAACGCACGTGCTTCCACAAAACTTGAAAGAAATGCATTTTTCACAATCCTTTAATTCCTATATCCTGCATGCATTATTATATGTACAGCATTTTCATAACAAGTATCATTGGTGGAATGTTGTCAGGGTGTGTCCACTGTTTAAAGTAGCCTTGGGATCACAATCTGGTGAGCGTATCACTGACAGAAGTCAACAATCTTGAGATTTCACCAACACTTTCCACCCCAACCTGAAGTTCACCTGGACCATCTCTAACACTTCTCTCTCCTTCCAGGACCTCTCTGTCTCCATCTCGGGCAACCACCTAGAGACAGATGTCCATTTCAAGCCCACTGACTCCCACAGCTACCTGGAATACACCTCCTCCCACCCACCCTCCTGCAAAAATGCCATCCCCTATTCCCAATTCCTTCGCCTCCGCCGCATCTGTTCCCAGGATGAGACTTTCCAATCCCGCACATCTCAAATGTCCTCATTCTTCAAGGACCGCAACTTCCCCCCTACAGTGGTCGAGAACGCCCTCGACCGTGTCTCCCGCATTTCCCGGAACACATCCCTCACGCCCCGTCCCCGCAACAATAATCAAAAAAGAATCCCCCTCGTCCTCACATACCACCCCACCAACCTCCGGATCCAACGCATCATCCTCCGACACTTCCGCCATCTACAGTCAGACCCCACCACCAAAGACATCTTTCCCTCCCCACCCTTATCTGCCTTCCGGAGGGACCACTCCCTCCGCGACTCCCTTGTCCGCGCCACACTCCCCTCCAGCCCCACCACACCCGGCACTTTTCCTTGTAACCGCAGGAAGTGCTACACCTGCCCCCACACCTCCTCCCTCACCCCAATCCCAGGCCCCAAGAAGACATTCCACATCAGGCAGAGGTTCACCTGCACATCTGCCAATGTGGTATACTGCATCCGCTGCACCCGTTGTGGCTTCCTCTACATCGGGGAAACCAAGCGGAGGCTTGGGGACCGCTTTGCAGAACACCTGCGCTCAGTTCGCAACAAACAACTGCACCTCCCAGTCGCGAACCATTTCAACTCCCCCTCCCATTCCTCAGATGACATGTCCATCCTTGGCCTCCTACAATGCCACAGTGATGCCACCCGAAGGCTGCAGGAACAGCAAATCATATTCAGCCTGGGAACCCTGCAGCCCAATGGCATCAATGTGGATTTCACAAGTTTCAAAATCTCCCCTCCCCCAACCGCATCCCAAAACCAGCCCAGCTCATCTCCACCTCCCTAACCTGTTTTTCCTCTCACCTCAAGCCACACCCCCATCTCCTATCTACTAACATCATCCCGCCCCCTTGACCTGTCCGTCCTCCCTGGACTGACCTATCTCCTCCCTACCCCCCTACCTACACTCACCTTTACTGGCTCCATCCCCGCCTCTTCGACTTGTCTGCCTCCTCTCCACCTATCCTCTCCTCTATCCATCCTCCATCCGCCTCCCCCTCTCTCCCTATTTATTTCAGAACCCTCTTCCCCTCCCCCATTTCTGATGAAGGGTTTAGGCCCGAAACGTCAAGTTTTCCTGCTCCTATGATGCTGCTTGACCTGCTGTGTTCATCCAGCCCCATGCTTGTTATCTCGGATTCTCCAGCATCTGCAGTACCTTTTATCTCTCAACAATCTTGAGGCCAAGATTCTGATTTATTTGATTCTTGATCTGGCCATGTTTACCTGCATATCTTATCATTGCTCATGTTGGTCAAATGAGTGGAAAATTCTACCCTCTGTATATATTCAAGCATAAATTAGAAGTAGAATCAGCACTTGGTGAGACACTGGGCACAACTGGGCTTCAGCCAGGGCACAGGACAAATGACAGTGCACGTACAAGTTCACTGAAGGATAAAGTTGCACGTGGAGTTGCTGCAAAGAACTTAGATGAGCATGTCAAAGAACAGCCAAAGAAAAAAGCTAATGGCACGCGCAACAGAATGCTTGATACATCAGTAAACTAGCAAGGAGCTTTGTGTTTAATGCAACAAATGTGGAAGAATCCTGCAACAAATTGGAACATTGTTTTTTTGTACGTCTTGGAGCTAATCTTTTCCAAAATTGAAGTGACAGTAAACTTAATTCTTCTGGATCCAACAATAATAAAACAACCATAAGAAATGTCACATCTTTGAAGACAACACAAATAACAGCAGCTATCCAGCATCTGTGTGCTGTGATGGAAGTTCTTACAGCTGCCATGCAAGTTGTCTGCTATACAACTTCAAATCAGGGCTATAATAAGTGTGGGTTAGATTGTGCAATGGCACTTTCAGGGTGTCTCAGTCCTTCAATAGATCGTTTATGTTGTTGAGGTCATTGTGGTACATAAAAACAGGCACTAATGAGCTCAATTGTTTGACCTTTGAAAATCATCTTTGATAGAAGAGACAATGTAATTCAGTACACTGCAACTAAGCTAGTTTGTGTACTTTATGCACTGGATTTCCCCATGTTTCTTTTTCAAATGCCCCATATTGCACATTTATATTTTTGTCATTATCACCATTTTTTGTTGTTGCTTTCTCAAAATATTCCATTAATTTCCTGTGGAATAACTTCCCTTTTGTAAATCCTTGCTGTATCTTTCTGTTAGTGTATATCTATTTTAGTGATCCATTATCTTGTCCTTGATATCTAATTCCAGAATTAAAGTACAAATATCAGATTCAGTCTCCTCTTTTTCCCTAAGGGCACCAAACTACTTGTAATCTCCAGTGTTCTGGTGCTTCTCCTTTTTATATACATTTACTCATGAGCTCTTTAAGAACTGTGAGTATATCCTATAAAGCCCAAGTGTTTACTTCCTTGGACCTTCTTCAAGAATCCAAGTATGAGCTCAACCATAATTTTAATTTCATTGCGCTCCTCAATCTGTTTCTAAATCCTCACTTGAAACCTATAAACTGAACAACTTGTTTAATGTTTCCACTAAACATAGCCATTCATTAAATGTGATTATTGATTCTGTAATTAATGGCCTTGAGTTTAATCATCTTATCTGCATGTATTTTTTTAAAATTTCTTCCTCAGTTTTAAGCTCAAATGTTTGATGTGCTTTGGCTACCTCCTTTTACACTGTGATTTTTCTTATTATGATACCAATTACGCTTTATGCTGGACAACTTATGACACTGAAATGCTTTTCTTTTATCTCCATCGACTTTTCCTTATCTGATATCCAAACTGGCTCCCTTTGCTTAACCGTTCTTTCTCCAACTCCCACTTACACATTCAACCACGCATTTAGTTTAAACGTCTTCGATTTTCCTGTTTTGCTGTTTACTCCATTTTCTGTGTGTGCCTTGAATAGTTTTGCTACATAAAGAAGAGTAACCGCACAAACAGATGTGACAAATTTCTACTTGATGGTCTATATATCCAATTATTTCTTAGTTGTTGAATATGTTTTATAATGAAAGGAAAACAGGTGTACATCCACATGATATCTTTTCTACCAACTGGACATCTCAAAGTGCTTTAAGGTCAATGAAGTACTTTTGAAGTACAGTTGCTTTTGGATTTTTCAAGTTGATAGCCACATTTTCACTTATACAAAGTTACAAGCTAAAAGCAGGATGTAAATGGATGCTGATTAAGTTGACATAAACCCAAACTATATTCCTGTCACATAATACGCATGTAGGATGCTGGAATTTGTACTGAAAAAACAAAAAACAAAAAGTGCTGGAGGTCACAATAGATCAGGCAGTGTCCATGGAAAGAGAGCAAGCTAATATTTCGAGTCCAGATGACTCTTCATCAGAGCTCTGATAAATAGTCATCTAGACTCAAAACGTTACTTGGTCCTCTCTTCATGGATGCTGCCTGACCTGCTGTGATTTCCTGCATTTTTTGTTTACTGTACATCATAAACATGTTTCAGTTCAACATGGAAATAATTTAGGTAGTATATAAAAATGGATTGAGAAATGATGGCAATCAGAATCATATCTGGCCTCCGGTGTAGCAATGGTCGAATAATACAAAAGGCCATGCTTGGTGAGAATTTTATGTTGGTGGGACATTTTATTTTAGACCATGGCATTGTTAAAATGGAATGTATAACCTAGTAGATTTTCACAGAACAACTTGAAGCTGGAAGGGAGTCCCAATGTAATTGGTGAAAAAAAGTTTGTTGCCTACAGCTCCACAATGCACTGAATTTCAGCTCACAGCTAATAGGTAATAAGCAGTTCTCTGTCGAGGCAAGGCCAGAGGATGTCTTGTCCTAGATTATTGTTGTGCTCCTATTAATAGGTGCAAACAGAATAACATTAATTGAGGCTCTTATAGCGAGAATTCCTGTCTCCGCACTGAGAATGCTCCCCACTCTGCTGTGTGGCACTACTGTTGTACTAAATGAGTTTGATTTCAACAGATCTAGCAACTCAAAACTGGGCATCGAAAAGGCATTACGGACTATCAGCAGCAGGATTGTGTGCAACTACAATCTGTAATCTCATGGCCCAACAGATTCCCCACTCTACCATTACCATCAATCCTGATTCAGTGAAGAGTGCAGGATGGTATGCCAGGAGCCAAGGCCTCACAGTAGGCATACCCTAAAATGAGGTGTCAATATAGTGACGCTACAACACAGGACTACTTGTGCGCCAAAAAGTGGAATTAGCGTGCAAAAGACAGAGATAAGCAATTCCATAACCATCAGATCAGATACAGATTCTGTAGTTCTGCCACATCCAGTCATGGATTGTGTTCAACAATTAAATGATGTAAGGAAGATCTGCAAATATCTTCAATGATGGTGGAATCCACCACATAAGTGCACTTATAACCATCTTCAGGGAAAAGTGCCTACTGGATGATACAACTTGACCTCCCCTTGCAGTCCCCAGCATTACAAATTCCAGACTTCAGACATTTCAATTAATTCTTCAATAAACTGCTGAAGGCATTGAAGGCTGTGGGCTTGAACAATATTTTGGCAACAGTACTAAAGATCTGCATTCCAAAATTAGCAATGCCCTAGCCTAGCTTTACCAGTATAAGTGTAATAGCACTGACATCGGTCCAACAATATGTAAATTTGTCTCAGTGAGTCCGGGCCACAAAAGCAGGAAAAATGCAACCCAGCCATTAACTGTTTCTCAAAGTAACGGAAAGGGTACTGAAAATTGCTATCACATGTCACTTACCAATAACCTGCTCACTGAATTGTATCAGAGATAATAGGTACTGCAGATGCTGGAGAATCCGAGATAACAAGGTGTGGAGCTGGATGAACACAG
>JAHRHZ010000275.1:7842221-7873648 GCA_024137785.1 Ginglymostoma cirratum
AGGCCCAAAACGTCAAGCTTTCCTGCTCCTATGATGCTGCTTGGCCTACTGTGTTCATCCAGCTCCACATCTTGTTATCTCACCTGCTCATTGAAGCTGAGTTTGGATTCTGCCAGAACTACTCGACTCCTGACCTCATTACAGTCATGATCCAAATATGGACAAACTAACTGAATTCCATACATGAGGTGAGAGTGACTGGCATGATATCAATTTTACAATGCATGATATCAAAAATCCTTTAAAAACTAAAAGGAAGTCAGGGGAAGTAATCCACTGGTTAGAGTCACACCTAACACAAAGGAAAATAGTCATTGTTGGAGGTCAACCATCTTAGTTCCAGAACATTTCTGCAGGACTTTTAAAAAAACATTAACGTGCTCGGAGGTGTTAATACGCATATCTGAAGCAGGTAAATACCTGAACCTCAGCCTTCTGGCTCAGAATTAGGGGCACTATCACTACACCACAAGATTTATCATAGCTTTGACGAAAATTATTTCCTTTACTTCTGTGCACATTAAAATACTTTACCTGATCTGGTAAGACCTGGTCAAATGCTCAACCAAACAGGTGGGACTTCAACTTGGAACCATCTTGCCTACAGGCAGGGACACCACCACTACAACATAAGAGTCCTTAAGAATTCCTCAAAGTATTGTTCAAGGCTTAACCATCTTCAGCTGCTTCTGCAGTGACCTATCTTCTACCATAAGATGAGAAGTATGAATGTTTGTTGATGATTGCAAAATGCTCAGCATAAGTTATGACTCCTTAGATACTGATGCTGTCTGTGTCAATATCCAACAAGAAGTGGACAACATCCAGGTCTGGGATGATAAGTGGCAAGTAACATTTGAGCCACACAAAACAGCATCTGTGTCTGATCTTGCTATTCAACTGTTATCAAGTATAAACTATCAAAGTTCTGGGAGTTATCATTCGTAATAACTGGACTGGGCCAACCATTTAGTGCAGCTACAAAAGCAGATCAGATGTTATAAATTCTGTGGTGAATAACTCACCTCCTGACTCCCTAAAACAGGTTTGCCATCTACAAGGGACAAGTCAGATGTATAATGGAGTACTCTTGACTTGTGATGCAGCTCCAACAGCACTCAAAAAACTTGATTTCACCCAGGTCAGAACAGCCTAGTTGATTGATGCCCTGTCTATCACTTTAAACATTCACTAATCCATGTCTGATGCACAGTGGCAGCAGTGTCTATCATCTACAAAATGCACTGCAACAATTCACCAAGGCTTCTGACAGCACCTTCCAACTATGAGATGCCTATAAGGACAAAGACAGAAGATGCATGGGAACATCACCACCTAAAAGTTCCCTTCCAAGTCACACACCATTCAGACTTGACTCTATATAGTTATTTCTTCACCATTGATGGGTCAAAATCCCGCAACTCCCTTACACCTCATGGACTGCAGTGCTTCAAGAAGATAGGTCACCATCACTTTTTCATGGGTAATTAGGAAAGGGCAAAAAAAAACTTGCTTAGTCCATGATACTCATATCTTTGAACATATAAATCTTAAAAATCAGGGAACACATCAGTACTCTTATCTTTTTAGCCTGTGGATGTGGATATTATGGGAGATGATTAAGTTGTAGGAAGGTAGGAAAAGCATGTTTATTTGCATTTTTAAAACTTAACAAAATTGTATGTGGATCTCCTTTGGCATTGCTTTATGTGTGTCAGACTGCAGTAGAAATTTCTGGAACAATGCAGAGATGGTTTTCAAGAAACTGACAGCATGCAAACACATTGAGTATGGTCAACAAATCCTGGCCTCACCAGTGATGGCATCTCCCATGAAAGAATAAATTAAGAAAAAGTAGGCCATGTAAGATGTCTTCTAATAAAAGCAAAATACTGCAGATTCTAGAGATCTGAAACAAACACAGCGAATGCGAGAGAAACTCAGCAGGACTGGCAACAAATGTACAGAGAAATAGAGTTAATGTTTCAAGTCTGGTATCAATCTTCTTCAGAATTGTTTGTAAAATGGTTCTTTTTGTTTGATATTGTAAAATTTAAGACAGACAAACATTCCTTTTTTGATGTTGTAGAAATATTTAAAGTTTCTGTGCATGCTAGTTGCAAGAGTTTGAAATTAGAACTTCATTTATGAACTGCATTTATGCTGCAAGTTTAATGTTACCGCGGAGTATCATGACTCATTTGGGAGGTACAATGCAAATGAAGCCTTGCTATTCCCTGAATCATCACAGAAGTTGAAGTTTTTAAAAGAAATAGCAAAAAAGCAAAATGCAGTAGCAAGGTCTTTATACAAGTGCTTCCAATTTGAGGATGCCTAGACCTGAACCTCCTACTAATCAAGGAAGTTTGAGGATCCCTTTTCAAACTTTCTCACCCTTCTTTGCTTAGATTTAGGTCTCATTTGTAGCATAAATGCCTTCATGTAAATCAATACATTTGCACCAAGGCTATAATTAGTCATCGTATGAATATATTTCTCAGCTCCTCTTACAGTTCATTATCCTCTTCCAAACAAATGTCACAATAAATTTATCCAGTATAACTTAAATATAACAGTTAGGAGAACCTCAGATTCAAGCTCATGATTGGTGTCAACTGAGCAGTGATAATGCTACAATAACCTGAGCACTTCTCTTTGAGTGTGAACATCAGGTGAGGACAGATCAGGCTAACTGTGATTTCCTCTATGATGGAACAAAACATTGTCCTGATTCAGTCACAAGTGAAGTATTGATTTGGGAAATTTGTGGTGATAGTTGGATGCAAATTTGCTCATGTTCCTGTTACAAATAAAGCACAGAGTACTTTTCCTTTTTAGATTTTGTCCATGAGCTATCTATGCACACTGGATGATGTCATTAGTTTTTAAATGAGCTATGATTAGCATATTTGCATAAAAGTATCCACTTTTCTTTAAAGAAACAGAAAAATGTAGTGGGCAAAATTTATATTGCAGAATCTTCCGTTCTCAGTGATGATAAAGTAGGAGGCATTTTATCAGATGGGTGAAACCTTCATGCATCTGTCAGAGTTAAGTTCCTTGAGGGATGATCCATGGTTGAGCTTTCCACCCTGACACCAATTTAATCCTTAAGTATCCAACTTGAAACTAAATAAAGATTAAAAGTTTAAAAAAAGTTATATAATTAACATATACTTCACAATGTTGTCTTCACTGATTTGGGCCTTCAAGGCTACTAGTAAAAGACAACAGAGTTCTTCATTTGGAAAGTTCAAAATTAGTTCTTCATTTGGAGATGTACAAACTGGTCACATAGCAAACAATGTGTATAAATATCACGATGGGTCAGCTGGATTCTGAAGCAAACCTATACATTAACTGGCCTTGGCTTATTCAATCATTGATGCTTATTTTTGTACAGAATTTTCAGGGTGCAATTTGCACTTAAACAACATCCCACTTTTTGTGTACATTGTTACTGGTTTATTAGGGTCCAACAGGAATTGTACATGTTTACTCAAAAATTAGATTTTTTGACAGAATGAGGCCAGATGGTTATACCATATGAAATAGCTTGTTTTGTTTACAACAGATTTTTATTCACCAATATATCCATAATTGCAATGGAAATATGTTTGAAACAATGATAATTGTTGCTGTATTTTAATGACCACCTGTGGGTGAGAAAGCATGCATGTAGACCCAAAAAAAGGCATGATGCCATACTCTCCACCTGACCGCCTGCCCCACTCAACCATATTTTATGAGCAACAGGGGAGATATTGAGTAGATCAGCTGCCCTTGCCCAATTGAGGCCCTTAAGTGGGCAAATAATGCACATTTAAAGACCTCATCCTGCTGCCACCCTGATTAAACAGATGGTGGCAGAAGCCTTCTAAACATGCAGCTTGACAAATCTAGCCTTGTATGTTACTGGTCAGTTATGACTTTGTGCCTGGGTTGGGCACCCAGTACCAATCAGCAGCCTTTCTCACAGTTCTCCCCAACCCCAACTACCATATTCATCACTCAACCTCATACTGGGGTCTGTCAGTCTGGCCCCAGCAAGATCCTGGACATGCCTGAATGTCCAGCCCATTGTTAAATGCCACCTGTTACCTGCTATACCAGCAGAGGTCACAGTTTATGATGGTGCAGATGGTTATAAGAGTTGTTGGCCTCCTGAAGATGGATAGAATTCCTATCTCATACCAAATAAAGAGCATTGTCCAAAAAAATGAGATCACAGTGAACCAGAGAAGCCAAACCATGTTTGCTCCCGACATGTAGGCAGGTGATGAGAATCTGCTCTCAGTGTGTAATACAGTCCAGGAAGTTTTCTTAGGAAACTCAGAGAAATAAGATCTTTTAAATGAAATCATACTCCATGTTCTTGAGAGATATCTAGGTTGTGGCAGAAAACTGGTGGTATTTCAATGATTCGAGTTGGATGTTTTCGTTTTCTGACCATAGTCACACCAGAAAGCTTCTATGTTTCACCACTTTATCTGTTTTGGCAGTAAATTTTGTTATTACCCATTTCCTTCACATATTCCCATCAATTGCAAAAGGTAGTATCTCTGTACTTATTACTTTGCTTCAACATTCTTTGATGTGACATAGCAGGCAGTTAAAAGTTATGAGCTAGATTTCTGCTTTTTTAAGTGACATTTGCACAGAAGTGCAATGTAGTGGCAACCTTCAAATTTCAGATATTAGGTGGGGAAGCTTCATTTGCAAATTGGCATAAAATAATCAACGTACATAGAGAGAAGACGATTTGAACGAGTCAAAAAAAAAACAGAGTAAAATATCAGAGATAACAAGGTGTGGGGCTGGATGAACGCAGCAGGCCTAGCAGCATCATAGGAGCAGGAAAGTTTGACGTTTCGGGCCTAGACCCTTCATCAGAAATGGGTAAAATATCATACTCGCACTAGGACTCAAGGAATAGATCTGTCTTCAAGCCATAAAATCATTCATTTTAGTCATATCAAAGAAGAAGCCTGTGTTTGCATAGTACTTTTCATCGACTCGGGCGATTTAAAACACTTTGGGTTGCATTGGGTCTGCAAAACTGGACTGGGACTAGTCTATGTATGCCGCAAGTAGAGGTTCAGTTTTCGTGTTCAATAACAAATGGTGTTCCTTTCCAGTTAGATTACCTGAGTTACTAAGTGACATATCTCCAATCTACTTGCAACACACTTCTGCACTTCAATGCTACATCTCAGGCTGGACTGGCAACTATCACTGAAATGCTGCTGCAAGAGCACTTTGCACTCAGTGACATGCACCCAGATCATGAACTGGACCAGGATGTATTTCTGCCTGCTGCCTTAACGCTTACTCGCTCTCAGTTTACCTGGATGCTCACAGCATCCCAGCTTTGCATTGTGTAGCCTAGCTTTTTTGTGCTTTGCACCCTCAGCCAGTGATATCAGACCTTAACATTACTTTTGTCTACCCTTGCCATTTTGCACAAACACAAAAGTCAGAAAGCTTGTCAAGGTTGTTAGCAGGGCTCAATCAGATAAAGGGAGATAACCATTCCTCAAATAAGGCACAGTAAGTCAAAAAACATCCAATACCAGTCCAAGGGCTTGGACATAGTCAGCAATTCAGGGCAGTCAGAGTCAGGATACTTCCCACATAAAGGGAGGAGGAGATGAATATCGTGCAGCCCACATTCCATCTTGCATCTTTTGGCCCTGTTATGGACTGTTTTCCTCCCGGAATGAAAGAGAGACAGATATTATGAGAAATGAAAGTGATTGGCTCAGCTGTCATTTTTGGTACAGGTGGTGAGGTGTCCCAAAGCAAGTAAGTACGCAGTATAGAGGATACACAGGATTAGTTTATTGGGGATTAGTTAGCTGACAGCAAATAAGGGAAGATATTGCAGGCACCAGTGAGAGTGGTAGAGCATGAGCCTCAGTGGAAGATGTGTATAGTAGCAGAGATAAAGTGAGTGTGAGACATCAGAGAGAAGATGGTGACATTTACTCTGCTGGAGAAGATCATTGACTTTCTCCTGGCTGTGCATTCTTCCAAAGGACTGAAATTGCTTTAAACAGGATGAAAATCTTTAACCAGGGTGAAAAACAGACTGGCATGGTCTGGTGTCACGGCCTCCTCAGCTAGTCCTAGGGGAAAAGAAATTCCTGCCTCTACAGCACCACATCCAGCAAGATCACCAGGTTACTGCCTGCAAAGCCAGTCAACGATTTTTTTTCCCAGTCTGCTATATCAGGAAAAAATGTCAGGAATCATGCATGGCAGCTCCAAACTAACAGTTCTGGAGACGGTGTGAACACAAGAGATGCCAGTGAATTCCACAATCTCTGTTGTGTATGAGTTGTTCTGGAAACAGCGCATCATAAGATTGGGCTGAAATCAGATTTGAGAGACACCATAGGGGCTGGGTTGGTAGTTAATGAGGTGAGTTTGGTAAGATATATTGAGAACATCTGTTAGACCTTGCAGGAAAAGACCTTCCCATAAACTTGGCACAACATGCTCTGAGTCAAAAACATAAGATGCAGCCCAGTGTTATGAACAGTGAAAGGGTAACTTAAATGTGCCTTTCCTGAAACTGTATTCATACTAAAATTACAATTACTGTAGTCACTGCAAGTGGTTATCATAGCAGGTCATAGAGTCATACAGCATGGAAACAGACCTCTCACTCCAACTTGTCCATGCCGATCAGGTTTCCCAAACTGAACTAACTTATTTGCATGCAATTGGCCCATATTCCTCTAAACGTTTCCTCTCCTTATATCTGTCCAAACATTTGGTTCCATATATGCACCACCCTCTGTGTGAAAAGGTTGCCCTTCAGGCCCCCCTTAAACCTTTCCACTCTCACCTTAAACCTATGATCTCTAGTTTTGGACTCCCCTACCTTGGGGAAAAGACCTTGGCTCTTCACCTTTTCTATGCCCCTCATGATTTTCTAAACCTTTGTAAGGTCACTCCACAGCATCCTATAACCCAGGGAAAGAAGTCCCAGCCTATCCAGCCTGTTCTTATAAGTCAAACTCTCCAGTCTCGGTAAAGTCCTTGTAAATCTTCTTTGCACCCTTTCCAGTAACATCCTTCCTGTAACGGGTTGACCAGAATTATATGCAGTACTCCAGATGTGGCCTTACCAGTGTCTTGTGCAGCTTTAACATGACATCCCAACTCAGTGCTCTGATGAAAACAAGGGTGCCAAATGCTTTCTTCACCATCTGTCTATCTACAATACCGCTTCCAAGGAACTACGTGCCTGCACCCCTAGGTCTCTCCGTCGGACAACACTTTTGAGGGCCCTACCATTAACTGTACAAGTCCTGCCCTGGTTTGTCCTAACAAAATGAAACACCTCGTTTTTATATAAATTAAACTTCACCTGCTATTCCTCAGCCCACTGGCCCAATTGATCAAGATCCTGTTGTACCCTTAGATACCTTCTTAACTATCCACTATACTACCAACTTTGGTGTCATCCACAAACTTGCTAACCATGCCTCAGATATTCTCATCCAAATTGTTTGTATAAATAATGAACAACAGTGGGCCCAGCACTGATTCTGTGGCACTCCGCTAATCACAGGCCTCCATTCTGAACGACAATCCTCTGCCACCACTCTCTGTCTCCTACCGTCAAGCCAATTTTGTATCCAATTGGCTAGCTCTCTCTAGATCCCATGCAATCTAACCTTACCCATCAGACTACCACGTGGAAAAAAAGTTAGATTTGTGAGACACGATTTCCCACACACAAAGCCATGCTGACTATCCCTAATCAGTCCTTGCCTTTCCAAATGCATGTCGATCCTCTCTCACAGAATCCCTTCCAACAACTTAATCACCACTGAAGTCAGGCAGACCGGTCTGTAGTTCCCTGACTTTTCCTTGCAGCTTTTCTTAAATAATGGGACAACATTAGTCACCCTCCAGTTTTCCAGCACCTGACGTGTTGCTATCAATGATACAAATAGCTCTGATAGGGGCTCCACAATTTCTTCTCTAGGTTCCCACTATGTCCTGGGATACATTTGATCAGGTCCTGGATATTTACCTACCTTTATGTGTTTAAGACCACCAGCACCACCTCTTCTGTAATGTGTACTGTTTTCAAGACATTACTAATTATTTCCCCAAGTTCCCTAGCTTCCATGTGTTTCTCCACAGTATTGACTGATGTGAAATATTCGTTTAGGATCTTACCCATCCCATGAGGTTCAACACATAGATGGCCTTGTTGATTTTTAAAGGGCCCTATTCTTTCCCTGGTTAATCTTTTGCCCTTAATATCCTTTTAGAATTTTTTGGACTCTCCTTAACCTTAATGTGCCAAAGCTATCTCACGTTCCCCTTTGCCTTCCTGATATCCCTCTTAGTTTACTCCTACAATCCCTACACTCGTCAAGGGATTAACTTGATCACAGCTGTCTATACCTGACATATAGAACAAAAAATAGAGAAAATTACAGCACAGGAACAGGCCCTTCAGCCCTCCAAGCCCGCACCGACATACTGCCCATCACAACTAAAACCCCCTAACCTTCTGGGGACTGTATCCCTCTATTCCTGTCCTATTCATGTATTTGTCAAGACGCCCTTTAAAAGTCACTAGCGTATCTGCTTCCACTACCTTCCCCCTGCCCTGGCAGCGAGTTCCAAGTACCCACCAACCTCTTTGTAAAAAACTTGCCTCGTACATCACTTTTAAACCTTGCCCCTAGTAACTGACTCTTCCACCCTGGGAAAAAGCTTCTGATTGTCCATTCTGTCCGTGCCCTTCATTATCTTGTAGACATCTATCAGGTTGCCCCTCAATGTCTGTATTCCAGTGAGAACAACCCAAGCTTCTCCAACCTCTCCTCATAGCTGATGCCCTCCATACCAGGCAACATCCTGGTAAAACTTTTCTGTACCCTCTCCAAAGCCACCACATCCTTCTCGTAGTGTGACTACCAGAATTGAACATAATATTCCAAATGCAGCCTAACTAAGGTTCTATAAAGCTGCAACATTACCTGCTAATTTTTAAACTCAATGTCCCAGCTGATGAGGGCAAGCATGCCGTATACCTTGTTGACTGCGTTGCCGCTTTCAGTGACCTGTGTACACAGATCACTCTGCCTATCAGTACTCTTAAGAATTCTGCCATTTGCTATATAGTTTCCATTTGGATTAAACCTTCCAAAATGCGTTACCTCACATTTTTCCAGATTAAACTCCATCTGCCATCTCTCTGCCCAGGTCACCAACCAATCTATATCCAGCCGTATCCTTTGACAGTCGTCATCGCTATTTGCAATTCCACCAACTTTTGTGTCATTGACAAACTTACTAATCAGACCAGTTACATTTTCTTCCAAATCATTTATATATATTACAAATAGCAAAGATCCCAACGCTGATCCCTGAGGAATGCCAGTAGTCATAGCCCTCCATTCAGAAACACACTTTTCCACCGCTACTCTGTGTCTTCCATGACCAAGCCAGTTTTTTATCCATCTTGCAAGGTTACCTCTGTCCCTGTGCGATTTTACCTTCTGTATCAGCCTGCCATGAGGGACCTTGTCAAAGGCCTTACTGAAGTCCATGTAGATAACATCCACTGCCCCACCCTCATCCATCATTTTCGTCACTTCCTCAAAAAACTCAACCAAGTTAGTGAGACACAATTTCCCCTTCACAAAACCATGTTGCATCTCGCTAATATGCCCAAACTATCTACACACCCTTCTCCAGACTCATCATCCATCAAGTCCTTCTCTATGGTGAATACTGACGCAAAGTACTCATTTAATACCTCGCCCATTTCCTCTGGTTCCACACGTAAATTCCCTTCCTTGTCCTTAAGTGAGCCAACATTCACCCTGGCTACCCTCTTGCTCTTTAAATATGTATTAAAAACCTTGGGATTTTCCTTACTCCTTTGGGCCAATGACTTTTCATGAACCCCTTTAACTCTCCTGACTCCTTGCTTACATTTCCTTTGACTTTCCTTGTATTCCACCCTTGCTTCGTGTGTTCCCAGCCTCCTTGCCTTGATAAGTGCTTCAATTTTCTTTTTGATTAGGCTCACAATATCTCTCATTGTCCAAGGTTCCCTAAACTTGCCATATTTATCGTTCATCCTTACAGGAACATGCTGGTCCCGAGTTCCAAGAACTTACATTCGAAAGCCTCCCACATACTAGATGTTGATTTGCCCTCAAACATCTGCCTCCAATCTAAATTCTTCAGTTCCTGCCTAATATTGTTGTAATTAGCCTTCCCCCAATTTAGCACTTTCACCTGAAAACTACACTTATCTTTATCCATCATACCTTAAAGCTTACTGAATTGTGATCTCTGTTCCTGAGCTGCTCCCCTACTGAGATGTCGACCACGTGACCAGGCTCATTCCCCAATACTAGGTCCAGTACGGTCCCTTTCCTAGTTGGACTGTCTACATTCAGTTTCAAGAAGCCCTCCTGGATACTCCTTACAACCTTTGTCCTATCAGCGCCCCAAGCACTAAGTGAGTCCCAGTCAATATATAGGAAGTTAAAATCACCCACGACAACAACCCTGTTACTTTTACATCTTGCCAAAATCTGCCGACATATCTGTTATTTTATCTCCCACTGGCTGTTGGGAGGTCTATAATAAACCCCAAACATTGTGATTGCACCCTTCCTGTTCCTGAGCTCTACCCATATTGCCTCACTGTGTGAGCCATCCGAGGTATCCTCCTGCAGTACAGCTGTGATATTCTCCTTAACAAATAGTGCAATTCCCCTACCCCTTTTATATCCCCCTCTATTCCGCCTGAAACATCTGTATTGGAAAGTTAAGCTGCCAATCCTATCCCTCCCTTGACCAAGTCTCTGTAATAGTAATAACATCATAGTTCCAAAAACTAATCCGAGCTTTAAGTTCATCTGCCTTACCTGTTACACTTCTTGCATTGAAACAGATGCACTTCAGTTCACCAGACCCGCTGTGACTAGCAACCACACCCTGCCTGCTCTTCCTCTGAGTTTTACTGGCCCTATTCTCTAGTTCCCTTTCAGTCAATTCACCTTTGCTTTGGTTCCCACCCCTCTGCCAAGCTAGTTTAAATCCTCCTGAGTGACACCAGCAAACCTCCTGGCCAGAATATTTGTGCCCCTCCAGTTTAGATGCAACCCGCCCTTCTTGTACAGGTCCTGCCCCAGAAGAGATCCCAATGGTCCAGATATAAGAAACCCTCCCTCCTACACCACCTATTTAGCCACATGTTGAGCTGTACTTTCTTCTTATTCCTAGCCTCACTGGCACATGGCCCAGGGAGTAATCCTGAGATTACAACCTTGGAGGTCCTGCTCTTTAACTTTCTACCTAACTCCCTGAACTGCTGCTGCAGAACCTCATCACTCATCCTACCTATGTCGTTAGTACCAATATGCACCACAACCTCTGGCTGTTCATCCTCTCACTTCAGAATGCTTTCTGCCCATTCAGAGACATCCTGGGCCCTGCAACATACCATCCTGGAGTCTCTTTTATGTCCACAGAAGTGCCTGTCTGTACCCCTAACTATAGAGTCCCCTGTAACTACTGCTCTAATGCTCTTTATCCTTCCCTTCTTAAGAACAGAGCCAGCCGTGGTACCGCCAGTCTGGATGCTGCTGCTGTTACCCCCTGATAAGTCATCACCCCAACAGTATCCAAAATGGTATACTTGCTAGAGAGGAGGCAACCACAGGGGATTCCTGCACTGGCTGCCTGCCCCTTCAAGTGGTCACCCATCTACCTACCTGCACATGGGGGAAATCACCACATCTCTAAAACTGCTGTCGCTCATGCTCACCAAACACTACTCTAACCTATCCATGCAGTCTGAGAAGCTGCAATTGAGTGCCCCTCCACAAACCACCTTCTGGAAACAGTGACTGCACTGATACAGATCTTTCCCACATCAGCCAATCAGCATCACCACTCTGCTGCCATCTTCCAGGTACTCACCTTCACTTGAACACAGAGGGTGTCTTGAAGAAGTCCACCTTCTGGAAGCAGTGACTGCACTAATGCAGATCTTCCCCACGTCAGCCAATCAGCGTCGTCACTGTGCTGCCTCTTCCGGGTGCCTCCTTCTTTTTCTTGACCAGACCCTGAATATCTCTTGTCATCCAGTGTTCTTCTTCCAGTGTTTATGAATACTTGAATGAATTCAATATTTACTGTTCATTAATTATATCAGTAATATTCAGACTTTTCTGGATAGCACCTTATCAATACTTCTAATCACTGCTTATATCCCATTAAGTATGGATGCCAGATCTAGTACATCTACAATATATAAAAGTTGGTCAAGGGAATGCATGTTACTCAAAAGATTTAAGGAGTCTCAAGCTGTTTAATAAGAAACGAGAGTTCATGTCCAAAATATAATCAGAACGGAGATGGTAGATAAATGTTCTACAGACACCGGATTGGATGAATAGATTGGTTTGCTACCTGCTGTAATATCGATTGATCAGTATTTTAAGCCAAAGCTAGCATGATCCATCCTATAAAGCCATCTCCCTTCATCTGTACTTTTCCTGTGTGCCAATTTATAGTTATTTAGATTAACCTTTACAGACACCTTATGACACTCATCGATGGTGTTTGAACCCACAACTTCAAGAACAGAGGAAGGGACATTCCCACTGTGCCACAAGATCTTTGTGCGCCCATTTATATACTTTATAGGGGACTGGTGGGTGTCCCATGCCAATCACTTAATCAGTTATATCTTTCTATTCAGTCATCCAATTACCAGGGTAGAGGTTTCAAGCACAAATCCCTCCTGTCGAATGTCTCAATGCCCTGAGATCATCTTTGCTTCTCTCTTGTAAAGACATCTTGTTAACTTTGTTTAGCCATCTTATCAAGCTTAGCAACGATTGCACAAAGGCAGGCTCTATATTGTGTCCTTGGTCAGATAATAGGTTTCCTGACAAAAACGTAAATCCATCTTGATTGTGCTTCTGTGGCTGTTTCAACTTTGGCAGGCTGGTGAAGAGCTTTTATAATTTGACTGAAAGTGAGGCACTCATTTTAATAATGTAATTTTGCTCTGTTTATATGGCTGTAAGACCACCATCTCTTATGAACTTGAAACAGCTATTTACAACATATGAATGTGTTATTTTAAAGCCTGTATATTTTCCCATGACTGGAATTTCAGCGGCACTTTGCTGATAAGTTGGGAGGCAGCAGGACTGGTAAAATGATGCAGGAAAGCCTTTGGAGCACTCTGACATCTCCCCACTTGGATTTTTGGTGTCAGGGCTCACAGTAGCCCAACGTGGGCAGTCAATAGTTTATAAGTAATTTTCTGATATTTTATTAGATCTGTGAAGAAGCAGGAATTTACATCTACTTTAATTAATTAGGTAAAGAAAGTATACAACTGTGACAATTGGGAATGGTTCACTAATGCCAGAGGACAAACAAGCTGGCTGTGCAGGATGTTTCAATTTCATTAAAGTGGTAAGGCCAGCATCCTGCTCTCCAACTGAGGTGCTAGGGAACCCTCCCCCATGTCTTCCTCCTCTCCTTCTTTTCCATCTTCCATCTGCCTGATGAGGACTGCTCAATGAAGACTGTTCTCTGGGAATCGCCTGATGAGAACTGCTGCCTGTAAGGTCTATTTGATTAGAACTGTCCTCAGAGAAGAACTCTTCTTTTGCCCTCAACACTTAAAGTCATATTTCTAGGGGCAGGTAACTTGTGCTGTGTCATTCAATTGTCTGAACCCTTTTCGCCAATGGCCATGGGACTGCCACTGATGACGTTGGACAACATTGTCCTCTTGCCTGCTTTCATCTGAAGGTTAGCTTGCCATTTTTTCTAAGAACAAATACCCTCTTACTTTCAAGAGCAACATACTGTTAGTAGAGTGTGTGGTACCAGATAAATTGCTGACCTTAGTTCAATGAGCATTGTGACATGTATATTATTTGTAATTAGAGTCATAGATTCATAGAGATGTACAGCACGGAAACAGACACTTCGGTCCAAATCGTCCATGCCAACTAGATATCATTTGCCAGCATTTGGCCCCTATCCTTCTAAACCCTTCCTATTCATGTACCCACCCAGATGCCTTTTAAATGTTGTAATTGACCCAGCCTCAACTTGAAGAATTACTTTAAGCCACTGAACTGGAGCTTCAGGATTCAGGGATCTGAAAAACTAAAACGCAAGCCATTTGCCGACTCCAGAAAAACCCACTGAAACTTTTCTTTTAATTATGAAATTTGGCACCCATGGAAGACTGTCCATAGTATTTTCACTTCAGCAGCAAAGATTTGAAACCTGAAAAACTAAGAACAATAATGTTCCCCACCCTAAATAAACCCTTCTGAGATGGTTTGAGATGGGAATGAGATGTAGAAACTTGAGTAGAGGTACATCCAGGTTAAGCAACACAGACCTGAAGTATAAAAGCTAAGCATATAGTTTTTATCCGAAATACTACTGGAATTTTCAAATGAGAATGAGCACCTTTGTGTATGTTCCATGTCAGGAGCAGCAAGCACTGAAGATCTGAAAAACTAAGAAAAATTCTATTGCCCACCCAAAACCCTTTTTGAAATAATAAAATCGAGCACCTATGTATGGCTTCTGTATCACGTCTAACACCAGCTTGAGACCTGAAAGAAATGAAGAACAATATTAAGTTCAACTTGCTTGAAAGGTTTTAATTATGAAATTTTGCACCTGTGTTGAGGAATGTATAGTTGATCTGTGTGAAGCAGCAAGGACCAGAGACCTGAAAAACTAAGAACAATGACATTGCCCACCCCAACCCTTTTGAAATGTTTTAAATATTAGGTAAAGTTGTGCAACTGTCCAGTTAGGTCTGAGTGTAGGGGTATATTCCACTTGGCTAAGCAGTACAAACTGGAGATCTGAAAGAACCACAGGGCAGTATGGTGGCTCATTGGTTAGCACTGCTGCTTGACAGCACTGGGCACCCTGGTTCATTTCCAGCCTTGGTTGACTGTGTGTGGAGTTTGCACATTCTCACCCGTGGCTCCATGGGTTTTCTCTGGATGCTCCGGTTTCCTCTCACAGTCCAAAGATTTGGAAGTTAGGTGGATTGCCCATGCTTCATTGACCCTAGTGCCCAAGGGGTTAGGTAGATAGCCATAGGAAATGCAGGGTTACAGGAATTGGGGGAGGTGGGGGGGGGGGGGTGGGTGGGGGGGAGGGGAGGGGTGTTGTGGTGGTGGTGTTAGTCTGGATGGGGTGCTCTTCTAAGAGTCAGTGTAGACTTGTTAGTCCAAATGGCCTGTTTCCACACTGTAGGGATTCTATGGATTTGTTTCACTTCCTCTGGCAGTTTACTCCATACATACATCACCTTCTGTGTGAAAATTGCCCCTTAAGACCCTTTTAAATCTTGCCCCTCTCACCTTAAACTTATACTCTCTAGTTCTGGACTCCCCTACCCTGGGAAGACCTTGCTTATTCACCCTATCCATGCCCCTCATGATTTAATAAACCTAAATAAGGTTACTCTTCAGCCTCCAACGCTCCAGGGAAAATAGCCCCAGCGTATTCAGCCTCTCACTATAGCTCCACCCCGCAAACCCTGGCAGCATCCTCGTAATTCTTTTCTGAACCCTTTCAAGTTTCACAACATCTTTCCCATAGAAGAGAGACCAGAATTGAGTGCAATATTCCACAAGTGGTCTAATCAATGTCCTGTATAGCCTCAACATGACCTCCCAACTCCTATACTCAATCCACTGACTAATAAAGGCAAATGTACCAAATGCCTTCTTCACTATCCTATCAATTTGCGACTCCACTTTCAAGAACTATGACCTTGCACTCCAAGCTCTCTTTGTTCAGCAACACACCCCAGCACCTTACTGTTAAGTGTATAAGTGCTGTCCTGATTTTCCCTAGTAATATGTAGCACCTCATATTTATATAGAATAAATTTCATTTGTCACTCTTCGGTCCAGCGGCCCATCTGACCAAGGTCCCATTGTACTCTGACGTAGCCTTTTTGCTATCCACTGCGCCACCAATTTTGGTGTCATCTGCAAACTTAATAACCATACCTCCTATATTCACATCCAAATCATTTATATAAATGACAAAAAGCAGCAGACCCAGCACCAATCCTTGTAGCACACCACGAGTCATAGGCCTCCAGTCTGAAAAGTAACCCCCCACCACCACCCTCTGTCTCCTACCTTCGAGTCAATTTCTTCCCTTTGTTTTCATAACCGAGAATTTTGAAAAGTTAAGTACTCCTGTAATAGATGTTAAATGAAATCTCATGGTGGACAGTGAATCCCAGGTCGGGAAGTTTTTAAAGGACCCCATTATTTAACACGAACACCATGCCATTTTGCCAGTGACATGTAGCTGACATTTCAACCAACCACTGGGAACCCACTTGAGCCACCTTGCCAATGGGAAGGCCTGGCATCACATGAGAAGTCCAATGAAATCTGGTGACCACCCAGTAGGCCAAGGGATTGGCCTCTTTTTTTGGCACTCTGTAGCCCATATTTAATGAAGTGTGAAACAGGATCATAAGTTTTGATACAGTTATACCCAAAAAATCAGAATTCTACAGTAAATTTGAAATTAATTCAAGTATTCAGAAAATACAGCTAGAAGACCCACTCATGCCATCTCTTGCTGAGATCTCTGTAATCCCACTCATAGTCTAGATAAATGCTGAGAGAAGTCAAATGTGTCTTCACTGCCATCTAACTAACTGTATGACTATTCCTACCACAGTTAGTTTTGAGTCTGTGCTACAACAAGAAAAAGCTTGCATCAAATATGAGAGGCAACGCCCTAGTGGAATTATCGCTAGAGTATTAATCCAGCAACTCAGAGCTAATGTTCTGTGATTCCCACCACGGCAGATGGTAGAATAAAAATATGTGTAATTAATAATCCGCAAATGACCATGAACCATTGTCAATTGTCAGAAAAACTGGCTCACTAATGTTCTTTTGGGAAGTAAATCTACCATCATAACCTAATCTAGTTTACATGTGACTCCAGATCCACAACAACGTGGTTATCTCTCAACTGTCCTCTGTAATGACCTAGAAAGCCACATGTTCATAACAATTGTCAAGAAGTCTGAACTAGCAAATGAAACTGGACAGACCATTGCTGAATCCTCCATTGTCAACATCCTGGGAATTATAGTTAATCAGGAATTCCACTGGACTCACCTTGTAAATACAATGGCGACAGGAGCAGGTCAGAGGCTCGTAAACTGTAACAAGTAACTCACCTCCTGACTCCTCAAGCCTGTCCTCCACCTACAAGGCACAAGTCAGGAGTGCACTGGAATACTCCCCACTTTGAGAGAACACTGCAGCAGGAAAGAATGCTAGCATGACAGCAACATGTAATAAGCAACTGGAAGGTAATGAACTTATTCTACTGTATAGACAGGAGGTTTTCCACAGAGTGATCACCCAATCTGTGTTTGATCTCGCCAATACAGAGGACATCATACTGTGAACAGCAAATAGTAGACTTGATTGAAAAAAATACAGGTAAATCACTGCAAAACCCAAATATTGTGTGATGGTGAGAAGGGAGCAGATAAAGAGCAATTGTAATAGGCTCTGTGATTGCATGGGAAGGCATTATGGTGTGATTTGTGAATTTTCTAATGACAAGATAAATTTTAAAACTGAACTGTTTCAGTTGAGTTTGTCACCTGTAATTTTTTTAAAAATTGCTTTCCATTTAACTGGTTCTAGGGAAAAAGAATAAAATTTCTGACTATATCTTTTGGCCTTTAGATCTGCCCCCTTTTCTGGTTTCATTTTAATGGATGTTGTCACACAATGCATTCCACAAGATTGACAATTAGGAATGTGATGTAATCCACGGCGTTTTGCCAACGCAAATATCTAAGCATCAATAGCAGGAGCCTGAGAACTGTGTTTGAATCACAAACAAAAAGAGCTTGTCAATGAGAGCCACTATTTTCTGAAAAAAGGCCTCATTTTCTGGAGTGCCCTAAGATTACACAACTCACTCAATCCCAACTCGACAAACTTGACATTCCATAACTTCAAAACTACTGAACAGATTAATTACTCATCTTCTTAACCTGGAGAACATATCAAAAGCATGGCACTTTTCCGTTTTCTGGGTTTTTAGCCCAACATTTAGAGTAATCTGTTATATAGCATTGAGTAATTAGATTGTAAATTGTTCTGTGTTTTACGCTGAGAAAAGATACCTGGGGATTGTTAAAGATCAATTCACAAATCATGTAATCCCAGCAGGGAGCTCAAAGGAAATGTGGATTATAAAATTAATGTTGTAACTGTATCTGTTGCCTGTGTATCCTTGTAGAAGCAGGGGTTTGGTAGGTTTACTTGTAAATTTGTGCCTTATACTTTCAAAGTTTTCTTCCTCATTCTGAAGGCACTGACTTATGCTGAAACTTGGTTTAAAGATGCACTGGCAGCTCTCCAGTGTCTTGCACAGTGTTTTTCATCATACGTGATCATACACAATAAAGGGTCAGCAGGCTATTTAACTTCAAAGAACATGAAAGCCAAGCCTAATCCTGTTCACACACTTTTACGTTTCCAGAACATCCAAACTGATAGAAGATTATTTTCAATTGGAGTTGTGTATAGTGACAAAAATATGTTGAAATAGTTTTATACAACTTTATTTTTCTGATGTTTTCACTATACCATATTTCAGAATGTTTATTGATGTTCCAACAATTTGATGTTATGAAGGATCAGTTCTCAGAGGATTAAGTACTGGTTATGAATATTTTTAATGAGAGAAGCCAACATGCTAAATTAATTAATAAAATTAGCAACTCGGATCTATTTTATTTGTTTCTTAATGGAAGAATACCCTTAAATATACGTAGTTAGAAATTAGCATTGACGTGTTTCTGGGCCTAAAATAAGCAATATTATTTATGCATCAACAAAGTGGTAGCTACCATGTTTGAAAGAGGTCTCAAGTTCATTCTGTTCCTGTGGAAATAGGACATATATGAGCATCGCAAGTCTCCTGGGTACCGGGGGTGGGTGTGACATTGTACATTGAAAATGGAACGTAGATGTACTGAAAAGAGTCCTCTATAATGCACATAAAACAGGTATAGTTTCTAATCTTACTTGATTGAATGGTAGCACTGGTGGAAAATATCATACCAAGTTCAAGATGTTGAAACAGACTGTGGCTTCTTAAGTAAAAATGTTAATGAGTGTACTGAGATGTAAAAGTCAATTTTATCAGTAATTTTTATTATGCTGTTGTGAAATATATATTTTATATTTCCCTATCATGAATCAAACAGATTTTAACATTAAAAAATTAATTCACTGAGAGAAAAATGGTGACCAGAGAAGTTTTGAGTCTTTGTTTGGCTGAAATTAGACACTGAGAATCAATGCCTACCTATCACTCTGACAAGTGATTCGCCCGCAGAGAGAATACAAAGTTATATTCTGATACAAGAAAACAGATACAGCTTCTGTTTTTAACAGTAATGAGACAGAATTACCAATTCTAATTATTTAGTTCCTGAGTAGACCGAGAATCAGCATTGAAAGCAAGCGGAAGGATGGATCAGGGGAATCCTTCATAGTCCACTTAAAAGTACCTGTCTTTTGTAGAAAATGCCCTACACTGCTGTATTTGACTCTTGTTTTCAAATTAGGGACTCATAATTTATTTTTCCATCTTCTTGATAAACGACAACAGCATTCTTCTTCTGAACTGGTGTACAGGCAGGCAGTTTGCTCCAAGATATCTGGCTGTACCACTGGAGGCATGTGTTCCAGTGCTATTATCAGATGACATACATGAGATTTTGCTTTTTATATGGCAATGCATTGCATCCATTCTGAAGACAATAGACTGCGGTTTTGTTGAAGAGGCAGTAAGGTTGAATTGGAAACGTCCTGAATTGGCAGATTTTTAAAAGTTCTGCCTCCATTAAAATGTCGTCCAGTTGTCATATTTTTGGACCTGGAGGGGTATGCTGTCCAGAACACCCTTTTGGAGGCAGACATGAGACAGTAACAGAATTGGGTAGATGCAAGGCCAGCAAGCTAGAATGCTCACTTTGATTTACTGGGGCATCAGTCCAAGTTATAGTGATGAATATCAATTCCTCAAACCTTCATCCCACCCCTTCATCCAACCCATGCTCCTCTGCATCCCCACCATATACCCCTTAAACGTATTAATAATCCTCAAGTATCCTCCATATTCATGCTGACAGTATTTGAAAAAATATTAAAATATAAGTAAATTTTGAACAAGCTATAAATGCTGTAATTCAAATACTCTTAATACTGATAAAATGTAAACATTGCTAAAAGTAGACAAGAAGTTGAAACTTTTCATCTTACACTCAGAACTATGATGCAAGGAACAGACTTGTTTGGACTTGCGTAAGGGTGGTAATCTGTCTGATGATATATAAGATAGGGTTTTTTTCCTTACAACTCACTGCATCCATGCATGTAATGGCTATGCAAGACACACAAAAAAGATATCCCTCTCCACCCTATCTTATCTATGATTGGCTTTGCCCAACATGAATCTACCAAATGGCTGTATGATGTTGCAAACAGTTCTAAATGAAATTTCCACCTGCAATGTGAAGATTTCCTTCACTTTCACAAGGACCATGCAAGATCCAGATATTGAGAACAATACCATGTGCTGTTTTGACAGTGCTAGCTTATTCAACAACATGCCACTGAAAGGAGCCATTGACATTTGCACTTTGTCTCTATATCATGATAATCTAGGCATGCCAACAGCATTCATCGAATTCATGAATTTAGCAATTCATGCAATTACATTCAGTTTCAATGGCACCATGTATACCTAAATAAATGGTGATGTCAAAGAAACCTCTCTGGGCCCAGCTCTTGCTAACATCTTTGTTGGTTACGATGAGAAGCACATTTTCAATGGAATGACCACTAACCTCCCAGCCCTTACATACTTCCAAGGGCATTTCAAAATTGTCCTGTATAGTAACAGATATTCTGATCAATTAATCTATAGCTGTATGTCATAATCACTCATGAAAAGGCCTATATCCATCACATTTGGCACTGAATGATGTCCATTTTACCTAAGATTACTCTGGAAGGGGAAGGGGTTCCAAAGATTTTAGCAACAGATGATGCTAGCTATCCCACATTGCTATGTACTATGTGGTAAACTTGCAGCTGTTTTTCTCTAATAACAAGACACTGCTATCAAGCCAAAATATTATTCTACCTACTATATGAATGAAAAGTATGATATATGTGTTTCAATAGAGTAAGATGAGGGTACCAAAATGCAGTTTCAGACCTTAATTCTCCTCCAGAATCTCTTTTAGGTAGGCTTTCAGGCAACTTCAATAGAGTCAGCTGGAAGGCCACAGCTGCTGTCCTCTCCAGCCACCATTCTGTCATCAAAAGTAGCCTGACATAGTCGTACTCACAATTATACTGTAAAATCAATATCCGAGACTCTCCCAACCAGACATGATGTCGAATAAATCAAATTGGTTGAAGTCTGGCATCTGTGATGCTGGACACACCATGAGGAAGCTGAAACGGCTAGTTGTGGGAAAATTTAATTGAGATCTGTAAAATTTCAGGAATCTAGATAAGCCTTTAACTCCCGTTTAAACTTCCCTAAGCAGAAGAGCTCCATAGCCCGAAAGAACACAGATTTGAAAAAATTGGCAGGTAGTTGAGGGAGTTGAGAAGAAATTCCTTCATGGGGTTTAGAACTCACTACGTAAGAAGGGGATAGAGGTAGAAATCCTCATCACATTTTAAAAAAAACTTAAATATGCATTGAATTCCTTAAGGTACAGGGTTGTGGAGCAAGTAGTAAAAATGAGATTAGACTGAGTGACCCAGCATCTTGCAATTCAAAATTCACAATGTGATATAAACTATATGATACATCACATATATATTTAATATCATTTCTTGTAAGTGTGGTATTCTGGTTTTTGAGTTAGTAACCTATGGGTTTTCTGCATGTCTGAAGTTATATTTCACATGTTATTCATTATTCATTCATTATATTTTACGTAGGCATGGTGAATTATTTTGAAACAATTTTTGAGATCTGACTTTAGAGTGTAGCCATTATACTCTTGAGTAGCTATTATTCATTTTTGGTTGTATTGCAGTTACTGAGTATGGTGCAGACCACTTATTGTGTTTCACCTTGGCTGGAATTGGTCATCATCCATGCATTGTTCCAGCATGGATGATTTTCTCCTGATTAATCAAATAATATGAAGCTGGGTAATGGAGTTCAGATACAAATCAGGCATGATCTAATTGAATAATGGTATAGCCTTGAAGACTTGAATCTTCTACTCCTGTTTCTTTGTACTTCCTTTTTTAAGCCCATTGTAGGCTGAGGTAATTCAACATAGACTCAGGAAATCCAAGCTTACTTAAAAACATTGGCACATAGAGCACAATGAATAAGCTTCTACTGTTACATGTGTATGCTATATTTATATTGCTCTCAAACTTAATTTGCAATATAATCGGTCCAGCAACTAATCCAATAGTATAACTTACTTCTAGATGGTTACTTGCAAAAGCTCCCAAAGCACTCATTGCGGTTTAAACATGGATATAATTAAAATCTTACTGCAATATCAATTTTCTAAGATCTGTTTCTTTGAACAAAAGCCAACTGGCCTTTATTCTACAGATTGCAAGTCATATAGCACGAAATATTAACCATTTTAAGTGCAGGTTATAGCAAGTGGTTTTGTACAATTTTAGTTAATGATCTTGACGTGGGTCTTTCATCTTTTGAGGTAAGGATGTACAATTAAAATAATCCACGTAACCGTCATTTCTAAAAAATCTACCTTAGTCCAACAATCAAATTAATATACTGGAAAATAATATCCTATTAAAATTTATAGTTAAATGAAAAATGAAAAATTAGATTATATCTAAATACTATCTTAGGTATTTTCCTAGTGAGTTTACAGGGGTTTAGATGAGGAAGGTGAGGAAGGTTATTGGCTTCATTCCCTCCCTGTACTGAATTAGATGACTTGAGCCAGTTAGCAGTGGGGAGGTTGCGATTCATCTCAGTTGCCTGCTTTAGCAAGAGGACTAACAGCTTGGATTTCATGCCCAATGTCCATTCTGGAGCTGTGTGGGATGTAGTGGTGGGATAGTAGTAATATCACTGGATTTATAATCAAGAAGCCCAGGTTAAGGCTCTGGAGATATGGATTAGAATCCCACCTTGGTGGGATTTAAATATAATTAATAAATCTAGAATTAAATGCTAGTCTAATGGTGATCACAAAACCATTGTCATTGGTGCAAAAATCCATTTGGTTCATTTATTGCTCTTTGGAGAAAATATCTGTCATCCTTACTTGGTCTGGCCTACATGTGACACAAGCAATGTGGTTCACTCTTAAAGAATCTCTGATAGCAAGCTGAGACAAATCCTAAGCAAAGGAATTAAATCAATGGACCGACTAGACTAGACACTGGAAACAACAAAGGTAAATCTGACCCTGCAAAGTCATCTTTACTAATATCTGGGGACCTGTATCAGAGTCAGGAGAGCTGTCACACAGCCTCATCAAGCAACAGCCTGACATTGTCATACATACGGATCCAATATCCCAGAAACATGCAGAGTGGTACATAGTCAGGAGGGAATTGCCTTAGGGATCATTAATATTGACTCTGCAGTCTCATGATATCAGGTCAAGCATGACCAAAGAAACCTCTGCTAATTACCACCAACTGAGTCCTCCCACTCAGCTGATAAATCAGCAATGTTCCATGTTAAACACAAATTGGTAGAAGCCTTCAAGGTGGCAGAGGCCACAGAATGTACTCTGGGTAGGGGACTTCAATGTCTATCACCAAGAGTTGCTTGGTAGCACCACTACTGACCAGGCTGATAAATTCTAAATGATCTGGATCCGTGGCATGTGGGAGAGAACAATAAGAGGGAGAATCCTACTTGACCTCATTCTTATAAATCTACATGTTGCAGATGCACCTGTTCATGACAGTATTCGTAGAAGTGATCAATCCAAAATCATTACTAAAACAAAATCCTGTATTCATACCCTCCATTGTTATGTATGACACTACCACTGTGCCAAATGGAGTAGAATCAAACAGATCTAGCAACTCAAAATTAGGTATCTATGAAGTGGGTAGAACATCAGGAGCAGCAGAATTAGCCTGCCATATCCCCTACTGAACCGTTACCATCAAGCCAAAGAAATGGCTCAATGAAGAGTGTGGAAGAGCATATCAGGAGCAGCTCCAAGCAAACCTAAAGGTCAGATGTCAATGTGATGCAGGTGCAACACAGGACTAATTGAATTACATGCAGCAGAGACATGCATGGAGGAGGCCCAGGATGGATATGTTGTCCAAGGAATGGGAGGGGGAGTTGAAGTGGTGTGTGACTGGGAGGTGTTGTCATTTGTCATGAACCGAGCATAGGTGCTCCACAAAGCGGTCTCCGGTGGCCCCCTCCATTGCCACAATGACGCCACCCGAAGGCTGGAGGAACAGCACCTCTTATTCTGCCTGGGAACCCTGAAGCCCAATGGTCTCAATGTGGACTTTACAACTTCAAAATCTCCCCACCCCCGACCCCATCCCAAGACCAGCCCATCTCGTCTCCGCCTCCTTGATCTGTCTGTCTTTTCTCCCACCTAACCGTTCCTCCCTCCTCACTGATCAACCCCCATCCCAACTCCCCACCTACACTCACCTGTACTGGCTTCATCCCTGCCTCCTTGACCTATCCGTCTTCTCTCCACTTATTTGCTCCTCTATCCACCTTCTATCATCGCCTCCCCTTCTCTCTATTTATTTCAGAGCCCCCTATCCCTCCCCCATTTCTGAAGAAGGGTCTAGACCCGAAACCTCAGCTTTCCTGCTCCTCTGATGCTGCCTGGCCTGCTGTGTTCATCCAGCTCTACACATTGTTAGCTTAATGCAATATACAAGCTGCCTTGTGTACATCATGTGGATAGTGGTGGACAATTAAACAACTAACCAGAGAAATAGTTGGTGTCACAAAATATCTCCAACCTCAATGGCCAGCACATCAGTGTAAGAGTCAAGGCTGAAGCATTTGTAACCATCTTTAGCCAGAAGTGTCCATTTTATGACCTATCTTGGCCTCCTGACGTTCCCACCTACACAGAATGCCAGTCTTTAGCCAATTCAATTTACTTCACATTATATTAAGAAATAGCTAAGGGTACTGGATACTACAGTAGCTATGGGCTTTGACAACATTCCGGCAATAGTACTGAAGTCTTGTGCTCCAGAATTAGTTGTGCCTGTAGACAAGCAGTTCCATTACAGCTATAGCACAGGCATTTTATCTGGCCAAATAGAAAGTTGCACAGGCATGTCCTGTTTAAAGTTTTAGCAAAGATTTGTAGCTCAGATAGTGGGTGATGTTGTTGACTTGCTCGCCGAGCTGGCTTGTTTTTGTTCAGATGTTTCGTCACTGTGCTTGGTGACATCATCACTGAGGCCACCGATGAAGCAATATCGTCCTACTCCGCTTGGAATTTATACTGTCTGGTCCGTTTTGGTGAGTAGTGTCATTTCTGGTTTTGTTCTGTATGGGTTTGGAGATGGGTGTCCAATTCTACTTGTTTGTCAATTGAAGTATGGGTGGAGAACCATGCCTCTAGGAACTCCCATGTGTGTATATGTTTGGCTTGGACTTTGTCCCAGTTAAACTGATGGCCTTCATTATCCAAGTGTAATGAATATTAAGGAAAGGTTGTCCTGTCATTTAGCTGTTAGCTGATGTTCATGTGTTCTGATGGCTAGTTTCCTTCCTGTCTGTCCAATGTAATGTTTGCGGCAGTCATTGCATGGTATTTTGTAAACCATGTTGGTTCTGCTTGTTCTGGGAATAGGGTCTTTAATCTTTGTGAGTGTTTGTTGCAGAGTGGCTGTGGGCTTGTGTACTACCATGATCTCTAGTGGTCTTAGGAGTCTCATTGTCAGTTTTGATATGCTCTTGATGTAGGGCAGTGTGGCCAGTGTGTTAGGGCATGCCATGTCTTCTTGTTTTTGTCTATTTAGCAGGCGCCTGCGGATGAAGTTGCGGGGATAGTGTTCATAGTGAAGATTTTGTATAGGTGTCTTGCCGAGCTGGTTTGTTTTCATTTAGACATTTTGCCACCGTGCTAGGTAACATCATCAGTGAGGCCTTCAATGGAGTGATGTTGTTCTACTCCGCTTGGAATTTATACTGAAACAAGACCTATTCAACAAAAAAACCCGCTATGAATGGATATCCCCACAACTTCATCCGCAGGTGCCTACTAAATAGACAACAACAAGAAGACACAGTATGCCCTAACACACTGGCAACACTGCCATACATCAAGAACAGATCAGAACTGACAACGAGATTCCTAAGACCACTAGGAATCATGGTAGCACACAAGCCCATAGCCACTCTACAACAAACACTCATGAGGATTAAAGACCCCTATCTCACAACATGCAAAACCAATGTGGTTTACAAAATACCATGCAACAAAAACAAGGCAGCTTGGCGAGCAAGTCAACAACCTCAGGTATGTCCTGTCTATAAAATGCAGGATAAATCCAACCAGCTAATCATCAGTCTAGTCTTAATCGCCAGCAAATGATGTAATAATGCTATAAAAAGACACTTACTAAGTAATACCTGCTCACTGATGCTCAGTTTGGATTCAACCAGGTCCACTCAGCCCTTGAGCACATTATAGCCTTGGTCTAAATATGGACAAAAGAGCTGAATTTAAAAAGTAAGGTGAGTGATTGCCCTTTACATCAAGACAACATTTGACCTTGTATAGCACCAAGGAGCCAAAGTAAAAATGGAGTCAATGGGAATCAGAGGAAAATCACTCTGTTGGTTGGATTCATGCCTAGCATAAAGGAAGATGATCATGATAGTTCGATGTTAACCATCTCATACTAGAACATCATTCCAGGATTCCTCAAGCTACCAGTCCATTGTACTGCAGCAACACCATGTCATCTATACATAGATTCATGAACTTGAAAGATAAACTCTGTGGTACAACATGTATAACAGAGAAAGTTCAAGCTTTCTTCATGATATTGGCTGAGTTTGCCATTCTCTGTTAGGGCAGCAAATGAAGTTCTACAATTAATTGTCCTTGGTGACACTAAATAAGAAACCCAGTCATACTTATCCCTCATGATTCCTATTTAATGATTCGTACTTGATTGTACTTAATGGACCTTGATGAGAATTGATTCAGGCACAATTGGCATTTCATCTGTGAAGAATAGATGCCAGAGCTCTGTTAAATGACAAACAAGGAAGTGTCCAGGTCACACCTTTTTGGGAAGACCTGCCTGATTAAGTGCCAATCAGGCATTTCAATGAGCTGTGGCAGACCTTCCCTGGGATAAGTGACAAGGTCTATGGCAATGTCTTGGTTATGTTACTGGAGTAGTTTTCCGGGCAGCTCTGTAAATGTTCGATTTCCATGATGTGGAGGTGCTGGCACTGGACTGGGGTGGACAAGGTCAGATGTCTCGCAGCACCAGGTTATCGTCCAACAGATTTATTTGAAATCAAAAGCTTTCGAAGCACTGCTCCTTCATCAGGTGAAATGACCAGCTTGATCACTAAGACTGCTTTCAGGCTGTGCTTGGTGGTGGACATTGAAATCCCCCACCCAGAGTACATTTTGTGCCCTTTCCATCCTCCCTGCTTCTTCTAAGTGTTGTTCAACATGGAGGAGTGCTGATTCATCAGCCGAGGGAGGATGGTATGTGATAATCAGCAGGATGTTTCCTTGCCCGTGTTTAACCTGAAGCCATGAAACTTCATGGGTTCCGGAACCCATGTTGAGGATTCCTTGGGCAACTCTATCCCAACTGTACACCACTATGCTGCCACCTCTGCTGAGTCTGTCCTGCTGGTGAGACAGGACATATCCAAGGATGGTGATGGTGGGGCATTCGGGACATTGTCTGTAAGGTATGATTCCACAAGTATGACTACGTCAGGCTGTTGCTTAAGTAGTTTGTGAGACATCTCTCCCAATTTTGGCACTAGCCCCCAGATGTTAGTGAAAAGGACTTTGCAGGGTCTATAGGGCTGTTTCTGCCATTGTCTTTTCTGGTGCCTAGGTCGATGCCAGGTGATCCATCCAGTTTCATTTCTTTGAGACTTTGTAGCAATTGGTAAAACTGAATCGCTTGCTAGGTCATTTCAGAGGGCAATTGAGTCAACCACATTGCAGCGGTTTGGAGTCATATGTAGGCCAGACCAGGTGAGAATGGCAGATTTTCTTCCCTGAAGATCATTAGCAAACCAGATGGGTTTTTCCTGACAATCAACTGTGGTTTCATGGTTATCAGTAGATTCTGCCGTGGCCAGATTTGATTCTGGGTCCCCAGAACATTATCTGGGTTTCTGGATTAATAGAATAGTGATAATACCACTAGGCCATCACCTTCCCATAAGACCGAGGACATGGGCTGGTTCTTTTTCTTGTAGCTCCTGCTGGGGTGTTTTGGCACTGGGTCAGGTTCCTCCAACCCTGCCCTGGATACAGGTGGTGTGTATTAAATAGTAGTTCACATCTTGCGCCCAGAGCGTCTCAGAAGAAATTCATTCTCTTCTTCAGATGGCAAAGGCATCGAGGCAGTGACATCCACCACGTCCATGTCAGATTCAAAGTCCCTTCATTCTTGATGGAGACGGAGAACGCATGGATTCTGTCAGCCTTTCTGACTGTTCCAATCAGCCAGGCACAATTTGCTGTCACCCCATTTGCAAGTTTGCAGCTATCATATGGTTCATGTGCTCATTTAGAACCATTACAATTACCCAGACTTTATATGTCACTGGACCTGACCTCGTGTCAACCATGCCTCTTACCCATGGAGGGTCATTTCTGTTGCTTCTCCTCCAAACTTCATCCCCTGAAGTAAACTGTCTCCCTCACTTAGCAGAGGCTTGTGTCTGACATTGGCATTCCTGATGCTGTTTCACCCCACGTCCCAGGTTTGGGAGGTTCAGATTTAATCTGGTGCGGAGTCTTCTCCCTGTTAGCAATTCTGCTCTAGCTATCCCTGAAGTTGTATGTATCAAATAGGAATCAGGACTGTTTGGTCGAGTGAAGCCGTAAGCTGTTTCTTTAAACCTGCCTGCAAAGTTTGGACTGCTCTTTCTGCCAGACTATTCAATGATGGATGTTATGGAGCTATTCTCATATGTTGAATGCCATTCAACTTCAGGAAAGACTCAAATTCCCTGCTGGTAAATTATGCCCTGTTATCCACGACCAACACTTTAGGGAGCCCATGTATTGCAAAAGATGTGTGCAGTTTTTCTATCATTGTCCCTGTGTTTGATAAATGAACTCTATGTATGTCCAACCATTTTGAGTGGGTGTCCACAATGACTAAGAACTTTGAGCCCATGAAAGGACCTGCATAGTCAATGTATAACCTAGTCAATTCAGGTCAACCAGGCTAACCCGGCCATTCCCATGAATGTCAGTGAACTGCTGGTGGTAATTTATGTCCTTGTTGACTCTCTGGTCTGCGGACACCTATGTCTGCATCCAATTCTGGCCATCAGATATAACTTCTTGCCAACATCTTCATCTTGGAAACCCCTGGATGAGCCTATTGGAGTTCAACCAGTATCTGGCGGCAATCTTTGCTCGGGATAATCACTCTTGCACCCCATAATAATATTCCATTGTCTACTGTGATCTGGTCTCTCTAGGTCCAATAAAGGTTTCAATTCTGGTTGTAATAGCCTTTTGGTTTCCCCCGTCACCACCAGCTATTTCAGTTTTGCCGGGACCAATCTTTCTGTGTGCAAAGTCTGATATTGCCAGCTGTGATTGCAAGTGTGTCCAAAAAATTTAAAACCATTACAGACTCTTCCAGTTGCATTGCCAGTGGGAGCCAGCTCAATGCATCTGCATTTGCTACTTGGCCTCCCAAGAATGTTCCAACTTGCAATTATGCACAATGAGTATGAGAGCCCACCAATGAATTCGGTCTGAAGCCATGGGCGGCACCGTCTTGTCCTCTTCAAGTAGACCTAGCAGGGGTTTGTAGTCCATTATTATTATAAATTTACGTGTGTAAAGGTATTCTCTGTCTGGGCAAATTTAAGCTCTGCATTAGCCAAAGTCATGGATGCATACACTTTTAGGCGTTCCTCTCCATTGGGCAACCTATAAGCTAATACTACCCTAATGCTGTACGGGGAGGCATTGCATGTCAGTACTAGATCACGTGTGGGATCGTAGTGTGCCAATATCTTAGAGGATGATAGCTGTTTCCCCACTTCCTATGCAACCAATTCCAAGGCTGATCTTTTTTAAGAGTTGATGCAAAGCTGCCAGGTTGGAGGCCAGGTTGTGAATGAACTTTCTATAATAATTCGCCAGCACAAGGAAAGACCTAAGCTCCAGTGCAGACATGGGAGCTGGGGCACTTTTGACAACCCTGACTTTATTTTCCAACATGTGTAACCCAGCCTTGTTAACTCTGTAGCACAAGTATGTCACTGGGGTGCCAGGAACATACAGTTTTTATTTCTAAGGCATACGCCCGCCTGGGAGAAATGTCTGAGGACTATTTCCAAGTTCTTTAAGTGCTCCTTATTGGTCTTTCCTGTTGTTAGCATGCCATCTAGATAAATGGCAACCGGGGGTACACTCTGTAAAATATTTTCTATTGTCTGCTGAAAAATTGGACAGGCTGACGATACCCTTAGGGTATTAATTGCAGCATGCTTCCGGGAATCAGCATCTAACCTCAGTCGCAAGTATGCATGTTTCATGTCCAGCTTTGTGAAGGACAGCCCCCTGTCAGCTTTGCGTATAAATCCTCTATGCAAGGGATTGGGTATTGATCCAGGTATGAAAAGTGGTTTACTGTTTGTTTAGAATCTCCACAAAGGCACACCGACCCATTGGGCTTCACAATTGTTATGACCAATGCTGTCCATTCCACAAACTGGAATGGTTTGATAATTCGAGATAACAAGGCGTGGGGCTGGATGAACACAGCAGGCCAAGCAGCATCACAGGAGCAGGAAAACTTGACGTTTCGGGCCTAAACCCTTCATCAGAAATGGGGGAGGGAAGAGGGTTCTGAAATAAATAGGGAGAGAGGGGGAGGCGGATAGAGGATGGATAGAGGAAAGGATAGGTGGAGAGGAGGCAGACAAGTCGAAGAGGCGGGGATGGAGCCAGTAAAGGTGAGTGTAGGTGGGGGGGTAGGGAGGAGATAGGTCAGTCCAGGGAGGACGGACAGGTCAAGGGGGCGGGATGATGCACCTTTACTGGCTCCATCCCCGCCTCTTCGACTTGTCTGCCTCCT
>JAHRHZ010000275.1:7878648-7911329 GCA_024137785.1 Ginglymostoma cirratum
GTGTTCATCCAGCCCCACACCTTGTTATCTAAGTGTATTTAAGTTTCTGGTTATGGTAATCTCAGAATGTTGAAGAAGGCAGATTCAATGATTGCAGTGCCATTGAATATCATGGAAAAGTCATTTGATTTTCTCTTTGAGGAAATTATATTGCATTTGCAAATGTAAATGTTACCTTGTTTTATTCTTTTATGAGATGTCGGCTTTCCTGGCACATACAGGGTTTATCACAGACCCCTAATTACCCTCAAATTAGGTGGCCTGCTAGGCCATTAGAGTCAACTGTGAGTCTGAAATCTGATTTAAATTTCAGTAACTACTGTGGTGGGATTTCAACTCTTGTACATAAAGCATTATCCTGGGCTTCTGGATGACTATTCTAATGAAATTACCACAATCTCAAAACTTTACTTGCCACTTGCTATCCCAAGCCTGAATGGTATCCTTGACTTGTTGCATGTGAATTATTTCATTGTCTGAGGAGTGGAACTGAGCACTGTGCAACATTCTTACTTAATGATGAAGTGATAATTGGTGACCGAGACCTGGTATACATTAAATTATGAGCAGCAGGGATTTTGATAAATATATGTTTGTAGAGAGTAGAAAATGTATAATTGACTAGGAATGAGAGTAAATTTATATAGTTACTGATAAATTGTTGCATTTTACAATTTTTTCAGCATTTCCACACAGTGCAGGAATAACTATTCAAGGTAATCATACCTCCATGTCATAATGAGACAGTTAGACAGAAAGTAACATACTCATTTCCATGTCAGAATAGAATTACTACCTTTTTGTAACTGAGAGAAAAACAAAAGATTCTGAAGGCTCGACATTGACAATGAGACAGACAAAGGCCAACAGAAATTACAAACATCACACATCATATCAACTATCCAAAGCAGCAATCTCAGGGAAATGACAACAGAAATGCTGCATTTTCACACTTTTTAAAATTCCCATACATCACTTTAATTTCAAATCAGACTCCTGCCTGAAACTTGGATCTCTCCTGCAGTGGAAGAATGCAGATGTTCCTGAAGCTGACACTTTCTCCAACATAAAAACAGCAGCACTGTAAACTCCATTGCTATTTCCACCATCTGCTGCATACATCGGTGAAGACAATGCAAAACCACCATATGGAATTAATGTTCTACTAGTGGTATTCATTTCATGGCAGAACCCCTGAGATCATTATCTGCATGTTATGTATACACTGCTCAACTTCAACAGGCTCCACTACCACACCTGAAAAATGAGGCTGGGGAAGTAGTAATGGGGAGCAAATAAATGGTCAAGGAACTGAATACATACTTTGCATCAGTCTTCATGATGGAAGACACTAGTAGCATACTAGAACTTCAAGAAAGTCAGAGGGTGGAGGTGAGTGTAATGGATAATATGAAGGACAAGTTGCTGGGAAGCTGAAAGGTCTAAAGGTGGACAAATCATGCAGTCAACATGGATTACAGCCCAAAGCTCTGAAGGAGATAGCTGAGGAAATTGTAGAGGCATTGGTGATGATCTTTCAGGAATCACTGGAGTCAGCGGGTGTCCTAGAAGACTGAAAAATAACTATCATAACACTCCTGTTTAAGAAGGGAGGGTTGCAGAAGACAAGAAACTATAGGGCAGCTGGCCTGACCTTGTCATTGGGAAGAATTTGCAGTCCATTATTAAGGTTGAGATTGTGGAGTAGTTGGAAGCACATAGTAAAATAAGGCTGAGTAAACACAGTTTCGTTAAGGGGAGGTGATGCCTGACAAGTGTGTTAGAATTCTTTGAGGAGGTTAAAAGCAGTGGATGTGATCTATTTGGATTTCCAAAGGGTCTTTGACATGGTGCCTCACAGGAGGCTGCTCAACAAAATAAGAGTCCACAGAAAGATATTGGCATGGATATTGGCTGACTGGCAGAAGGCAGAGAGTAGTATAAAAGAGGTCTTTTTCAGGATAACAGCCTGTGACTAGTGGACTTCTACAGGGGTCAGTGTTGGGACCACAACTTTCATGATAAATAATGAATGATCCAAACGAAGGAACTGAGGGCATTGTTGCTAAGTTAAGGATAACACAAAGATAGGTGGAAGGACAGGAGGTGTTGAGGAAGGGGGTGAGGCTGCAGAAAGACTTGGACAGGCTAGGGGAGCTGGTAAGAAAGTGGTGGAGGGAATGCACTGTGGGAAAGTGTGAGGTACTTTGGTAGGAAGAACAGAGGCTTAGACTACTTTTCAAATGCGGAAAGTCTTTGTAAATTGGAAAGCATAAAGGGACTTGGGAGTTGTAGTTTAGGATTCTCTTAAGGGCAACATACAGGTTCAGTTGGCGGTTAGGAAGGCAAATGCAATGTTACCAATCATTTCAACAGGGCTAGAATACAAGAGTAGAATTGTACTGCTGAGGTTGTATAAGGCTCTAGTCAGACCACATTTGGAATGTCGTGAGCAGTTTTTAGCCCCGTATCTAAGGATATGCAGGGGGTCCAGAGGGTGTTGACAAGGAGGATGAGATGGGATCTCCATGAAACTAACAAAATACTGAGAGGCCTGGATAGAGTGGGTGTGGAGAAGATTTATCCATTAGTGGGAGAACTAGAACCAAAGGGTACAGCCTCCAAGTGAAAGTATGACCCTTTAGAATTGAGACGAGGAGGAATTTCTTCAGTGAAAAGGTGGTGAATCTGCAGAACTCTTTGTCACAGAATGCCGTGGAGGCCAAGTCATGAAGAGTGCTTAAGAAAGAGAGAAAGAGGTTCTTGATTCTTAAGGGGATCAGGGATACAGAGAGTTGGCAGGAGAATCGGCTGGAGAAACATGTCAGCCAGGATTGAATGGTGGAGCAGACTAGATGGCCAAATGGCCTAATTCTGCTCCTATCTATCACGGTCTATGGTCTTAATAATCATGAACTAATTGCAGGACTCCAAAATGTTGCAATTTGTACTAAGTTATGTTTTAACTCCTAAGAAATATAAACAAATTATTGATTCCAGTAAGCATTACTTAAGAATTGAAGAATTTAGTTGAAGAATAGAAATTATTTCACCAAAATTCCCCAATGCAGCAAACATCAAATATAAAACAGCTAGGCTAAGCCTATCTCATCCAGTGGTTATGCTTCCTGAGAAATTTAAGTATGAATTTGTGAAATAACAGCTTTGTTAAAAAAGATTATGTATGAATTTACATTAATATTATTTTGTACTCATTCGAACTCTTTTATATGAAGAATCTCTCAGGTTGTGCATTATTTTGCATCTCTTGATGTCTGCCTTCCTTCATACTCAGATTGACATCAGATTTTAACTTGTAATTTTGAGCTGGGAATCAAAATGTCATGTTCAGCATTCACTGCAACTCTTGGGACTAGTTACGTAGTATTGTAAGGTTCACTGGAAAGTTTATAAAAGTATAGTTCATTTCTTGTAGTGCTACATATGGCAAGAAACAAGAATTTATTTTCTTCCTGAAACTGCTTTTCTCCTTTCTAATTCTACCAATTGTGGTGCTGTGCTGGTGAAGTAAACCAGGATATAAGGGTAATGAGGATGTTTTGTATAATGATATCTGGATAAAGTACACCTAAGGCACAGCACAGAAGCAGACCCTTCGGTCCAACTCGTCCATGCTGACCAGATATCCTAAATTAATCTAGTCCCATTTGCCAGTATTTGGTCCACATCCTTCTGAACCCTTCCTATTCACATACTATACCAGGTTCCTTTTGAATGTTGTAATTGTACCAGCTTCCACCACTTCCGCTGGCTCATTTCATACACACACCATGCTCTGTGTGAAAAACTTGCTCCTTAGGGCTTTGAAATCATTTTCCTCTCACCTTAAAGCAATGCCCTCCAACTTTGAACTCCCCTACCCTGGGAAACAGACCTTGACTATTCACCCTATCCCCTCATGATCTTATAAACCTTTATAAGGTCACCCCTCAGCCTCTGATGCTCCAGGGAAAATAGCCCCAGCCTATTCAGCTCTCCCTATAGTTCAAACCCTCCAACCTGGCAACATCCTTGTAAATTCTATCTGAACCCTTTCAATTTAATGACATTTTCCTATAGCAGGACGAGCAGAATTAAACAGAGTATACCAAAAGTGGCTTAACCACTGTCCCGAACAGCTGCAACATGACCTCCCAACTCCTAAATTCAATGCACTGACCAATAAAGGCAAGCATATCAAACGCCTTCTTCACTACCTTGTCTACCTGCGACTCCACTTCCAAGGAAATATGAACTTGCACTCCCAGGTCTCTTTGTTTGGCAACACTCCCCATGATCCTAACATTAAGTGTATACCTCCTGCCCTGATTTGCACTACCAAAATATAGCACTTCACATTTATCTAGATTGAACTCCATCTGCCAGTCCTCAAACCATCAGCCCGTCTGATCAAGGTCCCATTGTACTCTGAGGCAAACTTTTTCGCTGTCCATTATACCACTAATTTTGGTGACATCTGCAAATTTACTAACCATACCTCCTATATTCACATCTACATCATTTATACAAATGACAAAAAGCAGTGAACCCAGCACTGATCCCTGCAGCACTCTGCTGGTCGTAGGCCTCCCCTCCGTAAAACAATGCCCCACCATCATCCTCTGTCTCCTACCTTCTAGCCAATTTTGCATCCAAATGGCTCGTTCTCTGTGTATTCCATGAAATCTAACCTTGTTAACCAGTCTATCAAGCAGAACCTTGTCAAATGCCTTGCTGAAGTCCACATAGATAAAGTCCACCACTCTGCCTTCATCAAGAAGAGAATTTCAAATCTCTATCGCCCTTTGAGTGTACCAAAACTTCCTGTTTCCACTCCAGAAAAGTCTAGCTATAATTAAAGTGCAGGACCTCAAAGTCTGTAATCTCTGAATTACTCCTAGTGCTACATGCTAGTGCACACAGAAATAGGATCATAGGGAGATGAATGCATAGCTCAAGAGTTGGTACAGGAGGGATGATTTTAGATTCCCAGTAACTATGATTGTTTCTGAGGAAGGTGGGATCTGTACCAGTGTACCTGCTTCTGACCAGAAAACGACTAACAACCTTGCAGGAGGTTTTGCTAGTGCTGATGGGAGAAATTTAAACTAATTTGGGTCGAGGAGGGCACACAGCATATTGGTGCAATAAACATACAGCATACTTTAGAAAAGGAACCAAGGTAGACAGAGTTCAGTCATGTTGTGTTTTAGGGGATTAAGGTGAGGCTTGGTGGCCTCTACTTTAATTCTAGGAGTATTTTAAGTTAAGGGCCCGGGTTGACGTATGGAATTGTGATGCTGTTGCCATCAGAGATTGGATTGAGGGAGGGGCAGGATTGGCAACTCAACAATCTGGGTATAGGATCTTCAGACTGGAGAGAGCCTAAGAGAGGAGGTGGTGATGTATTATTCATGAAGAACCAGTTACTGCAGTAAAGAGGGACAATATCTTGGAAGTGTTTTCAAATAAGGCTTTATGGGTAGAGTAAAACAGTGCAGTCACACTTCTGGGAGTGTATTATGGACCCCAAACAGTCGGAAGACAATGGAGGAGCAGACATGTAGACAATTCATGGAGGTTGTAAAAACAATAGTCACAGTGTAAAAGGTTGGGAGGAGCCGATTTCTTGAAATGTGTTGAGGACAACTTCTTATATTAACATGTAGAAGATCCAACAAGGGAAGCTGCAGTGCTGGACCTCATTCAGGGGAACAAATCCAAAAATTGTTCAAAGTGACTGTGTGAGAGCATTTCAATGATAGCAACCACAATGCCATACCTTTTAAGTTTGCTTAAGGAAAAAGATGGTCTGCAATAAAGAGTTTTGGATTGGGGAAAGGCAAATTTTATTGAAATAAGACAGGATCTGGCCAAGAGATAAAAGGTACTGCAGATGCTGGAGAATCCTCTGGCAATTTCATAGGCCAGACAGGGACTAAAAATTTGGGTCAGAGCCCTTATAATTTCCTCCCTCGTCTCCCACAGCATCCTGAGATGCAATTCATCCAGATCCGGGTATCTGTTCACTTTTAAGCCCACCAAAATTTCCAAAGCTTCATTACCCCCCCATGCCAATCTGCTCAAGAACCTCAGTGTTCCTCAGTGTTCCAGTGTTCATTTCTGATGAAGGGTTTAGGCCCGAAACGTCAAGTTTTCCTGCTCCTATGATGCTGCTTGACCTGCTGTGTTCATCCAGCCCCATGCTTGTTATCTAGGATCTGGCCAAAGTAGACCGACGACAGCTATTTATGGTAAATCTACAGCAGACAAGTGGGGGGCATTCAAATGGAACTGGTGTGAGTACAGGCCCAACATGTTCTCTTTAGGGTGAAATATAGGGACAAAAAGCCCAAAGAACCCTGGATGTATTGGAATATTTGGAACTGGGTAAGAAGGAACAGAGAGGATTCTAACAGGTATAAAGGGAGTAAATCAATGGAGTCCCTAGTGGAATATAGAAAGTGTGGGGGACTTAATAAAGCAATTAGAAGAGCAGATGGGGACATGAATAAACATTGGAGAGTAAGGTTAGGAAGAATCCCAAGATATTCTATAAGTATATCAAGAGAAAGAGTAGGAACCAAGCGGGCAGACTGTGCATGGAGCCATAAGATATTCGTAGGATTTTAAATGAGTATTTCACATCTGTCTTCACTTTGGAGAAGGAGGATGTAGGTACAGAATTCAGGAAGAGGAACACTGAGGTTCTTGAGCAGATTGGCATGGGGGGGTAATGAAGCTTTGGAAATTTTGGTGGGCTTAAAAGTGAACAGATACCCGGATCTGGATGAATTGCATCTCAGGATGCTGTGGGAGACGAGGGAGGAAATTATAAGGGCTCTGACCCAAATTTTTAGTCCCTGTCTGGCCTATGAAATTGCCAGAGGATTGGAGGACAGCTGATGTAGTTCTACTTTTCAAGAAAGTCAGTAGAGATAAACCAGGGAATTACAGACCAGTTGGTCTCACATCAATGGTAGGGAAATTATTGGAGAAAATTCTGGAAAAGAGAATTAATCTCCACATTGAGACAAAGGTTTGATCAGGTAGAGTCAGCATGGCTTTGTCAGAGAGAGGTCATGTCTAACAAATTGGATTACATTTTTCAAGGAGGTACCCAGGTACATATATGAAGGGAGTGTTGTTGACACAATTTATATAGATTCCAATAAAGCCTCAAACAAGGTCCCACGTTGAAGACTGATAAGGAAGAGAACAGGACATGGGGTCCAGGGAAACTTGGCAAGTTGGATCCAAAATTGGTTTAATGATAGGAGACAGAGGGCGGTGGTAGTGAGTTGTTTGGGTGACTGGAAGCCAGTGTCCAGTGGCACACCACAGTGACCAGTACTAGGACCATTATTGTTCATGATATATATCTAAATAATATAGAAGGAAATGTCATGGGGATGATAAGTAAGTTTGCAGATGACACAAGTTTGGCCAGGTGTTTAGTGGTAAAGTCTTAGGTTACAGAAGGATATAGATGGATTGGTCAGATAGGAAAATCAGTGGCAGATAGAATTCAGCCCGACCTAAATAAGTGTGAGGTGATGCACTTTGGAATAAGTAGCAAGACAAGGGAGTGCTCAATGAATGGCAGGACATTAGGAAGCTCAAAGGTATCGGGTGCTTGTCAATCAATCCCTGAAGACAGCAGGACAGGTTAATAGGGTAGTTAAGAAGGCATATGGAGCATGGATTATACCATATTAGGCATAGATTATAAGAACGGGAGGTTTCATTGGAATTGTGAAGTACATTGGTTAAGCCACAGCTGGAGTATTGTGTGCATTTCTGATCACCTCACTACATGAAAAATATGATTGCACTGGAAAGCATGCAAAGGTGATTCACCAGCATGTTGCCTGGGAGGGAGCAGTTTAACTATGAAGGGAGATTGGATGAGTTCGGGTTGTTTTCCTAGAAGCAGAGAAGGCTGAGAGGAGACCTGATTGAGGTGTATAAGTTTATCAGGGCATGAACACGATGGATAGAAAGCTGCTGATCTCCTTGGTTTCTGGGTCAATAACAAGTGGCATAATTTTAAGGTGAAAGGCAATAAGTTTAGAGAGGATTCAAGGAAAGACATTTTCACCCAGAGAGTGGTGGGAGCCTGGAATGCATTGTTTAGGAGATTAGTTGAGACAGGAAATCTCACAATCTTTGAAGAGTACTTACATGATTTGAAATGTCATAACATTCAAGGCTGTGGGCCATGTGCTCGAAAGAGTGACTAGTCTAAATTTAGTCATTTTTATCGGCACAGACTCAACCTCTTCTGCACTCTATGATTCTATTAAACTACACTTTCCAACATGCCTCAGTATTTCAGTTAATATTCTTCATTCCTGCATTACAACAAGGTCTATATTTCAAATAAATAATTGGCTACAAAGCACATTGAGCTATTCTGTGATAAAAACAGACAACGCTGGAAACACAATCAGTGGTAAGAAACTTGGTTACTGTTTAAGATCAATGACATTTCTTCAAATATCATATTCTGAAAAGCCTCACATCAATGCGTGCTCTTTCTTAAATGATAATGTTCTGAACTGGAGAGAAAAAGACTTCAGTGGTGGGGAAGCTTCTAAAACAATTATTTGGTTTAAAATTAATAGTCACATGGAAGAAGATGGGTTGATTAGAAATAAGAGATAACACAGTGTGGAGCTGGAGGAACACAGCAGGCCAGGCAGCATCACAGGAGCAGGAAAGCTGACATTTTGGGTCAGGACTCTTCAGAAATGGGGGAGGGGAAAGGGAGCTCTGAAATAAATAGAGAGTGGAGGGATCGGGCTGGAGAAGGTAGGTGGGATGGTAACAGGTGAGTGCAGGTGGGCAGTGATGGGGATTGGTCAGTGAGGTGGGAGGAGTGGATAGGTGGGAGAGAAGAAGCCATAGCTGAATCACTTTAGGTTTACAAAGGTCTGTGTATGTGATTGGAATGATTGGAAGATGTGTGTGGGTGAAGTGTAGGGCAAGAATGTTAGGAATGAATTCTGAGTGGCAGGCTGTGTACTAGGTAAGTGATGCAATGTGGCTTAATGAGCAATGTAAAAGATGGGATATGCCAAATATGTTAGATTATGATATGCAGATGCATCCTTGCACTTTGGCTACCTAATTGAGGTAATTAAGCTTCTTTCAGGATGGCAGCTATGTCCTAGTGTGGCATGCTGGGCATTAACTCTTTCTGCCACTTGCTTCTGATCTTATTTGTGAAGGCTTCCTGCCCCCGGGTGGAAACATAGGCTCTTTCTTCGCCTCCACCTGTCTGGTGAGTGCCTCTGGGTAGTTGTTTCCTTGATGGTACACTTTCACCACCTCGTCCCTCGGTGCTCTGACGTGAATATCCAGCAGCCTATTATTGCAAATTCCCTTTTATAGGGACTGGACCTATAAAAAGGGGAAACTGCCTGGAGGATGTGATTTCTTTAAATGCAATTTGGTCCATTGCAGTGCATACAGGCTGCCAGCAATGCTGTTCAAATAAGTTCATTGTGGAAGCTGCTTGGGATCATGCTGCAGTTAAGGAGATATGATTGACGCATGAATTTTAGGAGCTGCTGAGCTTGTTTTGAATTGGAACAGGCTGGTTGCAAATTGACAACTCTGTGCCCAAATGCTATGGTACGCAAATATAGAATCACAGAAATGTAATGGAACAGAAGGAGGCCAGTTAGTTCATTATGTCTGCATTGGCTCTCCTATGGGTATCATGAGTTAATACCATTCTTCTGCCTCATATCCTTTCAAATTATTTCTGCATAAATAATCACCCAATGCCTTTTTGAATGCCTCATTTGAATCTGCCTTCACAACACCTCCAGACTACGTATTCCAGACCTGAACAAAAGATTTTATCTCTCATCAAATTTGCTTCTTTTGTAAACTACTTTAAGTCTGTGCACTTTCGTTTAGATCCTTCTACGATGGGGAAGTTTCTCCCTATATACTCTATTGAGCCCCCTCCTCATGAATTCAAAAATTTCAATCAGATCTCTTCTTAGTCTTCTTTTCTTGAAAGAGAAAAGTCTTTGCTTCTCCAGTCTATCATTTACTGATGTGACTTACCCCTGGTACCATTGTTGTAAATCTCTTGTGCACTCTCTCTGATGTATTCATATTCTTCCTGTAGAGTGGTGCTCAAAACTGCACAAAACACTCCAGCTGAGGTCTAACATGTTCAGCATAATTTCTCTGCTCTTGTACGCTATTCCTAGTTCATAAAGACCAGGCTATTGTATGCTTTATTAATTAATCTTTTCACCTGCCCTGCCCTGTCACCTTCAATAATCTATATGTTCAGCAACCCCCGGCTTCTGCAACCACTTTAGAATTGTACCCTTTGTTTCCTATAGTCTGTCCATGTTTTTCCAAAGAAAATGCATGACCACACATTTCACTGCTACCTATCCACACACGTTTTCCATGTCCTTTTGGAATCCTATGCTGTCCTACTAACAGTTTACAATGCTTCCAAGTTTTGTATCATTTGCAAATTTTGGAAATGTCCCCGGTACACCAAGATCTAGATCATTAATATATATTAAGAAAATCAAAGGTACATCACTCAAGGACACTGATACACAAGCAATGAATGTGCTTCCTTCTCTCTTGCAGTGGAAAAAATATCACAGGTGGAAAACATGCATGATTAACAAAGGGTGCCTACATCCCCTCAGCACCTTCAAAGAGATGATCCATTTAATCATCAGAACTAATGCCATTGATCTAGTGGCACTTAATACTACTGAGGCCGTCAAGGATGATGGTAAATTGTTGCCTTGTCAAACTTCTTTAGTCGCTCCTTCTCCCTCATGCTGAAAAGTGCCTGACTTAGAAATTGGCACTTCTAGCAGCAGGTAGCAATGATGAGAAGGGCACTGAGCAGGGCAGCTCAAGCAATTGTGCCAGGACCTCCAGCAGGTGGTTGTGATGGTGGTGATGAGGAAAAGCACCAAATAGGGCAGCTAGACCAGTCGAATAGACCACCTTTGAAGGAAAAGATATCCTGGACGGAAGGAGACCTGATAAGGTGGATCAGACAAGTAAAGAATTTCCTCAACTAGAATTAAAAGAAAAGGCTAATGAAAATGCAAACAATGGTAAAGATCCCCCAGAATGGGACAAATATAAAGACCAACAAAGGACCATAAAACAATAAGAGAAGATAGAAAGAATTTTGGAAGGAAACTTGCAAGAGACATAAAAGACAATTAGAAGAGATTTTATGGTTATTTAAAGGGAAAGCGGCTGGTTGAGAGTAATAATGGCCCACTAAAGGCTGGGAGTGGGGATATTGTAAATAACATGGGGAAATGGTTGACATGCTGAGCAATTATTTGGCTTACATAGTTCCAGCAGCAAAGGAGGGTAGTTTGCCAAAAGTCCCAAAAGAATTAACTGCGAATCAGGGACCCGGTCAAAATAAAATTAGTTTAAGTACATCATCAATAATGGGGAAATTAATGGAACTGAAAAGTAGCAAATCCCCAGGACCTACAGTTTCCATCCAAGGGTGTTAAAGGAGGTAGGAGAGCATGTTTCAAAATTCCCTGGATTCAAGAGTTGTGCCTCTGGATTGGAAATTTGCTCATATCACTCCACTCTTTATGAAGAGTGACAGAGGGAAACCAGGGAATTACAGACTAGTTAGCTATTATCAGAGATGGGGAAATTATTGGAGTCTATTGGATAAGGTCACTGATCACTTCAAAAAAATTCAGTTAATCAGGAGCAGTCAGCATGGATTCATGAATCACAAATCAGATAGATTTTTTTGAAGGGGTGACTAGGGTGATGGATGGAGATAAATAGATGGATGTTGTTTATATTGACTTCCAGAAGGCTTTTGTAGAGTCATAGAGATGTAAAGTACAGAAACAGACCCTTCTGTCCAACTCATCCATGCTGACCAGAAATCCTTAATTAATCTAGTCCCATTTGCCAGCATTTGGCCCATATCCCTCTAAACCCTTCCTATTCATATACCAATCCAAATGCCCTTTAAATGTTGTAATTGTACCAGCCTCCACCACTTCCTCTGGCAGTTCATTCCATACACGCACCATTCTCTGCGTGAAAGCATTGCCCCTGGGATTCCTTTTAAATCTTTCTCCTCTCACCTCAAATCTATGGCATCTGGTTTTGGACTCTCTTACCCTGGGGAAAAGACATTGACTACTCACCCTATCCATGCCCCTCATGATTTTATAAGCCTTTATAAGGTCACCCCTCAGGCTTCAAGTCTCCAGGCCAAGTGTGACTTGCTTTCATTAAAATCCATCTTCCACAGCTTTCAAGTGTGACTTGCTTTCTGACCAAAGAAGGAAAGATCAGGGTACTTTATTAGAAGCATAAAGTTAAACACAGTGGATGTCCAATGAGATTTGGGGGTTCAGGTGCATAGCTCTTTAAAACGCACAAAAATAGCCAAGAAAGATAATGGAACGCTGGCCTTCATATCTGGAGGGCTGGAGTACAGGGATACATATATTATGCTGCAGTCACACAAAACCCTTCTTAGACCCCTGTGGGCAGATCCGGGCACCACACCTTAAGAAGGACTTTTTGAGCCTGGACACAGTTCAACTCAGGTTTACAAGAATGATACCAGGACTTCAGGAGTTAAATTATGAGGAAAGATTAGACAAATTAAGCTGTTCTTCTCTGGAATTTAGACAGTTGACAGTGATCTTATCGAGGCCTTCAGAATATTAACAGGGAAAGACAGGGTAGATAAAGATAAACTATTTCCACTTGTTGAAGATTCTAGAGCCAAGGGTCATAGTCTAAGAATTAGGACAGGCCATTCAGGAGAGATATTAGAAAACACTGCTACACCTAAAGAATAGTGAAGATTTGGAGATCTCATCCTAAAACAGCGGTTGATGCATATTCAATTGTTAAATTTAAATCCAAGAAAGACAATTTTTTAATTAAGCAAGGGTATCACAGGATATGGACCCAAGGCAAGTGTATAGAGTTAGACCACAGTTCAGCCATGATCTTATTGAATAGCAGAGTAGGTTTCAGGAGCTGTTTCTAAGTTCCTAATCCACAGTTTGATGCTATGCAAATACTGTGTCTTCCTTATTTCACCTTAATTTCCTTCCATGTTTGAATTGACCTGATGTCAGAGGAATAAAATAAGTTTAGGCTCCATGGTCTTTGAGCCATCTTTATGTTCAATCTCATGTTACATTTCTGGCATAGTTGGCAGAACACCAATGCTCATGCATCACGTCATGCTGGATAAGGTTGAATGGCACCTGGCTGAGATGGAATGGATGGTGAAGGAGTTGAAACTGGCAATACTTTTAGTGGAGGCTAAAGCTGCTCTGGTTTCAATGGAGCTCAAACATTGTCAAAGGAAACTGGATCTTTAGAGCAAACCCAGGCTGAGGTTCCTCGTATATGTGGTGATATGGAGAAAGGAAGCAGTACTCCTGGTTAGGTATTCTACTTACCAATGAGTAGGAAGCTGGTTAAGTATGGGGGAAGAGACTGAGGATGCACAGTCGATTATGGTACCTCAATGAGGTGAGAAGGCAGCATTCATGATGGTACCACTGTGTGGGAGACCCTGTCAGAAATACTGGGAAGAGACACAAATGTTCAAAGAAGTCCACTGTGAATCTTTGAGGCACTGACAAGAGTTTATAGGGACAGCAGAGGTTTTATGAGAGCAATCAAGCTAAAGGGGAGGACCCTCTGATCCTTCTGTCCCTGGAGTTGATGAAGTCGTATGACCACATCTTCTTCCTGGATCTCTCCTTAAATCAACATTGGACAGGAAGCTGAAGGACAGCCTAGTACAAGCAACAAGTGATAGCTATCTTTGAAGGGAGTTGAGGAGGCTTAATGGTGACAAATCTCCATTATCTTTTTTTGCCGTCTGAGACCACATCATCTGGATCATAGAGAAAAAATGGACTCCCAAGACCAGGCAAGAAGCTACCATTAGGACGGTGACTGTCAGCTTGGATGGGAATTTGGAGCTGAGGCTGAGGAGGCAGTCAGAACAGACTGCTGCACACTAAGTACAGACGTGATCACCAATGCTATCAGAAACAAAGACTGCATCCAACACAATGACATCTCTTTTCACCAGATGTTTCATCACTAGTTGAGCCTTCCACCCAAAGCCAGGTAGGGTCAAAGTTCTTTCAGAAGAAGCTAAGTCTTATATAGAGTGATGGGGATTTGCTGTACAGTTAGTGTAAAACTAGGCAGGATAGGATCATTATGCTGAAAGGACACAAGAATGGAGATAGCAAGCATTACCAGATTTTCTGTGAACCTCTGGCTGAGGGGTGTCAGCTGAGTAATGTCTTCTCCCTCATCTGGGTCTCTTTGCAAAGGCCAAACATCCCTTATAATGGCTACATTGAGCTCTCTTTATCCATCCTCAATCACACTCTTCATAGCCTGGGGTTTCTGGTAGTTCATAACCTAATCAATACTCTCATGGAAGTAAGGAAGTTGACAATTCCCATGGTGTTGAGCAGGACATGCTTGGAGATAGCTGGGCATCTTTTGAAAGTGTGCGCTATGAGCAGCACATTATGAGGTTGGTAGATGGGGCTCAAGAGTCTTTGATCTTGCTGTGCACACTCAAGGTGTATCAGCCAGTATGAGACCCCTTCAGGCTGTTCTTTACACACTTATGCCACACTATTCTTGAAGGCTGATGTCAGCTGTCTCCAAATTGTTGACACTAGGCCTTGAAGAATGTTACATATCACATGTGACAGAGTTCCTACTTGGTGTAATTCTGACAGCAGCCTTTGTCACTTTGGGAAAAAAGGGTAGGCTGTCCACACATGGGCATAGTTGGGAACATGGAACGGGATATCATAGCTATTACAGAAACGTGGCTCAGGGACGGACAGGACGGGCAGCTTATTGTTCTGGGTTATAGATGCTATGGGAAAGATAGAAAGGGAGGCAAGAGAGAAGGGGGAGTTTTTTTTTTTGGTTAGGATAACATTACTGATGTGCTTAAGGAACATATTCCTAGCAGATCATCCAATGAAATTATATGGGCAGAACTGACAAACAGTTAGCAGGAAATTGAGAAGCAAATATGTAAGGAGATCTCAGATAACTGTAAGAATAGTAGAGTTGTAACAGCAGGGGATTTTAACTTTCCAAATGTAGACTTAGACTGTCATAATGTTTAAGGACTTGGATGGGGAGGATTTCAAGCGTGTACAAGAAAACTTTCTTATTCATCATGTGCTTGTACCTAATAGAGAAGGAGCAATACTTCACCTTCTGTTGGGAAACAAGGCAGGGCAAGTGACTGAGGTGTTATTGGGGAGCACTTTGGAGCATGTGATCACATTTTTATTAGTTTTAAAATAGTTGTGGAAAGGGATAGAACTGATCAATGAGTTAAAGTTCTAAATTGGAATAAGGCCAAATTTGATGGTATTAGGAACTTTCAAAAGTTGATTGGAAGACGTTATTCGCAACTAAAGGAATGGTTGGGAAGTGGAAGGCCTTTAAAAATTAGATAATGAGAGTTCAGAGAAAGTATATTCCTGCTAGTGTAAAGGACAAGGCTAGTAGGTGTAGGGAATGCTGGATGACTAGAGAAATTGAGGCTGCGGTCAAAGGAAAGAAGGCATATCAGATATGGACGGCTGGGATCAAGTGAATGCCTAGAGGAGTACAAGGACAGCAGGAGTATGCTTAAGAGGGAAATCAGGAGGCCAAAAAGAGGACATAAAATAGCTTTGACAAATAGAGTTAAGGAGAATCCAAAAAGATTCTATAAGTACCTTAACGGCAAAAGAGTAATTAGAGAGAGAATAGAGCCCCTTAAAGATCAGCATGGCTGACTATGTGTGGAACCGCAGCAGATGGGTGAGATACTAAACAAATATTTTGGGTCAGTATTTACTGTGCCAAACAATGTGGAAGCTAGGGAACTTGGAGAGATAAATAGTGATGTCTTGAAAGAGTTCATATTACAGAAGAGGAGGTGCTAGAGGTCTTAAAACATATAAAGATAGATAAATCCCCAGGACCTGGTCAGATATATCCCAGAACTTTGTGGGAAGCTAGGGAAGAGATTGCTGGGCCCATTGCTAAGATAATAGTATCATCGATAGCCACAGATGAGGTGCTGGAAGACTGGAGATTGGCTAATATGGTGCCATTATTTAAGAAAGGCTGTAAGGAAAATCCAGGAAATTATAGATCAGTGAGTCTTATGTCAGTGGTGGATAAGTTATTCGAGGGGATTCTGAGGGGCAGTATTTACATGCATTTGGAAAGGCACGGACTGATTAGGGATAGTCAACGTGGCTTTGTGCATGGGAAAGTAGTGTCTCACTAACTTTAATCAAGTTTTTTGAAGAGGTGACAAAGAAACTGATGAGGACAGAACAGTATATGTTGTCTATTTGGACTTTAGCAAAGCGTTTGATAAGGTTTCGCATGGTAGACAGTTTAGTAAGGTTAGATCACATGCGATCCAGGGAGAGCTAGCCAATTAGATACAAAATTGGCTTGAAAGTAAGAGCTTTTTGCACTGGAGGCTTGTGACAGCAGTATGCCACAAGGATCGGTGCTGGGTCCACTGCTTTTCATCATTTATATAAATTTAATAAGTTTGCAGGTAACACCAAAATAGGTGGTGTAGTGGACAGTGAAGAAGAGTATCTCAGAGTACAACAGGCTTTTGATCAGATGGGCCAATGGGGCTGAGAAGTGGCAAATGGAGTTTAATTTAGATAAATGTAAGCTGTTGCATTTTGGTAAGGCAAACCAGGGCAGGACTTATATATTTAATGGTAGGGCCCTGGGAAGTGTTGCCGGACAAAGAGACCTTGAGGTGCAGGTGCATAGTTCCTTGAAAGTGAAGTTGAAGGTAGATAAGATGGTGAAGTTGGTGTTTGGCATGATTGCCTTCATGGTCAGAACATTGAGTATAGGAGTTGGGATGTCATATTGCAGCTGTACAGAACATTGTTGAGGCCACTTTTAGAATACTGAATACAATTCTGGACACTCTTCTATAGGAAAGATGTTGTTAAACTTGAGAGGATGCAGAAATGATTTACAAGGATGTGCTGGGACTGGAGGGTTTAAGCTATAGGCAGAGGCTGAATAGGCTGGGGCATTTTTCCCTGGGGCATCGGAAGCTGTGGGCGATCTTATAGAAGTTTATAAAATTGTGAGGGGCATGCATTGGGTGAATAGCCAAGGTCTTTTTCTGAGGGTAGGGGAATCCAAAACTAGAGGGCATAGGTTTAAGGTAAGAGGGGAAGGATTTAAAAAGGACCTGAGGGGTAACCTTTTCATGCAGGGAGTGATGTGTATACAGAAAGAGGTGCCAGACGAAGTGGTGGAGGCAGTTACAGTTACCCATACAGATGCCTTTTAAATGTTGTATATGAATAAGAAGGGTTTAGAAGGATGTGGGGCAAATGCTGGTGAGTGGGACTAGGTCAGATTGGATGTCTAGTTGGCATGAACAAGTTAGACCAAAAGGTCTGTTTCCATGCTGCAGGACTCTACAATTCTAACTCGAAGGCTTGGAAAGTCAAACTGGTGAAGTGCCGACTTTCCAGACACAAGTTCAATACCTCAGACACTTTATCAGGAGTAATACCTTCCTTTGTAACAACGAAAAAAATCTGAATTGTAAAGGAATATCCCAAGCTTGAGACAGGGAGGGAAATGGATGGGTTTCTTGATCTAGCTAGTTACTTTAAGAGGTTTGAATAAGATTATATACATTTGGCCATGCCATTCCATGATTTGCTAATGAAAACTGAAGGAATGGTAGGAAAGGGTGAATGAGGCATGTTACTTCACAGGGCAGCACAGGGAGTTAGACCTCAGTATGTGAAGACTCCATTTGCACCCTCAAGCAGAAGCTTATCTCTTCACCTACCCTTGGCTACCCAGATTTCCAACTTTCTTTCAGACTGAAAACTGATAGTTTCCTTGAGCTTGGAAGAGTGCTGTTACAGATTCAAGGGCAGAAAAGAATGGTTATCATTTATGCCAGTCAGAATCTCAAGTCAAATGAGAAAAAATACTCAAGTGTGAAACACACACCACTAATTTTGAGGTTAGCTATCTCCCAGAACATCAGAGATATTCTTATCAGTGAGGAATTTGAAGTACTTACAGACAAAAGCCCATTGATCTACTTTCCAAGTCCACCAAGCTTTGAGCACAGTGACTAGAGACAATACAGAAACAGGCAACTGGACTTGTGCTATTTGATTCCAGAGCTGGACAGGTCAGGCAAAAGTAATGCAAATGGTGATGTCCTTAGTCAGAAGACTAATCACAGGAGGGAACCCACCTTAGCTTGGATGGAAAGGACTTTGGCTGTCATCAAGTCCATGTCCGAGTCAAAGGCTGCATTTTGATCTGGATTCCCAATGACATTAAGACTAAAGTTTATTGGAGTGCCACTAATGCACTTATGAAATCAAAATTAGGTTGAGACAGGTACAGCCAAGTTTATTTCCACCTTTGCCATTTATCTCAAACGAGGACCTCGGACAGCTTCAGCTGATTGACACAGCCATTAGTAGACTGCACTGTTATTGGAAGTCCCAACATTCACCAACCCAGCACCAGTTGATGAGGAAATCCAAACAGACAAGAAAGCTGTTGAGTGCTGGAGTGAATCAGAGAGAGAATGCAGTCCTCTATCAGCTAGTTTATAACAAGGAGAGAGAGGTGAAGTAACTCATTCTTCTTAACAGGCTCAAGTGTCAAGTGTTTGCAACAGATCATGGTCAAGGAGGACACCAAGTGATGGAAAAGACAATTGCCCTGACCAGAGAGTAGTATTGCTAGCCTAGGATGGCTGCTGATATTGTGAGAGGTGTACTTTGGTGAAAGCTGGAAAGCGACTTCTCTCCAGCATGGATTATTTTTGCCAAGAGACCTCTAGAGGTGCTTGCAAGGGATGTTATGGTCCTTGGCCCTAATAGTAACAGGGATGAGCATGTTCTCATACTCAGGTGTCCTCACTAAGTTCATGCAGCACATTCCACCCATGACCAAAAGCTTGCAACTTTAGGCTAAGTGTTAACACATGATCATTTCTCTATTTCCATGTTTAACGACGGCGTCACAGTAATTCATATGCAACTTTGACGGCAAGATCTTACAGGAGTTTTGCAAGGTCTATGACATTAAAGCCATGTCACCCCAAATCACCCTGTTCACAGTGTGAACAATTCAAACATAATCTGCATGGCCGTTGCTCACCTTGGCCTCCTGAAAGTAAAAGAAATGGCCTGTATACGTTTGGAACTGGTTCATGCTTACAGTAGTACCTCACGCTCATCAACAGGCTATTCTCCACACAACCTCATCTTTGGACAAGACCCACGTCTTCCCATGGACCATCTCCTTGCACTCACTACACCTTCTGATGGAGATTTCCAGGTAAATGAGTGTATTGCTGAGCATCACATAAGGCTAAGCAAGGTGTTTGAGTTAAAATCCAGAAGAATTGTAATGGAAACTCTAAGAAGTAAAACATTGAATGATTACAAGACTGACAGGACTGATCCTCCAATCTCTGCAAGTGTATTCTTCCCAAATCAAAATATCAGGCTCAGACTAAGATCCAGGATATCTGGGACTCTGAAACCCAAAGACTCATTAGAGTCTGCATATAGGCAGTGACACCGAAATTGTTGAACTTAAATTTGGAGGGTGGCCTCAGCAAAACGTTCACAAAGGGAAGTTGCTTGAGATTAAAAATCTGGTGGATGATACGGAGAGAAGCAACTCACTCAGCATTACTGTGGAATCTGAAGTGGCATTGTTTGACGGCTCGAGTGAAATGGAGTCCCAAATAATGAAGAATCCTGGTGAGAACTTTTTGTTGTAAATCCAAGGAGTACACCCAGTTTGGAAAGGCATACTCCCTCCCTGGAAAACAGTGTAGCAATAACCTGTTGGGAAACTGAAGCAACAATCATATGACTTCCGTAGTCCTGACCAATCTAGCCCCCATGTGAGTGATTTGCCATAGATCCTGGGTTCCCTGGAAGGTACTGGTAGAAAAATAAGCTAAGAAAGTCCTCTTAAGCCAATGCCGGAAATCACACGAAACCTTTCTATTTGGCCAGATCAATGATGTAAGAAGAGAATGCTCCCTCTAATGTTGACCCAAGCAATCTAGATATTATGGCAAAATTGAGCCTACTAATCACACAACTGCTTAGCAAACGGTCAGTGTGTACTATGTGTACTTGTCAGATAGCAAGAATCAAGCAGGGAAGTGTTTAACAGAGCCTCTAGCAGTGTAAGTTGATAATGGTGCAATAGGGTACAGAGGAAAAGGTGTCTAGGAGAATGAAGCTTCATGGGATCAGACAGGCAAAGAATTTCCTCAAATAAAAACAGAAAACACTGGGGAAATGTGAAAGGTCTAGCAGATTCTGTGGAGAAAGAAACCAAGTTAATGTTCTGGGTCCAAAGACTCTTCTTCAGTTCTGAACCTGCCTCAACTGGTCTTCCTAGTATTGCTTCCAAACCCAAGTGAAGAATTTTATTTTCTCATTTTATATTTGCTTCTTTAGCAAAAAATGTTAAAACTATACCCTTTGGTTCTCAATCCTTTATGTCCAGATACCCTCATGTTTTTTAAAACTTATCCTAGCATGCCCACAGTGCAGAAAGGGGCCATTTAGCCCATCATCTGCACTAACCCTCCAAAGAGCATCCCACCTTAACTCAAGCCCACACCTTGTCTCTGTAACCCCTACATTTACCATGGATAATCCATCTAACTTGCACATCTTTGGACTTGGGAGGAAACTAGAATACGTAGCGGAAACCCATACCGATTTGGGGAGAATGTACAAACTCCCTGCAGTCACCCAAGGCTGAAATTGAACCCAGGTCCCTGGCACTGTGAGGTAGCAGTGCTAACCACTGAGCCACCGTGCCAACCAAACTTCTAGCAAACCACCTCTCACCCATCTCCTCTCCAAGGAAAACAGTCCAAACTTCTTCAATCTATCCTCATAATTGACATTTCTCATCCCTGGAACCATTCTTGGAAAACTCTTCTACACTGTCTCCAGCACATTCACATTCCTCACAATGTGTGGCACCCAGAATTGTATACAGTACTCCAAGTGAGATCTAACCTGTTTCCAGTATAGGTTCAGCATGATCTCCTGTTCTTTTATCCTATGCTCCATTAATGAAACCTACAATACTACAAGTTTTATTAGCAAGTCTCTCTATTTGTCATGCCACATTTAATAACTTATGTACATATTAAGCCAGGTCTCCTTGCATTTGCACACCCTCTGGAATAATACTCTTTATTTTATTTTATGCTGTCTCTACATGTCCCTTGTATAAATGTGAATGACCTCACACTTCTACACATTGAACTTCATCTGCCATCTTGTCTATATATTTTTAAGTTCTCCACTGTCTTCCTCACAATTTACAATGGTTCTAAGTTTTGTGTCTGCAGACTTTGAATGTATTCCCTGCACAGTAAAATCCAGATATTGGAAGAGCAAGGGTCCCAATACTGATCCCTGGGAACTCCATTACACACCTTCCTCCAGCCCGAAAAATACCCATTGACCATTAGTCTCTGTTTCCTATCACTCAGTCAATTTTGTATCCATGTTGCTACAGTCCCTTTTGTTCCATGAGTATCACTTTCCTCACAAATGCTGTGTGGTACTGTATCAAGCATCCTTTGGAAGTTCATGTACACTATATCAACAACTTTGCCCTCATCAACTCTCTGTGTTACCTCTTCAAAGAATATCCAGCAAGCTACTAAGACATGATTTTCCCTTCACAAAATCATACCAACTCTTCTAAATTAGTCCACAGTTTTCCATGTGACTATTAATTCCATCCAAAATGATTGTTTCTCGCAATTTACCCACAACCAAAGTTAAACTAACTGGTATGTAATTGGTGGGTCTATCATTACAACTTTCTTTGAACGATGAAGTAATTGTCAGTCGTCTCCATTCACACATAAGGAGAACCACCAGTTTGATTGGGACAACATCAGGATCCTAGGACAGGCCAAACAGACAAGCACGGGACTTTCTAAAGGCCTGGTTCTCCACCAAGAAGGCCATCAATAAACACATAGAATTAGGCCCTATATATACACCACTGTGAAGAAAAACTGGAAATGAGGTAATCAACTCCAACGGACCCCAGGGTTTAAACATCAGGCAGGAAAACACAACAGTGCTTCATCAGAGGCTGCACTGATGATGTTACCCAGCAGAGTAATGAAATGTCTGCAAACTAACGAAGCAGCTCGGCAAGCGAACCAACCACAAATATTACTATTGACTGAATTTCCTACTCTGACAACATGGCTTGGGCAGCATTTGCACTGTAGGTAAAGACATATGCAAAATATTCATTGAACACCTCAATCATGCTCTATATGCCTCCATGAGTAAATCCCTTTTTTGGTCCCAAATTGGTCTGAGACCTTTTACATCCTTTTTTGCAAATGATGTAGTTATGGAAGACGTTGGGATTTCTGTTTATTGTATTTACTACCTGACACCTATTATAAACATTTTTTTTCTTCTTTAACTTTAACTATTGCCTCTGTCAACCAAGAAGTTCTGAATTGTTTTATTCTAGATTTTCCTTTTGTGAAAATATATCTTGACAGTGTCCAAAAACAGCCTCTTTGTAGGTTGCCCATTGTTCAACTAATGTTGTTCCCACCAACCTTACTCTTGTGCTATTAACTAACAACTGGAAATTACTAGAAAGTAGAAATTCTTCAACCTTATTAGTCATCAACTCCCTTAACTGTGTCTATAACTTCTTACTTTCCCTGTGATAGTGTTTCATAATCACTAGAATTGAAACACAGCCCTTAACAGCAGCTGCTCGATAGCAACCGACTCTTGACTTACCCGTGACATTTTACTCCTCTCTTCATCATCTTTTACATGGTGTCTGCTCTCTCTCTCTTTCGCACTATTTTTTTGTCTGGTGGCGGTTGTCTCCAGGTCCTCCTCCAGCTCTGAGATGCTTCTGTGCGTGACAAACTGTGGTTTGCCTGAAAGGACCCACTGCCATAGTGTGAGGGTATAAGGGGAACACTGACCTTCATGGCCACCGGAAGAACTATTCTCACGTTAGTTGAGAAGCTCCAGGTCTGTGTGAAGGAAGTGGCAGAACTCCATAACTACCACTTTTATTAACCATAGCCTCCTCAGGCATTGTTCCGGACTAATTGCAATGTTGAAGTAGTGTTCCCAGAATACCCTTTATGATTATAGCTTTCTTTCTTGAGCCCTTCTTCGTGTCCCTCTTTGCAGAGCTTCTCTTCTCTGCCTGCCTCCCCCAGGTCCTGCTCACGTTGCAAAACAAGTGGTATTGCTATAATTGCCTCCATCAGGGCAAGGCATTGTTATTTCCAGTCTTGCCATGATTTGAAAAGCCTCAAAATAGTTTCAGCAACTCACCAAAATGCTTCTTCAAATTTTGTATCAATATTAATAATTCAAAAAGGCAACTTTTGACTGGCCCTGTTTAAAAGAGGGAGGTAGAAGACGGGAAGCTATAGACCAGTTAGTGTGACCTCAGTCATTGAAAAGGTTTTAAAAGTCCATTATTAAGGATGAGATTGCAGAGTACTTGGAAGAGCATGGTAAATAGGGTTGAGTCAGCACAGCTTTGTCAAGGGGAGGTCATGCCTAAAAAATCTGTTAGAATTCTTTGAGGAGGTAACAAGCAAGTTAGACAAGAAAGAACCAGATATATTTGGATTTCCAGAAGGCCTTTAACAAGGGGTCCTGTGGGATGCTGCTAAATAAGATAACAGCCCATGGTGTTAGGGGCAGGGTGCTGGTAAGGATGGAGGATTGGCTGACTGGCAGAAGACAAACAGTAAGTTAAAGGGGCCTTTTTCAGGATCACAGCTGGAGACTGGTGGAGTTGTCCATGTTGGGACTACAACTATTCATATTTTACATTCACTCCCCTGAACAGGGCCTACCTTGCCTCATAACATTTGTTGTCCAGATGTGCATCACTGAGATGCTGCCACTGCATGCGTTGATCAAATTTGGTATGCTACATTGCATCAGCCAATTTGAATCACTGGAATGATAATATCAAACTTCCATTTAGGTGCATGTAGGGAATGTATCAGTGTGAGACAATGCACTTTACTAATGATGCACAGGTCATGGCCAGCAACCAAATGCACATTGTGGGTGCATGAAGAATGCAAACAGTCTTCGTGATCTCACTAGCAACAGTACTACAGAACTGCATTTCACATTGGAGTGTCACCAAGGCAGAAGGACAAGCTGGAAGAGGCAAGGTTAACTTGGCGGTGGCGAGAAGGCACCACAGCAACATTGACTGCAGTGATAGTCTCCAACATTGGTGTGCCCGGTGTGGGCAGTGGCGAAGGTGATTAGACCCATTGATGAAAGATGGTGCCTGTAGATTGGCAACTTCAATGTTGGTTGTGTCTGGCAAGGCAGTGGTGGTTCTGAGCTAGCTCAGAACTTGTAATTGGATGGATTTCTCTTTAAGCTATATCTTTCTGTTTTCTCTTTTTCTTTAACTATCACTGGATTATGGTGACAAATGAAAGCTTTTCACTGTATTTTATTGTATTTCACTGTACACTATACATGACAATAAATCATTCATTCATTCATTCATTCAAGCTATGGTCAACTGTGCTTTGTGTGCTTCTCTAGATATCTGCTGCAAATTAAGGACAAAGTCTCATAAGTTCCTTCTTTAATAGTCTGCTCATGTTCAGAGGCCTTTGCAGATATTCAAATGAGGGGACCATGCATGACAAGCAAAACTTGAGGAAAATTGTGAGGAAGTGTATAATTATGTGAATTTACCAAACTCAGTTGGTAGAGTGTGGTGGACTAAAATTTTAAACATCTAATTGTAGAGGAAATATTCACTTTCTTCTTGTTAAAATTATGTTACACAAAAGCTCTTGGGGCATGGAAGTTACCTGTGACAGAAAGTAACTTCACCAATGACACTTAGCAATATGGGGACAGGTAACAATTATTCATCTCTGCCATAGCAGGATCCATAATTAATAGCCATTTTTAGGTTTGCTAGCTTTAATTTTCATGTTAGCCAAATGTATATCTGGTTTTAATTCATTTTTTATAGGGAAGAAACAAACGTGTGTTATCCATAATTTTCTCAGATAAGCCTTCCATGAGGCCTAATGACCAAGGAATTTTTTTTGCGGATAAAATGAATATCAAGGTTTGCTGAAATGAACTTCACTTTGAAGTTTACACACATAATAACAGGCAAGACATAGCATTCTCTGTGAGTATAATTAAAGTTGCCGTTACACTTTGACTAAGTAGAATCACTTCAGTCCGAAGGTTGCACAATTGCATAAATTTTGACAGTGATGTACTCCCAGATAAGCAGACTAACAGAGTTTTTTTTCAGTAATTACACATTCGCTTCCATTTGCGAGGAAAGCAATAAGTTGTTGGTGGCTGAAGTAGTAATACAAAAAAATCTGTTTCTTCCTTGCCTATTCACGATTGAGTTCTGATGCCGACTAGTCAGAAATGGGGTAGGCACTGAAACGGTTTCAAGACTTGCGACTGCTTTCTCAATGCACTGTCATGCACCATCATTTTGATTACTTACTTGAAGCAGCTGAGATGCACACTGTAGGCAGGGGGAAGCCTCATAAACATATTAAAACAGGCTCTTATGAAACAATTAGCTGCACGCAATTTTTAATTAAAAGTTGTGCCTCGTGCAGAACAAGGAAAAGCGGGTGGCAAGCAAATCAGCAGTTAGTTGATTAAGCTATTGATGTATTTCAATTTTGTTTTATTTTGTGCTCAGTGGTGTAAATTCAGGAAGGAGACTACCTTAAACTCCTAAGCTTCACAAAGCAGAAACCATAATTGTATCCTGTCAGTCTTGACCCTCCTATCACCTGAGGAATTCCTTCCTGGAGTTAAAATTTGGATGTTTGTTTCTGCAGAGATTGTAAATGGTGCTTGTCTACAAATATTTCTGCAGCTTTGTGATTAATGAGATCAAGATTGAATCCAGCCTACAAAGCACTGCAACAGTGCAACAAAAGTCTTCTCCTTATTCAGTGTACTCTGTGCTTTCAAGTACAATGTAACCACATCGTAAGAATTAGTCCTTGTCCACAATATAGTCTTTCTCACACATAAGGTGGGAATCAGGGTCCAACATTTTCCTATTAGATTTCATGGGAACAGACAACTCAAAGCATTGGATGCTGCAAAATGTGATCTGAACTGAAGATGACCAAGTGCAAATATATTAAAATATGTCTATATCAATAATTGTTTCCATGCATATTGCAAACTATGTTGTAAGTTAAAAAGAAGACTAGTTCAATCCTATACTGGACATTTCAGGTTCTATAAATCTTCAAGTAGCCATTAACTCTCTTGCACTTAAACCCAAATAAATATTCAGTACAAAATGATTTGAAGCAGTACTTCTTAATTTATTCATATTATTTAAAAACTATTCTTGTACAAAGTTTTGTACTGTACAATACTAAACAAAAATAGGAAATAACCAATATATAGACTGTTGAATATGGCAATTTTCTTTCACATTGTTGCAAATTCAATACCCATGACAGCCATTGCCTTGATTTGTTCTGGCATCCCCGACTGCTTTCCACTTTACAATGGTTTCTTGTAGAGAAAAAACATACCCACTTACTGCCTCCTACCCACTTCCCAGACAGCAACTGCAATGAACAGTAAAACTACAATCAGTGTCTACTTCTTACTCATTTGTAGTCAGCTCGTAAAAAGGTCAACGCAATACTGTGTGCGCATAGCATTCAATCTCAGAACATGGCATGCATCTAAATAAACAGGACCTTTACAGGACTATCACACAGGCTGAGATACTTCAGAAGAGCAGCTTTTTCCAGTTCCCCATATCCCACAAAAGCCAAGTCTGAACCCTCATAATAATGCTAAGTTCAAAAGATTGACCATAAACATCTTTTTGTCAACTTTTCTCAATAATATTCCACCATAAAGGCAGGGTAGGCAAATGAGTGCAATCCTAACAATAGATAATTATACTGCAGAAAGGAAACAAAGAGGCCATTGAGTCCATTGAACTTGATTCTTTGCTAGAGCAATCTCACTTTATCCCTGTAGCCCTGCATCTTCCTCTGCTTCAAATACATATACAATTATTCATTAAAATTGGAATGGTCTTGGCCTCAACCTCCAGCAGTCATCCGTGATCTAACAAAATCCTGAATAATGGCATTTTTTTAACATCTCTGTTTACTTGATTGCTGATCATTTTAAATTGTGAGCCTTTAAACACTGGTTTCTTCGCACAGGAAATTCCTATTTCTTCATCAAAGATCTTTATAATTTTAAGCTTTAAACCCTTTACAACAGCCAGCACTCTACTCTAGAATTCCTGGGTTGTTTTGCTGCTTAGCCAGCGACGCCTTCATCCCGTTAATGATTAAAGATTTTGCAGACCAGAGGTATATCCATAACCATTAGATAGCTCAGGTTTCTTTGGTAGCATCAGTGCCTGTCATGTACAGATGTACCTAGCACTTGTGTCAGAGTGTCAGTTCTACAAATTTTTGACTTCAGTATAAATGAACACAGACCACATTACTATTTTTTTTCATTAAATGTCTGCCAATTCATTGACAAACTGAAACTAGGTGAAAGTTCAGAATTCTCCCAAATCATTCATTGATTGTAATTATAGAAAACAAATTTGTGCTGGGTTGAATTGACAAAGAGCAATGTAGCAGTCAAGAATAGCAATTAAGAGTCATAGAAGAGTGCCTATTAGCAGAAATGTGAAACAAAAGTAAAATGAGCAGTAGTAGCAGTATATTGTGCACTACTGGAATAACAGTAGAACATTGTGATGCATTATGAGCAATACAATCATGATCTATTTGCGGAGCTGAACTTGCTTTAAAACTAAAAGCTCACTCAGTGTTTATGTCTCTCTAGATATGTCAGAACCTCAAACATGAAGTAAGTTGACTAATTTCATGTCAGAGTTTTTGTTGCATCTTAACCATTGCTATACCTTAAATTTGGCAATTTTTTCTATCTTGCACAAAAGTGCAGACCCACTATTCTGTGAAAGCCTAACAAAAACTCCCAGTTATTAAAGTCTGAAAACATTGTATTGGAATATTTAATTTACACAACAAAGTTTACAACAAGTGTTTTATGTGTCATCACTGGGTTTTTTTGAGACAAAATAGACAGATATTAAAACCTTTTCTAATGTTACCATAAACACTCAATAATGTGCATCGTGTATGAGTTGTGGATGGTGATAAGGAAACCAAAAAAACCAGGGGTTTCTTGGCATTTCAATCCTAAACAGATCTTCATTGTTACTTACACTTATAGGTGCAAGGCCAGCCAAGTTAGCCAAAACCACTCAGCTCTTCTCTACTGCTGGTCTTGTATATAAATTAGTTAGACCATACAAAGATTGCCAGTTAGTTGAATATGAATTTTTGAAACTTGAAAGTGGTTCTTTTGAAAGAAGAGGTGACACTAATTTAAGTGCTGGCACACTACCAGATTTTATTGCTACTTTTCCTTGTGTTTTTCTTTTAAACCCTAGTGAATACAGGAGATGGCATTGACTACAGCCAACAAAAAAGAGAAAACATTGGAGACCTGATTCAGGAGACTCTGGAGATCTTTGAGCTCTATGGAGGAGAAGATGCCTTCATTAACATCAAGTACATGATCCCAACTTATGAGTCATGTATTTACAACTGAACCAAATAAACAGGTCTGAAGAAGTATGTTGTATTAATTTATGTAAGTAGGAATTATGTAAGACTAAATGCATCAATTACACCATCAAATGAACCACAATTGTGTTCTTGTTTCCTTTGTTGTTTATCAACAATTGTTTCTTTATGAGTCTGTGCATTTAAACTGCCATTGGACTCAAACCTCAGATGCTCTGAACAATAAAAACAATTTCCATACATAACCAAATGATTCCTATTCTGTTCAGCAACCAACCCTCCTCCTGAGCGATGGCATAGAATATATATATAGTGATTTACAATGGTAGTTTTGTAGGGGAGTGTAGCGGTTCAACTGAATTTTGATTGTACAACTATATCCACTATTCTATACAAAGGAGCCACAGGTTTGAATTACTATAGACTTCACGTGTCGGATGACCTCTGTTTTTGGATGGGAAAATATTTGTTTAGGCCTATACTCAATATAAGCAAACCAGCAACCCTCCCCCAACCCTGACAACTCCAATCCCCATTGCTTTTCGGTTTCTAAATGCATGTCAGGGCTAATACTCACATCAGGATCTGACCTAAATTTTTCATCATATGTCAGGGGCTGTACTTGTCTAATATTGCAATGCAAGGGATCAAGCATGTGATATGGGCTATGTTCCCAAGAAGGTAGTTTAACACTTGCATATACAGTGCAGAAACAGAATCTATAAAAGGAAAATATGTGGCCTCAGCTCGGGACCTCGTTGTGGCAATACACTGGCATCCAGTGTCCCATTCAAGAATTTCGAACAGTTCAGAAGCCATTTGGACAGTGTTAACTCTGTTTCTCTTTCTACTGATGCTGCCAGATATGCTGAACTTTTCTCGCACTTTTGATTTTTATTTAAGGTTTCCACCAACCTCAGTGTTTTGTTGTTATCCCACAAAAGAAAGTTCTCTTGGCACTTTGTCCTTACTTGATGGTGAGATAAAAGATGAAACTCATCAGATAAGACAATCCTGACTGGGGATGTACATCAAGACTAGAATTTGAGCCTAGTTCATATTGTTAGTATGCCAGTGCTGGATTGATGTCACTTATTATTTGTTTGTCTGTCTGCTTTTTAATGCCAATGAACTGACATCTTTCCAACATTTGAAATCCTGACATTGTTCCATATCTGTAACTTTAGAGAAATTACCAAGAGCAGGAACAAGTGACTTACATAATCAACGGGCTTATGTGAATACAGTAAAATCCTGATAAGTCAAATCCCAAGGGACCTGCAAGCAAACATGTGTTATGCAGAGCTTCAAGATAGCTGAGGAGGCCCCATGAAACCTGATTTGCCTAGAAGCGAGCTGTATGTAAACAAAACCCCATATTATTCAATTTGGTCACACTTTACAATTGCCTAACGTTTGGAAGTTAGTTCCATAAAAACCCAGTCATAATTATTGCTTAGCATGCTGTCTTCAGACAGTCTGCACAGAAGATGACGCTGTGTCTCATCTTGAATCAGTCCAGCCATCGGTCAATGAAGCCTAGTTTCTTTGCCAGGGCAACTCAGCATTCCTGCAGGATTAGACTTGAGTTGGGAACGTTCTGGATTGCCTGAACCCCATTAGAAGACGTTCCTTAACATTAGGATAGGTAACCATTCTGTTCATCTTGCTTGCTGGGGAGCATGTCCACTTGTTGAACTGTTCCAAGATATTTGCCTTGTATTTCAAAATGGTTGACAAACTCAACGGTAGAATCTCTCACTCTTCACAACATCCATTTTTCGCTTCATGCCACAGTTTTCCACTTGCAGTCTCAACTTTACTTTCTCTCCAATTGACAATATTTCTAACTTTCTCAGAGGTTTAGCTATATTTGCAGGTTTTGTATATCCTTTCACAGGGAGATCGCAATGGCAAATGATAACATGCCCAGTGCTCTATGATTTCATGCTCTTGAGTGCCCTAACCCCCACTCCATTTTTTTGGTGTGGTCATATGACAAGCTTGCACAGGTTTGGCTATTTCGGAGTTAACAATTTGCAATTTTGGCTTTTCACAGGCATCATTCCAATAAATTTGTTATTTTCCTGAAGGCCTGATGATGTCAACAGAACTGGAGTTTTGCGTCATCCAAATTAGACTCAATGTGATTTCACTGTAAAAAGATCACAGAATACACGATGAGATTTTACTCAGAACAGAAATCTAATGCAATTGCATTGACAGTTACTATTTTATCTGTCTCTGTAGGCATTCAATTAATTGCCATAACCCCACTGGAACCTATGTTCTCCAGGTCTAAAATTGATTTGCTTTGTTGGATGGGATTGGAAGGTTGGAGGGGGATGGAATGAATGCACTATGGGCTATTTCCTTTGCAGCCTGTGCAGTATTCTATTAGAAAAAGTGTCCATGGAGGGGGCTTCATGTGTCAGAAGGGTACTAACGTGCTATTCTGACATTGCACAGCCTAACCAACAGCTGCAACATCAGAACTACCAATTTTAGATCACACAGGGCCAAACAATTAGCGTCAATCACTCAACAAACAAGTGTGAAGTTATAAAATAGTCACTGCACGAACATTCCTTAAAGGGCCAGACACCAAAAATTACAGGTAACTATCTGGAAATACTCTTTAATGTTTTGGTAGTGCTATAAGTTTCTTAGATTTGCCAGAGTGTTGTTTTATCCTTACAGGGAAGGAGACACCCAGGTGACCTGTCCTTAAAGAGATATGGGGGTAGCAATGGCAGTGCCTCTGGGTCTGCAAAACCACAAAATGATGGAACAGCAGCCGCTGAGATGTCAAGTTCTGCCTCGCCCACCACCAGACTTGGAGCCAGACTCCTTCATGATCTATAATAGCAACAGGAGGCTGTCCAGCAGGCTGAAGAATGCATTCAACATCTCAGAGCACAAACCCTTCAACCCTTTCCTAAAGCCCATACCACCTAGACACTCACCTGAGTCGTCTGCATCCGAACTGATTTGTGTCCTTGCACACTGGAGAATATACGAGCCAGCATGTATGGGACTGAAAGTAGATTAAGTTCACGTAAATGTGGGCAAGCATTTTTTAAAAATTCCTTTGCAGGACATTGACATTGCTGACAAGGCACTATTTTTGCTTTCGAGAAGGAGTTTTAAACTGCTGCAGTCATTTTGGTCTTGACTTTTCCAAAATGAGGCATCATATTTTCCCTCAATTTTTAGCTGCAAAAATTTTTGTCTTTCTGATAATGACATGATAGGATCAATGGAGTATCTAGGACACTTGTGAATGGAGGAAAAGAAAATGTCTCATCAACCAAGAGGTTTCTGGATGGATGAAAAGAAGGAGGAATAATGGAGAAAGAAATAGTGGGAATTAGTTAAATCAGGTGCAGAAAGAGAAATAATCAAAGGCAAAGAATAATTGGAGTAAAAGTGAGAAAATAAAGAGACAGATAATAGTTTTACGTTTTACATTTCATGTATTTTTCAACTTACGTAAGACTCTAATCCACAGTTTCAATGATGACTATCTTCATCAGTAATAAAACATAAACAGTGACTAACTAAAACTAGCACTGGTCACCTGGGATAGGCACTTCAGCGCAGCAGACCATGAAACACTGCAAATATCATGAGCATATTTCACGAAGAAGCCAGAGGTAAATAATTAAGCTTGACGTTTCGGGCCTAAACCCTTCATCAGAAATGGGGGAGGGGAAGAGGGTTCTGAAATAAATAGGGAGAGAGGGGGAGGCGGATAGAGGATGGATAGAGGAGAGGATAGGTGGAGAGAAGGCAGACAAGTCGAAGAGGCGGGGATGGAGCCAGTAAAGGTGAGTGTAGGTAGGGGGGTAGGGAGGAGATAGGTCAGTCC
>JAHRHZ010000275.1:7911729-7924100 GCA_024137785.1 Ginglymostoma cirratum
GTCAAGTTTTCCTGCTCCTATGATGCTGCTTGGCCTGCTGTGTTCATCCAGCCCCATGCTTGTTATCTCGGATTCTCCAGCATCTGCAGTACCTTTCATCTCAGAGGTAAATAATTACATGGTTGTGATGATCTAGTAAATGTATTCCCACCTTACAGACTTGGAAGGAGCTCTTGTTCCAGGAGACCATAGAGGTCAATAATTACGTTCTGAGAAAATCAGAGCTTTCCGAAACACTGCTGCCTAGTCATGTCTTCAAAGCCTATCCTCTGTCTGTAATACACTACGTTATGCATATCACCTCCCTTAGACTATTGCTGTGCTCAGCTCCTGTATTCTGTGGAGTAGTATGTGATTGAGGAATGATGCTGCAGCTGGTATTGCTCCTGCCAGCTTTTAGTCTTTTTGCTGCTTCTCTTGTTCATAATCAGTGATTTGAAGTGAATCTGCATAAAAGTTGCTCCCATACAGCTATGTTGGTTGACTGCAGGGAAACAATGTTCCCTGTCAGCTGCATACACGTGACCACCTATCAATTGAGAAATCCCTCTGTAGTGTGACTTTCACTTTGGTTTAAGTAAAGTTAGCATCATCCTTGTCCTACCAGACTATAAGTCGCAGTCTCATTAGAGAGAGAGAAAGAGACAGAGAGCTGGTGGTCAAGAAGTGAGGGGAAAAGTTAAGATGGACAATCCTACATGGTAACCTCAGACAGTGAAGGAATTGAAACTATATAGTTGGCATCACTCTGCATTGCAAACAACTCAACAAATCGGAGTTGAGGATTTTTTTTTCTTGCTTTTTGCTAAGGCAAAGTGTATGAACACTGATGAATAGCTGGAGCTATTTTCAGATATTTTCTGCAAGTACTTATGGAGAAATGTCCATTCCCTTAACAGGTATAAGTTTTTGCAGTACCAGATGGAGACAGGGAAGGCAGAGTGGGGTGGTTCAGCAAGCAGGGAGCAGCAGGGAGGCTCCCCATAGAAACCATTAGCCACAAAATACTTTCAGGGAGATCCACTCCTACTTAGCCCTGAGGCAGGGTGCTCAAGGAGGATTTATTTCACCAATAAGGCTACCATAAAGCTGCGTTGGCTTCGTCACACTGACGTCGAGCCTGAAGCCAGAGTGAGGACAGTCTTCCCGGTGGCCATGAAGGTCACTGTCACCCAAAAATTTTATAATAGTGGACCCCTCCAACAGAATAGGCACCACCAGTAACATCTCACTGTTAGCTGTCTTTAGATATAAAACGTAAATCACAAAACCAGAGTCATAAGGAGTGGAGACTTCATCCTCTTTCTTTTGAGAAAGGAGTAACAGGATGAAAGGGCATATGGATTTGACAGGACAGCAGAATACTGGATGGTGCAAGACACCATTGATTCTACACAAATGGTTCTGCAGGCCCTACCTCAACTGGGAGTGACAGAGGAACTACAAGATCTGCCTCTCTCAGATGGTATGCTCATACACCAACTAGGAAGAAGTTTTCCTTAGTGAATATCTTGATGACACCATGGTGTTTTTATCCTGCACCAGTCCACATTACTTGCCTACTGCCTTCAAGCTTCCAAATTACACCAAGAGAGCTAAACACACTGGCGTATCCCCTCAGTGCCTGTCTTGTGGGTACCCTACACCTAGTGCTGTACAGTACTACTCCAGTGGCCAGAGAATGGTTGATGGAAGGCTGCTGATTTTCACTGTGGGAGACTATGGTTGGCCTTACAGGATGAGCAGCTTTACACTTTGATGTCCTGACTTTGAACTGCATCACCTGAGCACTTTTCTATTCTCTTAACAAATGTTAGCATCATTTGCCAAGCCACATGTTATTGCCCATTCCTAATGGCCCTCAAGAAGGTTGTGGTGAGCAGTATTCCCTCTCTAAGCTGTGAGGCTGCACTGAAGGTCTGTGCACATCAAATGGCATCCAATGCACTGACTTCCAGTTTCAGAAGTCGCTGCCATGCACAGACCTCAGAAAGCCACACAGTAAAAATAACGAGGAAATGTGAGTGGTGAGACACTGCTTGAAATGCTGAAGTCATCAGAAATCCACCTACAGCGCTGTTAGGCTGGGTGTTCCAATGTTTTTTGGAAAAATGGTATGGGTGAAGAGAGCACAATATTGTTCCAAGTCAGTACAGTATTTACCTTGGAGGGGAACTTACAGGCAGTGGTTCCCATGCCTCATTTGCCCTTGTCCTTCTTGGTTTACAGGACAGGCATTTGGAAGTTAATGTTGAATATATGTATATCTTGTGTATGGCACATATGACTGTCACTGTGCACTGATGATAGAGGGAGTGAATGTTTAAGGTAGCAGATGGAGTGCCAATCAAGCAGACTTATGGACAGGAGAGAAATGATGCAATGGTTCCCTGTTTTGCCCACCTATCCACTGACAAAACATGCCGTCCTAGGTCAAAGTGTTTTAACCCCCAAATACTGTAACTGTCACAAACAGAGAAGTGGCAGGTTTTCTCGTAAACTTTAAAAGATAAATATTAATGATTTAGGAAATTATTGCAATCATACATGTAGCTGTGTTTCATTCTTATGACTTCAAGAGTTCTCTGCTGCACTTGCTTTCCCCAAGGTGAAGACTTCAAACAATGTAGGTCTGTCGTCCTTTTCTTTTGTTCACTAAGTTAAATGATCTTGGAGTTTTAGAAGGATATATTTATTATTGATTTATATTTGCAGCAGCAGATTTATTTTATTCCACTCCAATCATGTGCAGTTGCGAAGTTCAATAGCAAAGCCCTGTTACAGATCTTCAGTTAGATAGTTCAAGGCCAACTCAAGTCTGTGGCCACTGGTATTTCTTAGGCAAGGTCTTTTACCTACATTGACGTAGATACTAAAGTCCCTGCCTGCATAAATATGCATCATCAAAACACTTGACCAGGCTAACGTTTTCTCCTCCCTTGTGTGGCCTGAGTGACGGCAAGAAAGATGGGAAAATACTATCATAATGAAAACATTTGATTCTTGACATGGAGAAACATTTTCCCAATTTTCCCTCAAGTCTTAAATAATGACTTCACAATCTCACCATTGAGCAGCACCTGTTTTATTACCATGCATTTTCGTCTCCCTAACACCCAATCCATTGTATTTATATGCTACTTCCAAATTTTCTCCCCTCCAGCAAGAAACTAGACAGATCAAATGCACAACATTTAAATCAAATCAGATAAGTGGGTTAAGATCAAGGAGCCTAGACTTTTGGGGGGTGGTGGGGAGTGGTGGGACACACTGTCTGCCACTTTCCATTCCTCTGGGGTCTGCAGGCACCATCCTATCATATGACCAAATTGATGGAATCCCTGAGGGTCCATTGGCCAGGAATGTGAATGATGTTTGAACAATATTTGGAGCATCTTTTCAGGCCCTTTCTTATACTATGAATGGTAAGCTGTGTGGTCCTGAAAGGGTTGCTTCATGGTTCCTGAGTTTCACTTCTGCTACATCCCACTGAAGTACAATGCTATGCCTTTAGTCACTTGTATGCACTTTTACGGCTACATCCCAACATACTGCTGCATCACTCATATATTGGCACAGGACTTGAGACAGGTAGATCATAAATGACAGATGATTAAAAGATAACAAACTTGAAGCGAGCATGAATTGAGTTAAAGTAAGGGAAAGTTGCACATAGTCAGTCTCATGCTATCACCCTGTCCTATCTTAGTCCATTGACAAGATGAGTGTAGACACCTGGGGTTAGATCTTGATGCAGTAGGGGACCAGGACTTCTCGTATCTTATTGAACTCTACACATTCCACAACATTGTGCTGACCTCCCTTGAAGAGTTTAGGCCTTTGGTAGGTTTCATCCACCCAGTTTGTCAGAATGCAACTTCACATGCCAGGGTAGACAAATCTCTAAGGAACTGAGAGTAGGAATCCTAATGACTAATCTTATCTGGTTTTGTCTGCCTACTGAAGCTCTTTACCAGAGTGTAACAGTTATTGCATACTGACAACTACATGGAGCCATAGCTGAGAACTGACTGAAGACAAGGATCAACGCAGGATGAGTCGCTCAAGAGTGTGTTGACCTGCTTGTGAGAGGTTCTATCCCTCCAAACATGGTGGAGCTAAAACTATAGCAACAGAGAAAAGCAAGGAATTTCAAGTCCATCCATCCCTGACTTAATCCTCTCCCTCAGATAACTTCTCGTGTGACGGGCCTTGGCATGAGCTTAGCTCAACTCAGTTTTAGCATGGAGATTTAGATTGTAATAGTGAATTGTCATGTTGTGAACCACTCAGCATGGGAAAATCACAGACATTGAATGAGTGACACATTTTTATCTTCCTTGGAGAGAAATCAGACCATAAGACCATAAGACATAGGAGTGGAACTAAGGCCATTCGGCCCATCGAGTCCACTCTGCCATTTAATCATGGCTGATGGGCATTTCAACTCCACTTACCTGCACTCTCCCCGTAGCCCTTAATTCCTTGTGAGATCAAGAATTTATCAATCTCTGCCTTGAAGACATTTAACGTCCCGACGTCCACTGCGCTCCGTGGCAATGAATTCCACAGGCCCACCACTCTCTGGCTGAAGAAATGTCTCCTCATTTCCATTCTAAATTGACCCCCTCTAATTCTAAGGCTGTGCCCACGGGTCCTAGTCTCCCCACCTAACGGAAACAACTTCCCAGCGTCCACCCTTTCTAAGCCATACATTATCTTGTAAGTTTCTATTAGATCTCCCCTCAACCTTCTAAACTCTAATGAATACAATCCCAGGATCCTCAGCCGTTCATCGTATGTTAGGCCTACCATTCCAGGGATCATCCGTGTGAATCTCCGCTGGACACGCTCCAGTGCCAGTACGTCCTTCCTGAGGTGTGGGGCCCAAAATTGGACACAGTATATTAAATGGGGCCTAACTAGAGCTTTATAAAGTCTTAGAAGCACATCGCTGCTTTTATATTCCAACCCTCTTGAGATAAATGACAACATTACATTCGCTTTCTTAATCAAGGACTCAACCTGCAAGTTAACCTCTAGAGAATCCTGGACTAGCACTCGCAGATCCCTTTGTACTTCGGCTTCATGAATTTTCTCACCGTTCAGAAAATAGTCCATGCCTGTATTCTTTTTTCCAAAGTGCAAGACCTCGCATTTGCTCACGTTGAATTTCATCAGCCATTTCCTGAACCACTCTCCTAAACTGTCTAAATCATTCTGCAGCCTGCCCACCTCCTCCATACTACCTGCCTGTCCACCTAACTTCGTATCATCAGCAAACTTCACCAGAATGCCCCCAGTCCCTTCATCCAGATCATTAATATATAAAGTGAACAGCTGCGGCCCCAACACTGAACCCTGCGGGACACCACTTATCACCGGTTGCCATTCTGAAAAAGAGCCTTTTATCCCAACTCTCTGCCTTCTGTCAGACATCCAATCCTCAATCCATGCCAGTAACTCACCTCGAACACCATGGCCCTCACCTTACTCAGCAGCCTCCCATGAGGCACCTTATCAAAGGCCTTTTGGAAGTCTAGATAGATAACATCCACTGGGTTTCCCTGGTCTAACCTACTTGTTACCTCTTCAAAGAATTCTAACAGGTTTGTCAGGCACGACCTCCCCTTACTAAATCCATGCTGACTTGTTCTAATCCGACCCTGCACTTCCAAGAATTTAGAAATCTCATCCTTAACGATGGATTCTAGAATTTTACCAACAACCGAGGTTAGGCTAATCGGCCTATAATTTTCCATCTTTTGTCTTGATCCTTTCTTAAACAGGGGGGTTACAACAGCGATTTTCCAATCATCTGGGACTTCCCCTGACTCCAGTGACTTTTGAAAGATCACAACCAACGCCTCCGCTATTTCCTCAGCCACCTCCCTCAGAACTCTAGGATGTAGCCCATCGGGGCCAGGAGATTTATCAATTTTTAGGTCTTTTAGCTTTTCTAGCACTTTCTCTTTTGTAATGCCTACCATACTCAACTCTGCCCCCGACTCTCCTTAATTGTTGGGATATTACTTATGTCTTCCACTGTGAAGACTGACGCAAAATACTTATTAAGTTCTTCAGCTATTTCCTTATCTCCCATCACTAGCCTTCCAGCATCAATTTGGAGCAGCCCCATGTCTACTTTTGCCTCTCGTTTGTTTCTTATGTATTGAAAGAAATTTTTACTATCATTTCTAATATTACTGGCTAGCCTACCTTCATATTTAATCCTCTCCTTCCTTAGTTCTCTCTTTGTTATCCTCTGTTTGTTCTTGTACCCTTCCCAATCTTCTGATTTCCCAGTGCTCTTGGCCACTATATAGGCTGTCTCTTTTTCTTTGATACATTTCCTTACTTCCTTTGTCAGCCATGGCTGTCTAATCCGCTGCCCGCACCCCCCCCCCCCCCACCCCAGATAATCTTTCTTTTCTTTGGAATGAACCTCTGGACTGTGACCTCAATTACACCCAGAAACTCCTGCCATTGTTGCTCTACTGTCTTCCCCTCTAGGCTCTGCTTCCAGTCGATTTTTGTCAGTTCCTCTCTCATGCCCCTGTAATTACCTTTATTTAACTGTAACACCATTATATCCGATTTTGCCTTCTCTCTTTCAAACCGCAGACTGAACTCTACCATATTACGATCGCTGCCTCCTAAGTGTTCCCTTACTTTAAGATCTTTTATAAAGTCTGGCCCATTACATAGCACTAAGTCCAGAATAGTCTGCTCCCTTGTGGGCTCCATCACAAGCTGTTCCAAAAAGCCATCCTGTAAGCATTCCATGAATTCCCTTTCTTTGGATCCACTGGCAATATTAAAAGAGGAAAAGGTTGCTAATAACGTCACAACTGTGCTTTCCAAAACATTGATGCTCACCTAAAAAGGAAGACACTTAAGAAATATGTTCAGTCTTTAAGGAGAATGTTCCACAATGTGGAGCAGTTAGCAAGGTGGTTAAATCCACACCTCTCCTCTGTGCCTTTAAAACAAAATCTTCCTTGGGAACAATGCAATAAGCATCTATTGGTTGATATCTATCAGATGAGACATAGCAAAGGGCTATGGAGACCTCCACCTTCATGCAAGCATAGGTGGTAGCTGGAGAAAGATTGGAACACAGTACAGAATATGGCTTTTAGGCAGTGGTTATTTCTGTGTCCCTCAAGTCTGCATGGATTTAACAGGTGCTGTAGGCTTGCTATCTATCTAATGAGTAGCAGATACGGTGTTCAGTTGAATCACACCAAAATTGGAGGTATAGTAGACAGTGAAGAAGGTTACCTCAGAGAAATAGGAATCTTGATCAGATGGGCCAATGTGCAGAGGAGTGGCAGATGGAGTTTAATTTAGATAAATGTGAGGTGCTGAATTTTGGAAAGGCAAATCAGGGCAGGACTTGTATTCTTAATGGTAAGGTCCTGGGAGTGTTGCTGAACAAAGAGAGCTTGGAGTGCAGATTCATAGTTCCTTGAAAGTGGACTCACAGCTAGACGGGATAGTGAAAAAGGTGTTTGGTATGCTTGCCTTTATTGGTTAGTGCATTGAGTATAGGAGTTGGGAGGTCATGTTGCAGCTGTACAGGACATTGGTTAGGCCACTGTTGGAATACTGCGTGCAATTCTGGTCTCCCTGCTATACGAAGGATGTTGTGAAATTTGAAAGGGTTCAGAAAAGATTTACAAGGATTTTGCCAAGATTGGAGGGTTTAAGCTATAAGGAAAGGCTGAATAGCAGTTTTCTTCTCTGGATCATCAGAAGCTGAGGGGCAACCTTATAGAGGTCACTTCAGATATGTTCTTAATGTATGAAGGGGTGACTAATGTCTCTGGATGTGTTATGCCTTCCTATTGTGGTCTGTTGTGTAGGTATTGATGGACTATGCTTTTTGGGTAACTGTTATTTCTAAATACACTGTATTCTTTCTTGGCTTTGCATAGCTTCGGGGTGCTGCAGTGTGTTGCGGCACTCTTTAACTATGTTTTGATGCAGCTCCATTTGTGGGTATTGGGATGATTGCTATTGTAGTTGAATACCTGATCCATATGGGTGGCCTTCCTGTGTACACTGGATAGTTCTGAAATCACCACCAGATTACTCCGCCCCCTAGGAATCATGGTAGACCACAAACCAACAGCTACACTACGACAGCTACTGACGAGAATAAAGGATCTGACTACCACAACTAACAGAATCAACACTATTGACAAGATACCATGCAAAGACTGCCAAAACATTACAGAGGGCAGACCGGAAGGGAACTAGCCATCAGGATTCATGAACACCAACTAGCTAGCAAAAGACATGACAAATTATATCATTCAATTCAATACACATGGACAAAGATGGACACTAATTTTACTGGGACAACGGAGCCATTCTAGAACAAGCCAAGCAAAGACATGCACGAGAATTCCTGGAGGCCTGGCACTCGAACCAGAACTCCATTAACAAACATGTAGAACTGGATCCCATATACCAACCACTAAGAAACAAATCTGGAAGTGATGCCACCCACCCCAACAAACCAAGCCATAGAAATAGCAAACAGGACAGAACACTGATGCTTCACCAGAGTCACACTGATTATGTTACCTAACATGGTGATAAAACGTTTACGAACAAACTTACCAGCTCAACCAGCAAGTTAACAACTGCAGAATTTTATAAAATCATGAGGGGCATGGATAGGGTAAATAGCCAAGGTCTTTCCTCTGGGGTGGGGAGTCCAAAGCTAGAGGGCACAGGTTTAAGGTGGGAGGGGAAAGATTTAAAAGGGATCTAAAGGTCAACTTTTTCATGCAGAGGGTGGCGTGTGTATGGAAATGAGCTGCCAGAGGAAGTCATGGAGGTTGGTACAATTACAACATTTAAAAGGTATCTGGATGGGTATATGAATAGGAAGTGTTTAGAAGAATATGGGCTAAATGCTGGCAAATGGGACTAGATTTATTTAGGGTATCTGGTCGGCATGGACAAGTTGGACCGAAGGGTCTGTTTCCATGCTGTACATCTCCATGACTCTATCACTCTTTGACTCTGTGAATGTTAACGTCTTGAGCTCTGATATCTGATTTCATCATCTCTCAGGACATACAATATATCAGAACCATAACTGATCCACTGAAGTACAACATCTGTGTTTGGCAGCGGGTGAGACCAGGCAGTTCAAGAACAGCGCCAGGCATGCAATCAGCAGGGGTAAATCAGGGTGGAAGGGGTCTTTGATTATGTTCACTGCTTTCTCAAGGCAGCGGGAAGTGTAGATGGAGTCAATGGAAGGAAAGTTGGGTTTTGTGATGGGCTGGGCTGTGTTCACAATTTTCTAATTGCTTATGGTCTTAGCAGAGCAGTTGACATACCAAGCTGTGATGCATCCAGATAGGATGCTTCCAATGGTGAATCTTTTTAAAATTGGTAGATCGTTATGGACATGCCAAATTTCTTTAGCATTCTGAGGAAGTAGAGGCAGTGGTGTACTTTCTTGACTGTAAGTTGATGTGGATGGGCCAGATTAGATCATTGGTGATATTTACTTCTCGGACATTGAAGCTCTCGACCACCTCCATCTCAGCACTATTGATCCAGATACGGACATGTCCTCAACTCGGCTTCTGAAGACAATGACTAGCCCCTTTATTTTGCTAACATTGCGGGAGAAATTGTTGTCTTTACACCATGCCACTAAGCTGTCTATCTCTTTCCTGTACTCTGTCATTATTTGAGGTCTAACCCACTATGGTGGTGTCATCAGCAAATTTGCAAATGGAGTTACAGCTGAATTTGGCCACATAGTCATGAGTATATAAGAATTATAGTAAGAGGCTGAGAATGCACTGTTGAGGGGCACTGGTATTGAGGACTATTGTGGAGGAGGTGTTGTCGCCTATCCCTATTGATTGCAGTCTGTGGGTCAGGAAGTCAAGGATCCAGTTGCGGAGGGGGAAGCAGATTCCTAGGTCCCTGAGTTTGGAGACAAGTCTAGTTGAAATTATGGAGCTGAAGGCAGAGCTAAAGTTAATAAATAGGAGACTGATATAGGTATCCTTACTATCCAGATGTTCCAGGGGTGAGTGTAGGACCAGGGAGATGTGGTGTAGTGCAATGGGTGAAGTGATGCCACTGCAATTACAATACCACTTTCCCTTCAATGTTACTGAGTCAAAATCTAGGAACTCCCCATTTTAACAATACTGTGAGTATATCTATACCAGATGGACTGCAGCAGTTAAGAAAATGACATAATTACCTTACTGAGGTAAGGTAATTTTTTCATGTTACAGTCATATAGGACTTTGGTTTGACCACAGTTGGAAGACTGTGTACAGTTCTGGTCACCACATTACCAAAAGGACATGGATACTTTGGAGAGGGTACAGAGGAGGTTCACCAGGATGTTGCCTGGTATGGAGGGCGCTAACTATGAAGAGAGGTTCAGTAGATTAGGATTATTTACATTAGAAAGACAGAGGTTGAGGGGGGAACCTGATTGAGGTCTACAAAATCATGAGAGGTATATATAGATAGCAAGAAGCTTTTTCCCCAGATTACTAGGGGTAATTACTAGGGGTCACAATTTCAAGGTGAGAGGGGAAAAGTTTAAGGGAGATATGCGTGGAAAGTTCTTTAAGCAGAGGGTGGTGGGTGCCTGGAACACGTTGCCAGCAGAGATGGTAGAGGCGGGCATGATAGCATCATTTAAGATGTATCTAGACAGATACATGAATGGGCAGGGAGCAGAGGGATATAGATCCTTGGAAAATAGGTGACAGGTTTAGATAGAGGATCTGGATTGGTGCAGGTTTGGAAGGCCGAAGGGCCTGTTGCTGTGCTGTAATTTTCTTTGTTCTTTGTTCTAGGACTATGAGGGATGCATGGTCAATAATAGCCTTGCACATGACAGTTACATTTCAAGTACAAAAAACAAATTCTGGGAGGTGTGGAAAGCATTACAGCAAAATAAAGTGATTGGAAAAGTACCTGTAATCAGTCTGTGAAGCTAGTGTCTCTTCTGTGTTTTATTTTGTGGGGCGACATTCACATCTTTTGCTTTTAAGAGTTATGTAAATTTTTCAGAAGAGTTCTGTATTTAAATAGTGCAACAAAGCAAATGAATGTTAAGTGACTTTGATGGGCATAGAAGTTTTATCATTAAAAAAAGTTGGCAACATTTTCATTTAGTACAATAATGCTGCATTAGTGGCAATAATGTGCTATAGCACTTATTTCCTCAAATGTGATGGTGCAATAACCATCACAACACTGGTGTAAGTCCTGAAGACAATAAAGAACTTTACCATCATCAATTCATTTAAATAGAAATGCATTTTCCAAAAAAAAGTGTGAATTTTGAAGCAAACAGAAAGAGTCTGTGTTGGTTATATTTGTTGACAGAAAATAATCACTGATAGCTGTGACAAAGCAGTCTCTTATTCATTAGAAAATAATGAGGGGAAGTAGATTGAAGGCTGAGGGATATCTAAGTGAGGGAAAGTAGGCAAATAGGAGCTTATTTGGTAGTTTAAATGGGAACAAGTCAGGACAGCAACTGTCACAACTTATTTGGGAAATGTGCACCAATAATTAAACTCCACCATTTCACAAATTGTCACAAGTGTGTAAATACCAAATTAAACCACAAGATGATCAATTCGCCTAATTGGCTCTTTTTCAGACTAAACAAAATACACACCAAGTTTTGTCATTAACAGGAATATAACTTTATTGTAAGCAAATTTATCCTTTTACAAGTGGCAAAAGAATTAATTACTAATCTACTATTGTATGACTTAAGCTACACCCCTTTAAAATCCTAATCTCTCTAAAACAAATTCTGTAAATCAACATCCAAACCACAAAGGTGAGATGAGGTGTTTTCTTCATAATTTTGATCATTGCAGTGATGACACAATGCTGTCCACAGAACAATAGCTGATCTTCAATTCGACAGCCAATCAGGTGGGCTTTTCTTGTTTTAGAACTCTTTTCCGCTTTAAAGTTTGATCTTTATCATTCACAGAGGGAAGGGACAGATGTTTTTTTTTACTGGCTTCTGGATGGGTGAACTGTCTTCCAGGTCTATGAAACTGCAACTTCAAAAATAAATCCAAAAGGCTAATACTTGGCAGTTTTTCTCTGAATCAAAAACTCTTGATGCCAGTCTGTCTCACAAAGTTTGCAACTTTGCTATTCTGAAAAGGAACCAAATCTTATGTAGCTAAAGTTAGCACCACATAATCTCACTTGATCTTCAAGTTGCAAAAATTATCCTGATACTTTAGCTATATAACAATGTCCATTTTCCAGTTATAATCCAAAGGGAAATAAAAGTATGAGATAACAAGGTGTGGAGCTGGATGAACACAGCAGGC
>JAHRHZ010000275.1:7924500-7969522 GCA_024137785.1 Ginglymostoma cirratum
CATCAGAGGAGCAGGAAAGCTGACGTTTTGGGTCTGGAGCCTTCTTCCCTTTTCTGAAGAAGGGTCTAGACCCGAAACATCCGCTTTCCTGCTCCTCTGATGCTGCTTGGCCTGCTGTGTTCATCCAGCTCTACACCTTGTTATCTCAGATTCTCCAGCATCGGCGGTTCCCACTATCTCGGAAATAAAAGTATGGTTCCTTATTCAATGGCAACAACAGGGATAGAAATCAAAATTAGAAGGCTGTCAGAAGTGGATAGTACAATGGGAATGCTAAGGAAAGTGGATAAAGTTAAAACAAAAAGCCCAAGCAACTGGCAGGAAACGCTAAAGAAACTATTGATGCCTGTATGCCACACTTACCCTAAAATCTTCAAAGGAAAATACAGACTGCATTCTCAGTCACTCCTTTCTTGCCAAATCACATGTAACTTACAAGGAATAAAAGTCACGAAGATGAAACAACAATGAATGAGATTGAACAAATTGAGTGGTAGCAGAGAAAAATCAACAAAAAGACAATAAAGACAGCGACAAAGAGACTAAAATTCTCTGACTTAATGAAGAATCCATTAGTCTCCATTGATAAGGCTATAAGAAACAGGAACAGGGGTTGGCTGTTCAGTCCCTTGTGCCTGATCTGCTTTTCAATAGGATCATGGCTGATCTGACAATCCTCACACCCACTTTTCCCGTGTTTTCCCCCATAAGCTTGATTCCCCTACTGATCAAGAATCTATCTCAGCCTTAAATATACACAAGGACTCTTATACAAATGATTATAGATGTATTATGATACACCTTTGGAATGGGCAGGGCGTTAACCCAGCCCCTTAAGGTTTTCAATTCTTTTATTATGTAGATTGCCTGCATTTGGTTTGCGTTATAGTTATTTTAATCAACCTGTGAGAGGACTCTTGTGATGCAATTGTATTGTCCCTATGTCTGAGTCAGGACACTTGCGTTCAGGTCCCACTTGCCCCAGAAGTATGTCATAACATCTCTGAACAGGTTGATTAGAAAATACCTGTGTCACAAAACCCTCTGGTCCATATGATTTTATGCTTGGCATCTTCAGGTGATCCCATTTTCACGTACCGACTTCACAGGTCCTACTCATGACTGGGGAGAAAGCAGCAGTGAGACAGGACAGTCACCCCTTTTGGCGCTAAGAATTGTTTTAAAGCTTCAATTAGCACATAATGTCCAAATATTGTGCAATGAAGTCTCCCATGATAGGCAGCAGGTTGAGAGCCACCCTGAGGTAACTCATCATTACCCTTCCATCACTGGTTAATCTTCAAAGTTTTAGAGTTTGCTTAGACTGCTAAATTGCCCTGAAATGCTCAAGAATCTTGAAAGAGTGTTTAAGTTGAGAAATGCAGTGCTTTAAGACCATAAGACATAGGACCAGGAGTAAGAAGAATGGCCCCTCCAGTCTGCTCTGCCATTCAATAGGATCATGGCTGAACCAACATTTCTCACATCCACTTTCCTGCCCTTTCCTAATTACCCTCGATTGTGCTACTGATGAAGAATCTGTCTGTCTCGGCCTTAAATATACACCAGGGCTCTGCATCCACAACTCTCAGTGGTAAGGAGTTCCAAAGACTCTCAACCATTGAGAGAAGAAATTCCTCCTCATCTTAGTTTTAAATTGGCACCCCTTTATTCTGAGACTATACCTTCTGGGAGAGTCAAGGACCATAAAGGGAAAAATCATCTCAGCATTTGCCCAGTCAAGCCCCTTAAGAATCCTATATGTTTCAGTGAGATCACCTCTCGTTCTTCTAAACTCCAGTGGGTACAGTCCCAAGCTGTTTAGCCCTTGCTCACAAGACAATCTCTTCAGAGAACGTTCACTAAGGTGATCGCTGGAATGAACTGCCACCAATAAAATGATACCTTTTCTTAAATGAGGGGCCTAAAACTGCTTACAATACTCCAATTGTGCTCTCACCAACACCTTGTACAGATGTAGCACGAGTTCCCTACTCTTGTAGTCCAAACTCTTAAATAAGGGCCAGCATTTCATAAGCCTTCCTCATTACCTGTTGCATCGATGTGCTGGCTTTCTGTGTATAAAGTACAAGTGTCCTCAAGTCCCTTTGTGTTGCAGCTTTCTGCAGTTTTTCTCCATTTAAACAACACTGCTTTTTTGGTCTTCTTTCCAAAATGAACTATGTCATATTTCCCACAATATACTCTCTTAGTCAACTTTTTGTTCACTCACTTAACCAATCGATATCTCTCTGTAAACTTTTTTTTAAAAATCCCTCTTGCAACCAGCCTTCCCAATAAGGAACTAATATATAAATAGTAGCAGTTCCAGCAGTGATCCCTGTAAAAACCCACAGATCATGGGTCACCAATCTAAAAAGAATCCCTTGTCCCCACTTGTTGCTTCCTGCCCATGAGCCAATTCTTGATCTTTCCGACATACTACTGTGTCCTATGTTGTTTACTTCAATGGGTTCAACAGTTTGTACCATTACCAATAAGCATGTCTTATACTGCAGAAGAATGCACTGGAACCTGCGACCAACCAACAGGTCCTTCATCATTACATATTGTGGTGAGTTTTTAAGTGCCTTAAAAATTTGTACTGAAGAAGAAAATTTCGGAATAATTGCTATTTCAATTGAGCATTAGCAAATAAAATCAGTTTGCATTTAGAAGAAAAACAGGTTGAAGTTCTTTGGCTAGGCATTCTAAATACACTATGATAAAAAAAAATACACAAATTGTACAATGTTTGGTGATGCCAAATTGCATAAATATTTACATTCTTGTCTCTACAAAGATACATTTTTAGAATTACCATACTAAGTCAGGACATGTTAGAATGAGCTTTTTCCTAGGGAGGGGAATCCAAAACTAGAAGGTATATGTTTAAGGTGAGAGGGGAAAGATTTAAAAGGGATTTAAAGGGGCAACTTTTCACGCAGAGGGTGGTGTATGTGTGGAACGAGCTGCCTGACAAAGTGGTGGAGGCAGGTATGACTACAACATTTAAAAGGCATCTGGATAGGTACATGAATAGGAAGGGTTTAAAGGATATGGGCCAAATGGGTCTAGATCAGTTTAGGATATCTGGTCAGCATGGATGGGTTGGACTGAAGGGTCTGTTTCTGTGCTGTATAACTCTGACTCTAATTAGCAACTGTAGCCACGGGGAGATACAATGATATTTTTAATGTTAGTGTTCTACAATTTCAACCAAAAAAACTAAGTATTCAACTAGTAGCACACAAGTAGCACGTTGGTTTTGCAAAAAAAAGTTCTAATTACAATTAAGAACTAAAAAACACTTAAGTTTCTACTTCGAACATAAGGTGTTTACAATTTAGATTTAGCATCGATTAAGCTATTTCAGACAAACTGGCAGTTCATCTGAAATTAAGGGCCACCTCCATTGAGACTCCTCCGAATAAATTCAATGCAGCGTCACATGTATTTGAGTTCTCAGTGAAACCATTGGACGTCCGAGCGCACTTTGCAAACCTGCCAAACCCTAAGTTGGATGTTGGTGTACGGCTTTTTGGTGCACAATGTCTAAACTTGTTTTAAGGTTGGACTTTACGCGTCCCAAATAAAGGCGCTGTCCTGGGTACGACTGCGAAAATCCCCATCAAGCTCTATTGACGCGTTTATGCTTAGATGGTTGCTCAAACTAGATCAGGCCAGCAGCTGCAATGTACAACCCTATTAGTCAAATGACCTAGATATTATATGGAATCATCAACTGGTTGCCTTAAGGTGAGGCATTTTATACAGTAATATAGACATATTTATTCTGAATGCTGGCGGTGACCTCATGAAATACACGTCATTAATGTAGCAGCAAATGGAACTCGAGTGAAAATTATCTGGTGACCGACCCAAGGTAATCATCTGGTAAGATGTTTGTTGAGGCGTCAGGTTTACTGATTGCATGTTTTAACGATACATTATTGTAGGTTTGATGTTACTATCTGCAAATTTTGAAGTGTGGCAATCCACTTAACCTGTGTGTACTGATGAGGAGGGGCGACCAGAGTTTAGTTATTCGTCAAACTCCTGGAATTACACTGGTTCATATTTTTGTTCCTAGATATTTCAGAATACAATACCAGAGCTCATTTTTACTAAAAAAGGATAGTTAGTCAAATCGGATTATTTACATACGATAGAATGGAACCGTAATTAATATATGTTGCTCTAACACGTCCTCGGATTGGACGAGAGGCTGGTTCCATCCTCCTGCCCATTCAACTGCGACCGTAGAAAGCAATGGGAGAAAATAAAGGTTTTATTGCAAATGAATAAGAAACCACAGACTTAAAGACAGAAAAAATAGTAACAGTACCGAAAAATAAAATGAGTTGCCAATTCATATTCGTTGATTACGACTCCAGGAACATCTATACAAATAAAAGCGATGAAGTGATTGATAAGACAATATTATGTGAACAAAGAATCTTGCAAATTTTTTTTTAAACGTGTTAATTTTACCGGGAGTTCGCAACCGCAAAGGTAACGGCGAAAAAAATCTCACAAGCAATCTTTAAAACAAAAAAAAACACGAAAACGTGCGCTTCTCAAATGCGACACTCTACATTTGTGCATTTTTCAACGTTCTAAATAGTCGAACCGTCTCTAGCCATAACATACACTCGTTTCACTCCACAAACTCGCCGCTTCGCACGGGATTTTTTCTTAAACAAAAACTTTATTCGATTTACTTCACTCTTATACAAAGTTTTCCGTCGAATTAAGGATTAAAGAAAATTTATTTCAACAATGTAAAAGATGTCGACTGAAAATTTCTTCGAAGGGATTTCAATGATGATCTGCAAAGTCTAGAGACAAGTCAAAATTGTAATCAATTGCATATTGTTATGGATTTTGAGGTGGGTTGCGAAGAATTTTTGTAATTAAAAAAAATCAGTCCGATCCCACTAAGCACAGCAAATAATTTGCCGCGTTGTGTAATTCAAGAAGGTAATTCTTGTTATTTACTGCTTCTCTGTACGAATTCAAAGCAAATTTTACAAAAGTTAGTCAACTTAATCATGCAGTTCTTTTAAGCAATTTGAATCTTTTGCTTCAAAAAGGCAAGAAAACGTGTCACCTCAAATTCAGCAGGAAAGTATTGACATAAAAAGATTTAAGACAAAGATGATACACATCAGTGGCTGAGGTGCAAAAACATATCTGGATTAAGCAAGCGCTTTAGCACGGGCAGAGAATTCAGGAAGAATCATTAGCAGACGTGGAATATCAATGAATTAAACAGAAAGCAAAACTACGATTTCGATTCGCCTGGACATTACCCGACACTGTCATGATGCTTGTTTTTGTCAAGAGTATTTTAGTGATCGCTTGAGAACAGAAACAACCTTTCCCTCAACTGCTAAATGGATAACATTCCAACGTTCTGACGCAGAAGCAAACGCGCCGTTCTTTCCTCTCAGCACGATGTCAACTCATTACCAAACTGCTGCTTTGCACAAGGAAATTCTAAACATCTGTCGTTATGTCAATGTCACGAACAAGAGATGGAATTGTAAAGATACACGGTGTGACGACACATCACTAACTTCTATTAAAACAGGAGAATTAAGCAACTGACAAATATAAACACAATTTAGTTCAAACTGTTCAAATAATTTTGTTCTTTTGCTTCTACAGATGGCACCAACTTTGAAAGATGTACATTACTGTTTGTAAGCGTTGGGTTGTCGAGACAGACCGAGTAAAACATTCATTTATAAACTGTTCGATTATAAAGCTTTCTACAATAAATGCCTCAGATTTGGAATTATCAAACTTTCACATTGTATAATACCAATGTGGAAACTTGAGTGATCACTGTGCAAATCATTTTTATTTAACATTAGTACTCAATTGCAAGTTTAAAAATGACATTTTAAATAATGTATTTATCACTGGGGCACAACGCGTCGCACTTCGACTTTCTTTGGGGTGGGCTCGGCGGAGGCAACAGATTTAATTCAGACTCCATTGGTGCGAAATTCAATTTACCCCCTAGAAATGGTTAAAAACATAATGTTCCTGTGTTGCTTTCCATGGGAACAATTTACTGAGTGTAGATTTTAAAGGCACAAAACTTAAGATTTCTTTCTTTACGCGGTTTCTGTTTCCACGTGTGCAGGCATGCATTCATTAAGGCAATTCCGCCACATTTCAACATTTAGGAGGACAAACTTAATAGCTACATAAGGGAAAGAGAAAAAAAAATCATGAATATTTAAGTTCCCTCGCTAGCTTCAACCCAAAGGAATAGGTATTTAGCACCAACACAGTCCAGCTTATCTGCATATGAATAAGCTGATTGTGCAGCACACAAAAGCATTAAAAAAAGCAAGTCGAAAGTGGAATACAAACCCACATCTCTAGGGGGTAATTCATCTCAAGCTTGTCAAATGCTGAAGCGCTGCCATGCTCTGCTTTAAAAACCCATCTCTCAAACCGTTCAAGCAACACACATGCGCGGAATCTCGCCGCTACACATTCCCTTTCCACCCAATCACACGCTAGCAACGCAATCACGCAACAAATCTTCATCTGTTCGGCAAACGAGCCGCAACGGCGGCTGCGCAAAATACTAGCTGCCCCGCCACTTCCCACCCGGAAAACGCTGTCGATGTGGACGCGCGCGAGGACGAGGAGCCATGCACGCGCACGAGCGGCATCTCACACCAACAGTCCCGCGTACCTCCTGTCTCCGCCGCTCATTGGTCTCGCGCACGCAGTGAAGGGGAGGTGGGGGAATGCTGGTTTGCTTGCGCAAGCGCGGATCACATGACGGTTGGTTTTTTTTTTCTGGAGGCTGTGACGGTGTCTGAGGGTTGAGAGCTCGAGCAGGACCAGGAGGAAAAAAAAGCCACATAAGAGCCGTTAGCGTGAGAGCTGTTGTGTGTTAGTGTGGAGGGATCTTACTGCGCAGCAGAGATAAACTCTCATCATTCACACACGGGAGTTGAAAGAAAGAAATCCCTCTGCGGAACGCTTCCAGTAAAAGGACAAAAAAGCCCAAAAGACAACCCAACAAGGAGAAAAAAAAAGACAAGGTTTGGGACCGAGAAGACGAGCGAGAGTGGCTGTTCAACGCCGGAACTTTCTAAGCTTTCTCGTGTGTGCGTGTTTCTGGGGAGGGGGGGAAGTTTTTTTGGAATATGGTTGGGGAAATGGAAAATAAGGAGCGACCAAAACCTACCCCAGACTATCTCATGCAACTGATGAACGACAAAAAGCTGATGAGTAGCCTGCCTAACTTCTGCGGCATTTTCAATCATTTGGAGAGGTTACTGGATGAAGGTATGTAAGGTGGCAACGTGTTTTGGAAGTGGGAGGGGGAAGAAGAGACATGCCTTCACGTAAATATAAACACGTTAAAGGGATAGTGCAAATCTGAACTGGCACGTTCTGCGCTTCATGAATACTTGAAACCTATTTTGTGAGGTAGTTAGTTCACAGGGAAGGGCGAGGTAGAGCACATGTAGACCCCCCCCCCCCCCAACTCCTCCCTTCTGGATAAACAGGGAAGTGGTCAAACTCGGGAAATGCATTTGTATCGAGTCCATTTATTTTGTCTGGTACAGTTTGGCGACTGTTGATATTTCATATCCTTGAGCACTTATTTGAAAAGTGAAGTGACGTGGGTGATCTTGCATTTGGTGTTGTCTAGGTTTTTTTGGACTGGGGAGAGAAAATCGACATAAAGGTGACAGTAATGAACTCAACAAAGCACCGAGGTAAATGCCTGGAGCACTCCTGGCACAAACCCCTGCAGTGGGGCATCCCACGTCGATATTAGATTCATTTTTGGCATCGAGAAACTCTGTATCAAGCCATGATATGCACTGCTAAGTTTAGTATATGTACATGCGATTTGGTCGTTTTCCCACTTTCTTGTTTGGAGCAATATAAATAGATATTAGCTTTGTTTTAGTTGACGTGTTTACATGCAGTGTATTCGTGATTTAAAGCATAGCGAGGCGCAGTGATTTCAAAAGCGATGGGTGGGTTCCTGTAGCCCAACCGCGGTTTAAAAACCCGGCGTAGAGGTTGTAAACATGGAGCTTGAGTTGAATGAGTGGGATGTAGTCGGCACAGAGAGCCTGGAGGGGAGGTGGCGTAATATATCCGTGAAAAGATTGAGAAGGGCGGGCCTACAGACACGGGGGGACAGACTTTTCGAAACTAGGGCAAATAATTTGAAGTATGGAATAGAAGCATTTAAGAGGGTGGGTACCGGTTTGAAAGAGACAGCAAAGAGAGTAACTAATAGTTGACTGAGGTGTCTTGATCTGCACTTAATGGAAAATTTTGTTCAGTATCGAAGTGCCAAGAAACTTATTGCACTTTTTGCAGCTTAAGTAACTTGTGTAACTAACATTTTAAATTTTAGTTCTGGGTGTGGCGTTTCTAAACGTGTTGGGGTTTAAATATTTTTGTACCTGTGAATGCAAAATATGAAGAGATTATTTCCTCGGCCGCTGGGGTTTTGATATTTTGGCGGAGCTTGTCTTTGACCATTATTCTAGGTTCATTTAGTCCTGGGTCACAAATAATGGGCATTGCGCCAAATACGTCAAATAGAGGTAAACGGGGAATAACAGTAAGAACTTGAACAGGAAATCGAGTTATAAGGGAAGCAGACATTGAAACATTTGAAGTACGTAGGGCGAAAATAAGGTTGGTACTCTTTTTGGAGTTCGATCAAGGATTTATTTCACTGATTTTAGGCGGTGTTTTATGTTTTCGTTGGTAATGATTCTGTGTATTTTAAAGAGGAAGTTATAGTCGAAGGAATAATACTTTGAAAAGAGTTCTCAGTAGAACAGTTCAGATTCTTTAATTGAAATGAACCGATCGATAAAAATGGAGAAAATAAAGTTTGAAAATATAAACAAGAATTGGGCTGTCAAGCGGTTAGATCACATTTCAGACCCACTTTGCTGCAACATATTACGAAACAGTGGCAGATTTAACTCCAAAGGGGGAGGGGAGAAGAGTTAATGCTAGGAGGAAGTGGTCCTGTCCACATTTATCCAGTTACGTATGGTACTCTATACAAGTTGCACAAAACTTAAGATAGAGACAGTACATTAATTCACGAACTTTGTTTGGTAAACAGCATTTCTAGAGACCACACCATCAAATTACAAGGAAAAAGTTCCCCTGAGATGTTTATTGCAAATCAATAGAAATAACATGTTATCTCATCACTTTGTATAATCGAGCGTTAGAGCGACGCGTGGCCCTTGTTCTTATTAGCACTCGTATCTTTTACACTCGAATCCATCCATTTGGAATGTATACAGTGTTGTCTCGTATCTGTTCATGTTTCTAAATCGGTACTAGCTGATCCAAGCAGTTAGGTCAGAGTTTGACAGTATTTCCCTTTTTCAGCAAAGGAAAATGTACTAAAGTTGAAAGGAAATGCCTGTACAATTAAATCGTTGCTTCTGCTTTAGCTAGGCGTCGGATCCCCTTATTGAATCTGACAATGCTGTTACATAAAGCTGGCAAACTTTGTGCAAGTTCTATTTTTGAGCGCTAGGGTGTGCCAGATATTTCCTCGAGGAATCAGTGAGGGTATTTCTTCCCTTTTTTTTAGAGAAACTTTAATTTCAGTAAATGCGTTCAGCAAAGGTGCCAGACACCTTTCTATACTATGCTGATAAATATTTGCTCCAAGTGCTGGTTGATATTCAAATACCACTACATAGTGGTTCTGCAAATTAGTCTTTATGTCACTAATCAAAGTATTTTGTTGATGATTTGTTTAAATTGGAAGGAGAATATTACCAGAAACCTTACCTTACCATTTCAATTTTAATATAATGCGAATGTTAAAATGAGAAAGGATTTGGTTTAATTTTAAAAAAAATTGGTAAAGAATATAAAGCAATTACTATGCTCTTGTGCGACCACAGTTTCTGTTTTGTAGAACAAAAGAACACAACATTGTAACAGTGGTGATTTAATAAAAAGTTTATTGTTTCAATAATTCAGACAGTTTTACTTGAATTTCTGGACCTTGATCAAATTTGTGTTGGGTGCTATCTGCAATCTCTGTATTTCTAATCAATAGCTACATGTTTTACCCTTCTCTGAACTTAATCTACAATCCAGAGGATGTGGGAACTACTTCTAAGTTTCTATTCCAGTAGTTACAATGGAACATTGAACTCCCAAGTTTGTTGAACATCACTGAGACAACCATCTGTGCCTGACTGGTTTACAGGAGTTCCTTTCCACATCTTCAGGAAACCACGCTTGGTAGCTTGATTAAAAACCAGCATTTTGTAGGTGATACATAATCATCTTTTGTCAGGAGGATTTGGAACACTTTTTACTGTCATTGTCACGACTAAGGCATTCTGTGAACTTTGCTTCACTGAACCTTTTTTAAAAAACATGCACCGACCTTGAGTAATTTTGGAGTGAGATGTTAAGGGCATGTGACCGACAGGATAATCAGTAGGAAGTGCATTTTTATCACAGTGCAGCAAGCATTGAGAAAAGGAATTTTTGGGAGCAAGGAATTGCATGTTTCCTGTGATTGTTAGATTCCGTGTCTGATTTGTATGCTGCTTAAGGCAGAGGGTTTAATGATACTGAGTGGATGAAGCAAGCAATAATTTGATACACTAAATCTTTCAAGCCTCCCCCATCCTTGTGTCCTAAGACATTCAATATTTTCTCCTTTTTGGCTCAGTTTCAATTTCTTGTTTAATTATGGTCATGTGAAATATCAGGATGAGGACACTTGTATAAATACAAGTTGCTGTTGTCTGTTTGGTTTCCTTATTTGTTTCCATAGTTTGATATTGTTGGAAGGGAGAAGTATAATATGATTCATGTGATTTGTTCTGTATAATGGATTTAGATTGGTAGATAAAATTATAACTTTGGCTGATAAGTACAGTATATATATTCCCTTATTGTGATTCAGGCTGTCAGAACCAGCAAAAATTCTGCATTTGTACTTGCTAGGGATGGGAGAGTTCTGCTGCCTGTTGAATTTAAAGTACTTTATGCTTTCAGATGGAAGAACATTTGATTTATTTACACAAGTTTTGAAATTTTTTTTACTGTATCTAGGCTGTCTTTCGCACTTTGTAAATTCCGTTTATATTTCACTCTGTGGTGTTTAAATCCAGCAGTATGACAAGTTAGATGAACCTCTGAATCTTTTCCTGGCCATCGTTTTTAATGTTCACGGAAGCGGCTTCTTTAATGTGTCTTTTGCAGCTTCCCTTGAGGGTCAGTTCAGAATTTCTATCTAGTAACCTGTGTTTGTGATGCACAAAATTGCTCATACAAAAAAATATTGATGACCTCATTAATGCACTACCTAATTTAAGTAGTATTTGTAAGATGTGCAACTTGTAGCTTAAAATCCTGACAGTTTTATTTGATTTTATTTGATTTAACTTGCTTTAAGTGGTTAACCATAGGTTAGGAACAGATATGGAGCAGTATTATTTTGACGCCTTCACATATTCAAAGTTTTTGATTTTTTTGTTCTTTGAGTGCAGTACTTATCGCAAAGTAACAGTAATTCTGTAATCAAAGTGTAGGGGTTGGCGAAGGTGACTGTATTCTGGACTGATTTTTGCTGTCATTATTTACAAACAAGTCCTGAACACTCCAGCCCTAGGTGTCTGACACAAATTTTACACGATCAGTTATATTCAATAACAAACCATGACCTAGTAACCTTAAGATCTTGAACATGTTATTTTTCGTTTAAATTCACAAGTTTTTGCAGTTTTCTGGTCTCTATTTGCAAGAATGTTCTGGGTAACTTTGAATATATTCAGTATTGTAAATAATTGAACTACTTGATATTGAGTTATTTTTGCTTTATTGCTTCTAATGGAGATATGCATTGAAGCTTTCATCTTGCATTTCTCAGAACAGATAGAACACTTCAAGGAGCAATTTTGCATAATTAATTAGCTAATAGTGGATCTTATCAAACAGGTCTCTGTTCACATTTTACAGGAAGCAGTGTACTGACTATACTCAGCCCAGTCCGTGCTTGCAAAACTTACTACCTAGAATTGCATCTAATGTTGCTCACTGCAATTGGACAGCCTTTGTCAAACAATCCTAAGTGGGATATGAATTACACTAACAACCAATTCAAGAATATCAGGGTGAGAGAGCAGAGTCTGGTGTGCTGGTAAACAATTATTCTGTGGTGAATTCTGTATTGAAACGACAGAATTCAATTACCAACTAATGAACGTTTTCTTACTTGTGCACTACCAATTGTTGTTTTCTTTGAAACGTGTTCTTGCATCAGTCCTGATGAGAGCAAGATGGAAGGCTTTGACAACGTGCCTCTATTCTCAGCAATACTCAAGTTTAGTTTCAATTTTAAATTTGCAACTGTTTCACAACTCAATTTTAAAGGTTGATCCTGTTATTTTCTCAATTGATACAGGAAGGGTCAACCATGATCTCTAATATCAAACTGTCAGCAAAAGGTTAATGTGTCATTATGAAATGTTTTTTAGATGTGTTACAGCTAATCTTAAAATATTGCATATAATCACAAATACCTAATTAACTAAGTGTACAGTTGTTGTGATTCAGATTTACTTTGGGCTTTAAGAACTATGTAAATGTCTATAGTGGTATAATGACCTTCCTTAAGGAAAGGAGCTGTGAACTCAATACTGAGCAGGCTTTTTCTTGTGGTGAAGGACTGCTCTTGATTGTAAAAATAAGAAATTAATTTGTATAAAATTCCCCAGACCTCTACCTCATGAATTAGGTGCTGGGTACGAAAATATGTGCAAAAACATACTTCCATGGGGGTTACTGACTTTTTTGATTTCATTTATTGTAGTCACTTGTGCCGAGGTACGGTGTAAAGCTTTGTTTTGGTAGCAGTACAGGCAAATTGTAGCAAACGAGGACACACGGATCGCAGAGCACTTAAACAAAGCGGGGCAAACAGGTCACAACTGTGCAGGGACTAATGGCAAGGATGAAGCAGTTCTAGACTTACTGACTTAAGAATGCTCATACTTGTGCAACCTCATACAGGGGTGTAATGTTAATATTAAAGATCTGAATATGAGCATTTCCTGTATTTGCGAGCAGCACCTTTATATTGCGCTGCATTGCGTTCTGATTTAAGTACAAATCAACTTGTGAATGGACTCCTGTCTGGAACCCGTTCATGCCACAGTGCCTGTATGTGTCAACAGTTTCAGCTTGTTACTATGAGACCCAATATTTGAGTTTGGTTCTTGAGTGCATTTAATGCAGAAATAAACTGTCTGTATAGTAAATATTTGCAGCCGATTGACCAATCCAGTAATAATCACATGATACCGATTTTTCACAGTACTACACTTGGCCACTGTCAACTGTCCCTCTTGATGTTCTGTGCAGCTGCTATTAATCCACTTCAAATTTTCTGAAAAGTAAATTTACAGAACACAATCATCCTGGTACAAAAGCATTGAAATGTTGCATTATAGTTCCAGAATTCTTCTAGTCAAATCACATTTCACACTTATACCCTTGTGTGATGTTCAGATGTTATACCAAAAGGATTATTTAACAGTTTTATTAAAGGTATTTGTACAAGAGATAAAGGGACTGAATAAAGATTTTTGAAATTGTTTTTAATTTGTGGGGTGGGTGGAGAATCCTTCTTTCATTCCCAGAAATTCCATACATATTGCACCAGTAAACCTTCATACAACTGTTACTTAGTGACAAATTCACACAGTGTGGCATGATTGAATTTTGTGTTGTTCTTTGATGTTGTAGTTAAGAACTTTATTTCTCATTCACTCTGTAATTTCTTCTTGGCCTCATTCCTTAATATGTTACCTGATCAAGACCCTTATTTTACCGATGATGCAAATGCATTATTCCGTCAATCCCAATAGTGCCCCATTTATACTTGCAACCTCAAAGACTTGCCATTCAATAGCAAGTTTTAATTGAAATTTAAATGTACAAAATGAGATGGTGTGTATGGGGAATGCACATACTGGATATTACTTAGGAACAAAACACTCACTTTGCTCCCATATAAGCAGATTTCAGATAGCTAATTCACACAGTTGCTTGTGGTATCTGTGCTCAGTTCCATGATATGGGATAAATACTTTGATTTTGTTTTTAATTCTCTCTCTCAACATCAGAAAAACTAAAGAACTGATCAATTGACATCAGAAAGAAAGGAGAACACGCCCCCATCTACATCAACAGAACTGAGGTTAAGAGGGTGAAGTGTCAAGTTTCTCAATGACAGTAACCGACAACCTGTCTTGGACTTCCCACATAGATGTGACAGTCAAGAAGGCATGACAATGCCTCTTCTTCCTCAGGTGGCTCAGGAAATTTGGCACATCCCTGAGGACCCTCACCAACATTTACAGATGCGCCATTGAAAGCATACTGTTCGGGTGGATAATGGCCTGGTATGGCAACTGCTTTGCCTAGGACTGTAAGAAGCTACAGAAGGTTGTGTCTGCAGCCCAGACAATCACGGAAGCCAACCTTCTAGCCATAGACTGTGTTTATACAGCTTGTTGCTGCAGAAAGGCTGCCAACGTTATCAAAGACCCATCGCACCCTGGTAATGATCTCCTGTATCTTCTGCCTGAAGAGGTTGTAGAAGTTTGAGCGCACGCACCAACAGGCTCAGGAACAGCTGCTTTCTAGCTATTACAAGACTGAATGGACTGTCGAGCCTCAAATAACGCTGATCTTGCTAATGTTGATCTCTCCTCGTGCACGCCCTGTGCAATGTAACCTGTATGCCTCAAGTTTTGTTTTATAGCCTTTGATCTGTACATCCTTGCTTACTATGATCTGCCTCTACTGCTCATAAAGCTTTTCACTGTACTCTGGTACGTGTCACAATAAATCAATCAATGAATTAATCAGTCACTTTTTAGCAAAATGGCAGGATTATCAGTTTAACTAATTGCTGCAATGCGTTGCTGATTTTCCAAGCTTGCAAAATTGAACAGTGTGGTGCTGAGCTAAGGCCTGGGATCTCTGTTGTTGTTGTTGTTGTTGTTGTTGTTGTTGTTGGGTCCAAAAGCCCAGTGAAAAGAAAACATACGTATTCACTGGAAGATCATGTACGCCTGCAGAAAAATTGCTTCCTTTGTCAAAATGGGTAAAATAAATAAAGAAACTTGTTCCAGGTCAGTTTTTCTGGTCTCTGTATTTATATAGTTCTTTATAAGACCAGTATTTTAGTTTACTAATACACCGTTGAAAACATGTGCTTAAGCAAATAGACATGACTGAAATGGATTCCTCAGATTTCATTAGTTGCTTATTTTGGGCTATTTCTGGATCAGGAAGTTGAATTTGCAGGATGTACTGAAACAACGAGAGAAAATATACACCATCCCTGTTTCCTTATGGAATCGTTTGCTTTCCAAAAAACTGCCTGGTTCCCAGTCTCCTGCACTGTGTGGTGGAAATTGCAGTCTTGATGAGCTGACACTAAGGTCATGATTGTCCTGTCTGGCGAGAAACATAGTCAAACAGAGGTCTACCTGCAGGGTGGTGAACTGCAAGAAAACATAGTAGCACTGCATTTGGGTTGTTGTTTGTCCATAATCTTCAAAGTAAGATGCAGTCCTGTGTAGTTTTATGCACACTAAATCACATATTAGGACAAAAATGTAAGTGTGAGGTAACTAAAAGTTTCTGTAATGAGCAAAGAAGTGAAATTGGCATAAGATCAGTTGCATAAGACCAAATAAAATCAGTGAACATCATTTCATACCTAATACTGATGATTCTTAGGTTGTCTGTCATGAAGAGTGGCTCAGCAGCGCTACCACTGTCCAAATTGGTTGAATCCTGAAGGACATAGTTGCTAGTCTGGGTCTCTGGCAGATGATGAGGGAACCAACAAGAAAATACATACTTGGAATTCTTTATTTCAGATGGAGTTGGTCCTGAGATGAGGGTTTTAAATCTAAATAAAGGAAACAATAATGGTATGAGGTGTTAGCCAACTATGATAAACTGGGGACCCTTTCTTTAAAGGGATGATGGTGGAGAGGCAATGGTAAACATTTAAAGTGTGCATGGTGGAACTGCAACAATGGTTCACTTCTATCTGGCACGAAAACAAATGGGAAAGATAGCCAAGCCCATGGCTAATGAAGGGAAATTAGGGATAGTAAAGGACCAAGGAAGGGGCATATGAATTGACCATAAAAAGCAACAGACCTGAGAATTTGGAGTATTTGGATTTCGGCAAAGGAGAACAGAATTGCTTAGGAGGGGCAAAGTAGAATACAGATGTAAGCTTACGGGGAACAAACTAATTGATTTGTAAAAGCTTCTATATGTATGTGAAGAGAAAAAGACATTGAAGATAAATGTAGGTCCCATGCAGTCAGAAACATGAGAAGTTACAATGGGAATCAAAGTGATAGCAGACAAATTTCATATTTTGGTGCTGCCTTCACAAAGGACACATGAGAATACAGGGAACTGTAGACATGTTCAGTTGACATCAGTAGTGGGAAAATGCTAAAGTCAGTTTTCAAAGTGCTGTTATTAAATCTTTCAAAACAGTAACAGGATAAGACCCAGCATGAAATTATGAAAGGAAAATCATGTGACAAAATTGCTAGTGTTTTTCAAGAAAAATTGAAAGCACTGTGAATCAAACAAATACAGAAGTTGCTGGAAAAGCTCAGCTGGCCTGGCAGCATCGGAAGAGAAATCAGCGTTAATGTTTCAGGTCCAGTGACTCTCAGAACTTCCCCAGTTCTGAGGAAGGGCCACCAGACCTGAAATGTTGACCCTGATTTCTCTTCACAGATGCTGCCAGACCTGCTGAGCATTTCCAGCAACTTCTGTTTTTTGTTAGTACTTGTCAAGGATGTATCTAGTAGAGCCGATATGGGGAAGCAAGTAGATGTGGTTTACTTGGACTTTCAGAAGGTTTTTGATGATGTCCCATTGAAGAGATTAGCATGTAAAATTAAAACCCATGGGATTGGTAGCAATAAACAGAAAACTGGTGGGCATGCAGCAACCACAGAGCAGGAACAAACTGGTCTTCTTCCAAGTGGCAGGCAGTGACTAGTGGGGTACTGCGGTGATCAGTGCTGGGACCCAGACTGGTTTAAGGTTGATTTTAAAAAACCAAAAGAACTGTGGATGCTGTAAATTTTCGTACATTAGTCTGGTCAACCTTAAACCAGGAACAAAAACAAAGTTGCTGGAAAAGCTCAGCAGGTCTGGCAGACCTCTCCTCAGACGTCAACTCTTTTTATCCCCCTTCACAGATGCTGCCAGACCTGCTGAGCTTTTCCAACAACTTTGTTTTTGTTCCTGGTTTAAGGTTGACCAGACTAATGTACGAAAAGAGACTGGATTGTTTGGGCCTATATTCATTTGTGTTTAGGAGAAGGGAGGAAACTCGCAAATGTAGGAAGAATGTTCCCAATGCATGGGAGTCCAGAGCCAGGACAGTTTGAGAAAAGGGTAGACCATTTAGGACTGAGATGAGGAAATTTCCTCACCCAGAGTGGTAAGTCTGTGGAATTTTCTTTCACAGATGGCAGTTGAAGCCAAAACATCAAATGTTTTCAAGGAGTTAAGTGTAGTTCTTGCGGCTCAAGGGGTCAAAGGGATGGGGAGAAAGTCGGAATAGGGCACTGAGTTGGATGGTCGGTCATGATCGTATTGATTGACAGAGCTGAATGGCCCACCCCTTCTATGTTCCCTGTTTGTTTACTCGACCACCTGCTCACCAATCTGCCTACTGTAGATGCACCTTTTCCGTGACACTTTTGGTAGGAGCACTGCACTGTCCTCTGAGACAAAATCCTGCCTTCACATTGAGGATACTCTCTATCATACTGTGGTTGTATTACCATGCTAAATTTGATAGATTTCAAACGTATCTAGCAACTTTTAAGGTTTTGCGTTCCTTGAGGTATTGTGTGGGCAGTCAGTAGCAGAATTGTATTCAAACATGCACTCCTCCATTTACCATCTAAGTAAGGAAAGCAACTCTGGCTCAAGGAAGAGTGCAGTGAGGTGTCCACCTGTTGAAGCTATAGCACATTACTCTTTACATGCCAAACAGTAAATAATAGCCTTTGCTAAGCAATTCCACAGCTAGTGGTTCAGAACTATAAACTCTGCAGCCCTGAACTATCCAAGTGTGAATGGTGCTAGATAATTAAAGAACACTGGGCAATGAAGGCTTCACAAATATCCCCATTCCTACTGATTTTGGGAGCCCAATGAAAAGATGAGGGTGAAGTATCTGGAGTGCTGGGTGGATGATCAATCTTGGCTTTATTGGAGGTGCCCAGCACCACAGATGCTGGTCATCAGCCAATTCAGTTCACCTCGTTTGGTGAGAAGAAACTGCTGAAAGCATTGGATACTGCATAAGCAATAGGCTTTGGGCTATGACAACAAGTGGCAAGAATACAGAAGACGTGCAATTTGCCAAGCTGTTTCAGTACAGCTATAGCCTGCTTATCTATACCTGACAATGTGAAAAATTGTCAGGTATGTCCAAAAAGCTTCGTGTAGCATAAATTCAGCCCGATTACTGTCCATCAGTCTATTCTAGATCATTAGTAAGGTGATGTAGGGGCCATCAACAATGCTATCAAGGATCCTGGCTTAGCAATAACTTGTTCACTGATACTTAGTTAAGGTTCTGCCAGGACCACTCAACCCCTGACCTCATTTCAGCCTTAGTGCAAACATAGAAAAACAATTCAACTCCAGAGGTGCATTGAGAATGATGGTCTTTGATGTCAAGACTGCATTTGACTGAGTATGGTAGCAGGAGCCATTGTGAAGTTAGTCATTTTGAATATGGAGGAGTGGGGAGGAATTCCTGGATACCCTGCGTAACGTAAAACAAGGAAGAGGTATGCGGTTGATGGAAGTCAGTCATCCTGGCACCAGGGCATCTCTTTAAGACTTATATAGAGTCATTATATAGAGACTTATATATAGCCTATGCTCAACCTTCCTCATTCACTTCATGAATGATTTTCCTTTCAGTATTACATCAGAAGTTACAACATTGTTTGCATAATGTTGAGAACTACTACGACTCATCAGATAATGAAGCAGTCCATGCCCAACTGCAGTAAGACCTGGACAATATCTGGGCTTGGGTTGACAATAAGTAAAATTTATTCCCTACAAGTGGTAGACAGTGCCTACCTTCAAGAGAACTGAGCCATCGCGTTCAGAGACACTACCAATTCTCCGAATCCTCTGTCCACATCCTAGAGGCTATTATTGACCAGAAACTAAACTGAACCAGTCATACAAATAGTGTCTCTAAGACCAGGCCAGAGGCCAGGAATCCTGCAGTGAGTAGCTCTCCACCTGACTCTCTGAAGCTTGTTAACCATTTACAAGACACAAGTCAGGAGTTTGCTGGATCGCTGCCGACTTGCTTGGATGAATGCAACTCCAACAACATTCAAGAAGCCTGACTCCATCCAGGACAAAGCTTGATATTGGCATCACGTCCTCAAACATTCACTTCTACCAAAACTGAGGCACACTGATACATTAACATGGTGCACGATGTTGGTTAGGCCATTTTTAGAATACTGTGTTTAATCCTGGTCTCTCTGCTATAGATAAGATGTTGTGAAACTTGAAAGGGTGCAGAAAAGAGTTACAGGGATGTTGCCAGAGTTGGAGGGTTTGAACTATAGGGAGAGACTGAACAGGCTGAGGGTATTTTCCCTGGAGCATCGGGGGATGAGGGGTGACCTTGTAGAAGTTTATATAATCATGAGGGGCACGAATAGGGTGAATAGTCAAGGTCTATTCCCCAGGGTACAGAGACATAGATTTAATGTGAGAAGGGAAAGTTTAAAAAGGACCAGAGGGGCAACTTTTTCATGCAGAGGCTGGTGCATATATGGGATGAATGGCCAGAGGAAGTGATGGAGGCTGGTAGAATGACAGCATTTAAAAGGCACCTCGATGGGCATATGAACAGGAAGAGTTTGGAGGAATATGGGCTAAATGGGACTAGATTAACTTAGGGTATCTGGTTGGCATGGACATGTTGGACTGAAGGTTCTGTTTCCATGCTGTACATTTCTATGACTCTATGGTGGTAGTGTGTACCACCTAATAAGATGTGCTGCAAAATTCATCAAATATCCCTAGGAAATGCTGTCTAAACCCACAATCATTACCGTCGAGAAGGCAAGGGTAGCAGATAAATGGGAGCACCACCTCTTGTAAGTTCCCCTCCGAGGCATTCAACATCCACACTTGGGAATGTATCATTGTTCCTTCAGTGTCACTAAGTCAAAATCCTGAAACTCTCTCTCTAACAGTACGACTGCAGCAGTTCAAGAAGGCAGCTCACCATCAACACCTCAGGGGCACTATGGTGGGCAATAAATGTTGGCATAATTGGCAAGCCCATGTTTCCCAAAATGATTGGGATCACTGTGCTGGTCAATATAACAACTAGGTACCCAGTACTTTGGAAGTGATAAGTTCCTGTCACATTGGTCATACTGTCTAACCTAACATTGTGCGCAGGTGGCAAGGTTCGTTAAAGTAGGAGTGTTGAGGATTTGTAAACGTTGATATTTTAAGAAAAGGTGGGACTAAGTGTTCAAATGAGAGAACAATTTCTTAAATTGCTCACAGCACAAAATGTTAAGAGATTCTAGCATGCTGTTGCTATTTTGTGGTGTTAACTTGGGTTGGTATTCCAATTTACAAGATAAACAATGAGCTTTATTGCACTTTACATTGACTGGAATTCTTTCTTTCTTTCTCCCCTGGCATTCCTCTCTTTCACACCAATTAATTTTTGGTGGGAGATATTTGTATGTAATTGAGATGATAAACAAGCAATTTGGTATATGCAAATAAAGCAGAAGTAATATTTTAATTAGTAACAATGTTTGCGCAAAAAGTTTTGTATTGAGGAAAATCAAAACTTTACATTAAGATTCCAAAGATTGTCAGAGCAGCAAAACAAAATTAAATGTAACTTTAGCAACAATGACTTGTATTGACGTAAAATTGTTAGTCTGATAAAAATACCTCGACACTTCACAGATGCATTAGAATGCAAAATGTGACAACGAGCCAGCAAAGGCTGATATTGAGAAAGATGGCCAACGGCTTGGTCAAAGAACGATCTTTTAAGGAGATACTTACAGGAGGAAAGAATGATAGAACAATGTAGGTGTGGGTGGGGAAAGCCAGACCTTAAAATTAGGATGTTGAAGAGGCATTGGAGAAATACTGATATCTCATCTAGCCCCACAGTCTCAGAGACTGTGTTAGGGAGAGTTGAGTCTTTGGAGGGATTTGAAAGCCAGGATGAGAATTTTAAAATTAAATTGTTGATTTACTCAGGATCTAATGCAAGCCAGCAGTTACAGGATAGGGACTGAGACATTTGGAAGATGTCAGTTCTGCAGAATGTATAATATGGGAGATTGTCTAGAAATGTGTTGGGAAAATCAAACTTAGAGGATAATAAAGGCATGGATGAGAATTTCAGCAACAGATGAGCTGTTTCAGATCTAAATCTGTTGATATTACGAAGGTAGAAATTGGGACCTTTTGTAGATGTATGATTTGAGCTTCTTTTGGGGTCACCATGTTCTGACTAAGCCTCTAGGTTTGCGAGGAAGAGGGTTGTGATTGGCGATTAGGGAACAAGACTTATTGCACATACTGAAGAGCTGGATCATTTTGGATAAATTTGTGTCACTTTCCTGAAAAACACTCTGTCTGTTTCTCGTATACACTTTTAAAAATAAACTCTTCTCAGTTGAGTAGATTAATTCAATGCAATTTTACAAATTACTTTTTTTAAAAAATGCAACAGAACAACTCATAATTTGTAAATTTTCTGGCAAGTATGTACAAAGAACAAAACCAATTCTGAGCACTTCCTTTAGACTGAGTGGAACTAGCTCTCATATGCATGTGATTTTTTTTTTGGTTTTTTTTTTCTCAATGCTGTTTTAAGGTCAGATGCTAGTTCAATTATTTAATATTGAAGCACAGTTCAGATAATATTGCTTCAGGTTTTTTAAAGTGAGGAGCACTTTTAGAAGGACACATTGTGTTTTAACTGATAGTTCAGAATCAAATGAAGAAACTTTATGAAATTAGAATATTTTAATGCAAACTTTGCATGGGTGGTTGGTATTCACTTCCCCTGATTTTAAGGTATTGGTTTCAGTAACGCCTATGGTTGGAGAGTGGGGTGCATGGAAGCCAGGTGTTTCTCCATGGTATACAAGTGAATTTAATAGATGAGTTTCTGTTTTCTGTTTTTTCACATCTCATTGGGTTAAATTAAGAAAAATATTTACATGGCCTAAAGAAAGGTTCCTCCCCTTTTCTTACAATTATGGATTAATGCAGGGTATGGTTGGACTTAAAAGAATAGTTTATTTCTTGTATTCAATATGTTGATAAACTATTTACCAATTATTTGCGAAGTATAGAACTTGTCTTTACAATTTTGCAGCTATATTGAGCATGATAACTTGTCTCAGAATGGCCAATGCTTTCATTGCCTCTTTCTGATCTTTATCATTCTATGAATCATTTTGGTCCATTGGTGTTGTTCAGTTAAACAAGCTCCCTGCTCTGAATTCTCATGAAATGTCATCAATGTTAAATGTTAAAAAAGTTGACCTTGTTTCTGTTCCATTATACCGCCTGATAAATGAGGTTTTTTTTCAGTCATGTTTTGTTCTTACTGCAAATGCTAGAAACCTGAAATATTTTACCTATGTGTTTCTGTTAAAGCAACAGTTGATGGGTCATTTATTTTTAAAAATTATTACTTTTCACAGTTGAGAACCATGTCACATTTATTTCGGTCCTCACTGCATTAAACAATCGATCTGCAGGAAATTAGCTATATTAGCCTATGTTTCAAGTTGCAGTGAAATTGCATACACAAATAGATTCCCCATAGCCATCCCTTTTTCAAAGTGTACTTGACTGAACTAATTTTAAATATTCAATGTTAACAATTCATGCCTCCATTTTCGTGTTAAACATGGTTCAATCAATTGTGACTGTCCTCATGCTGTATAAAATGTTGTTCCCTGCCTGAGTTTAGTTCCTTGCATTCCAGTCCTTGTCACTTTTTTTTGGCAGTGTTTCCTGATGCTACCATTCAGCATCTGTTCTTTGTTTTTGTATTTTTGGATGTTGTCTGTTTTTCAAAACCACAATCCTGATAGACATAGAAAGGCGTGCTTAGGCTGAATGACAAGATCTGCTTGCAGTCTGTTAGACTAATTTCTGAGTTAATATGGTGGAGTTTTATACGTATTAAAGTTAGAGATGCTGTAGTGGAAGATAGGATAGGTTTCCATTTCTAATGTTTACAGCATCAGCTTCCAGAATCTCGATTGAAAGAAAGTAATTGTGTTAAGTGTACAATTTGCCATTACTGTACAGACATGCATGTGTATGATTGGCAGTTTCTGTTTGTAATAAATTAATTTGCCATAATCCCAGAGGACTTTAGGCCACTCTGTTATTAGGGGGTATGACTTGTGAGTTTAACCTGAGAGTCACCACATCTCAGATGAGGGGGCGGCTAGCTTCAGAGATGGGATCTTTATGGTGACCTCAGCTGATGCAGGAGGTGGTGGAGACCGGTAGAATTACAACATTTAAAAGGCATCTGGATGGGTATATGAACAGGAAGGCTTTAGAGGGCTATGGGCCAAATGCCGGAAAATGGGACTAGATTAATTTATGCTATCTGATCAGCATGGACAAGTTGGACAGAAGGGCGCATCTCTGTGCTGTTGACTCTGCATTGCAAACCAGCTATCCAGACAACAAGAGTTAATGTAATCTTGCATCCAGTAGAAATTGGGTTGAGATCTCTCAAGCTTATGCCTGATAGGATCTTTTCAGCCAGAAGAAAGTGTAGGCCTCTATCTGATCAGTCTGGCTTTGATGCAAACACTTTAAAAATTAGAAATACTAGGAGGAGAAGCCATACATACAGTTTTGTTTAATGCTTATTTGATGCACTCGCAGGATGTACTTCAATTTGCTGACACACTTTTGTTAGGGAAGAATTAAGTAGAAGAATAATTCTTTTTAATTTATTAATTTATATTTACTGTTAGCTTGACTTCATGTTTTTGGGGCTAAATTACTCTTGTTTGTATTTTACTGTATTCTCTAAATGGGACAATAGTGGTTCAAATTAATCCATATGTTGGTATTTTTGAACACATGAGAGAATTTCTTTAATACTGCATGAAAGATCTACAAATTTTCTTTGGAGCTCAATAACATGAATTTTGCAGTCGGTATTATACAAATGGCATTAGTCGTCATTTTTCTGACAGCACGTCAGAGGCTTTCTATGCACATTTGCACTGGAACTTGGGGTGATTAGAAGTCCAAGAAAGCATAGAAGCCTTTCCAGGGGTCTGCAACCTGTTAAAGCAGAGAAAACAACTGGGAGTCTCTCTTGCCAGTTAAATTGAAGAATTGTGAATTTGCAGAAGCTGAAAGAGAAATGTAGTTAATGCAATGCCAATAAATTATAGAAACCAGAATGGGAGCACAGAAAACATAAATTAGGAGCAGCAGGGAGACCATTTGGCCCATTGAGTCCGTTCTGCCATTTGACAAAGACGTAGCTACTAACCACATGGCCGCGACACACTTTTCTGACTACCTCTGAAAACTTTGGAATTCTTTGTTAATCATGTTTATCTACTTTAGCCTCAAGCTCATTCAACAACCCTGTCTCCTCCACTCTGCAAGACAGTCCCACAACTTAGAGTCATAGCTGAAATGGACCAACTCGCCGATGCCAACCAAGTGGCCAAAATTAATCAAGTCCCATTTGCCAGCATTTGGTCCATATCCGTCTAAATCCTCCTATTAATCCAGGTGCCTTTTAAATGTTGTAATTGTACCACTCTCCTCTACTTCTGGCGGTTCATTCCACACACACAGTACCCTCTGCATGAAAAAGTTGCCTGGCTGGTCCTTTTTAAATTTTTATCCTCTCGCCTTAAACCTATGCTCTCTAGTCTTGGGTGCCCCTGCCCTGGGGAAAAGACCTTGCCAGTTCACCCTATCCATGTCCCTTATGATTTTATAAACCTCTATAAGGTCACCCCTCAGTCTCCAGCACTCCAGAGAAAATAGCCGTAGCCTATTCAGCCTTCTCCTATAGCTTAAACCCTCGAATCATGGCAACATCCCTGTAAATCTTTTTTGAACCCTTTAAAGTTTCAGAATATCCTTCATTAGCAAGGATACCAGAATTGAATGGAGTATTGCAAAATCAATGCTGCAACATGACCTCCCGACTCCTATACCCACGCACTGACCAATAAAGGCAAGCTTCCCAAACGCCTTTGTCACTACCTTGTCTACCTGTGACTTCACTGTCAAGGAACTATGAACCTGCACTCCAAGGCCTCTTTTGTTCAACAACACGCCTTAGGACCTTATCATTAAGTGTATAAGCCCTGCCCTGATCGGCTCTACCAAAATGTTGCACCTCGCATTTATCTAAATTATACTCCATTTGCCACTCCTTGGCCCATCTGATCAAGGTCCCGTAGTGCTCTGAGGTAACCTTCTTCACTGTCCACTACACCACCAATTTGTATCATCTCCGAGCTTACTAACCATGCCTTCTATATTCTCATCCAAATCATTTATGTAAATGACAAAAAGTAGCGGACCCAGCACTGATTCCTGCGACACATCGCTGGTCATAGGCCTCCCGTCTGAAAAACAACCCTCCACCACCACCCTCTGTCTCCTAACTTCTAGCCAATTTTGTATCCAAATGTCTCATTTTCTACGTATTCTGTGTGATCCAACCTTGTTAACCAGTGTATATAGACAAGGTCCACTGCCCCGCCTTCTTCAATTCTTTTTGTCACTTCTTCAAAAAACGCATGTTACTGACATGTTTTCCCAAGCACACAGCCATGTTGTGACTATCCCAAATCAGTCCTTGCCTTTCCAAATGCATGTAAATCCTGTCACTCAGAGTCCCCTCCAACAACCTGCCCACCACTGATGTCAGGTTCACCAGTTTATAGTTCACTGGATATTCCTTACCACAGTTTTTAAATAATGGTACCACATTAGCCAACCTTCATCTTCCAGCACCTCACCTATGGCTGTTGATGATACAAATATCTCAGCATGGGGCCTAGCAATCACTTCCCTATCTTCCTACAGAGTTGTAGGGTACAACTGATCCGGTCCCGGGGATTAATCCACCCTTTATATATTTTAAGACATCCAGCATCTCCTCTGTAATATGGACACTTTTCAAGATGTCGCTATTTATTTCCCCAAGTTCTCTAGCTTTCATATCCTTCTCCACAATAAACACTAATGCAAAATACTAGTTTAGTACTTTCTGGAAAAATAAAAGTCTGCTTCATCTGTATCTTAAGTGCGAGGGTCCTTATTCTTAAGTAGAGTCTTCTCATCTTGTCTCTCCCACAAACGAAAATGCTTTGACTGTTCATCCTTTTATACATCTTCAGGATCTTCTATTTCAATGCAATCATGTTCTCACTTTTCTGAACTCCAGTGGAAAAGGGTTCGACCTGTCTAACCTTTCTTCAATCTGTCCCCCTCGTCAGGAAAGGGAAAGATGGGGCTAAAAGTGGTCAAATAGACAAGAAAAACACCTTATTAAAATATTTTGAAACGTTCAGCAAGAATTAAAATCTGAAGGAGTAAAATGCCTCGGCATTTTCAATGTCAGAGAGGTTATTTGTTAATAACTGAGATTTGAACGGCTGTTAAAAATTTTTGAATGGGCAATCCCTAATATTTTCCGATTAGCTTTTGGGCATCTAATTGTATAATTACCCTAACTTCTCTGATTAATGTATTTGAATGCAGAGTTTCTTGTGTATAAAAGCTCTGGAGCATTAGGGCAACATTGACAACGACTTCTTGATTTCTTTGTTTACCCGCATGTGTGATCGCTGGAAGTTGCTGTCAAATTCATTCTTTAAGAGTGAGTGTTGATAACTTCACAGTTATTTTTAATGCATAATTTGGGCCTTCATTTGCCTCTTCTACTGCTCGTCTTGACAACTCGTATTAGATGAGTATAAATTTCCTCTGTTTAAATGCAGAGAAGATGAAAGTTTTTGTGTTTGGTGTTCTGAAACTCTGCTTCCATCCTTCCGGCTGAAATGGTGCCAGATTATTCACCCTTTGGTGTTGTGTTTGATTCCATGATGGGCTTCTGACTACATATTGGCTTCAGCAACAAGGCTGCTTCTTTCCACCTCTGTAACATTGCCTTGTTCAGCTCACCTTCTAATACCCTCATCTATGACTTTGATACCTCTAGTCTTATTCGAAGTTGTCCTGTCTGGACTTCCGTTTTCCATTCTACATAAATAGGCCAATTCAAAGATCTGCTTGTATTTGTTGGTTTACCAAGTCCTGTGCACCCATTAGCCTTCTTTCTTGATGTACACTGGCTCTCAGTTTTCAAATTCAAACATTTTTCATGAAATCCCAATATGACCTCCTAGTCTTTGTAACTGCCTGTAGCCCTACAATCCTTCAAGATCTCTGCCCTAATGATAAATGTCTTAAACTGATTTGGCTGTAGGCTTTGGAATTCCTCCTGTCTGGTTCTTTAGTTCTCAGAAGGTCAGAGCACTTGATGAGTACTGCACTGTTGGGTGTGCAGTCTTTCAGATTAGATATTAAACTGCAACCCTGCTTGTCCTCCCAGGTAGTTGTAGCAAGTTTCACTTTAATATTTTGAAGGAGAGGGGAGTTGTCTCTGGCCTGGCCAATATGCCTCAATCAACATCACACCAAAAAAATTGTTCATCGTACAGGTGGGAGTTTGCTATGTGGAAGTTGCTGCATTTCCTCCATTACAGTAGTAACTACACTTTCAAAGTTCATAAATCGTTGAGGTGTCTAGTCATCATGAAAAATTGTATAAAAGTATAAGTCTTCTTTTCCTTGTCTTTTAAGATGCTTCTTAAAACCTACATAGTTTCCCAAGGTGTTGGTCTTTTAAGCCCTGCCTCAGGGTGTCATGGACCTGGGTTCACTTCCACCCTTGGGTGACAGTGTGTGTTTGTGGAGTTGCACATTCTCCCTGTGTTTTGTGGGTTTCCTGTGGGTGCTCCAGCTTCTTCCCACAGTCCAAATATGTGCAGGTTAGGTGGATTAGCCATGGGAAGTGCAGGGATATGGTAGTGGGGTGAGTCTGCGTGGGATGCTGTTTGGAGGGTCAGTTTGGACTTGATGGGCCAAATGGCCTGCAGCTGCATTGCAGAAATTCTATGGTTCTATGATGAATCTGTGATTTTCTAATATTTCTTTGTGAATGCCAAATTTTGCCCTCTTCTGAAGTGCCTTGTGAAATTTTGCAGTGCTAAGTGTGCCATGTAACTGTAAATTACAGTTTTCACCCAGTTGATCAATTCTGCACTGTTGTAAATAACTTTTCTCGAAACTTAAAATGCATTTCACATTCGCCAAACCAATGTTAATGTTAGAAGTGTATCATGTGGACTTTTTAAGCTTCTCCAACACAGGTTTTCTGTGAATTTAAAGTAAATCTAATATCTCCAAGTCTACTGAATTGTTTGTGTCTCAGTTTGATTTTAAAAGCAGATTTTGGTCAGTTTTTTTTCCATGTGAAAGCTTTAAAAGTCTGTAGTATTCAGCTTTTAATAGTTAATGTAGACCACGTAATGAATGTACCATTGTTGGAGGATAACTGTTGGTAAAAGCTTCAGGGACTAAATGGCCAAGGGTTATTCCAGTTAAGTTTATAATTCCACTAAATTATCAAGATTTGCCACATGATCAGAATGCCCAGGAATCTTTGGCAAAAGAGTACTTCTAGATTTTCCAAGATTCTGAACACACTTTTGGCAATTCATAATGCTGAAAGGACTGAAATCAGATGCTGCATGTGCCTTCATATTGCAGACCTATTGTATACTGCCGTATTACTGGAAATCCTTTTCTAGAATTCTCTGCACTTAGTTTCTCGGTGGAGTTTGCAAAATATCTCCAATGAAATACACAAACAATGTTTGAGTATTTGGTTGCATTGTATTGACAAACATTCCTGCAGAAAGTTAAATGAAAGCTTCACTGATTTGTATGGATAAGTTGAGTTTACAATTTTAAAAAAATGACAAAGATAGCTTACACGACCAAAGTTAGTCAAGATTTGTTTTTGCACTTAAAAATATAAAAGTGACTGTATAATGATATCCAGAATGCTATAGAGTGTACAAGCGTGTTTTTGAAAACAGCAAATAGGCTTGGGGGAAAGATATTTGGTCGTATGTTAGCATGAATAGAGGATTGGCTAATAATAGAAGACAGTTGCATAAAGAGTGCAATTTCTAGTGAGAGACATACAGTACTGAAACAGACCATTTAGCCCAACTCGTCCAAGCTGACCAGGTTTCCTAAACTGAGCTAGTCCCATTTACCTGCGTTTGACCCATATCCCTCTCAACCTTTCCTATCCATATACCTGTCTAAATGTCTTTTAAGTGTTATAATTGTACTCACCACCACCACTTCCTCTGGCAGCTCATTCCATATGTGCACTGCCCTTTGTGGAAAATGTTGCCCCTCAGGTCCCTCTTAAATCTTGCCCCTCTCTCCTTAAACCTATGCCTTCTAGTTTTGGACCCTCCTAACCTGAGTAAACGACCTTGGCTATTCACCTTTATATGTGCCCCTCATGATTTTTAAAACCTCTATAAGGTCACCCCTCAGCCCCCTATGTTCCAGGGAGAAAAGTCCCAGCCTCTCCTTATAACTCAAACCCTCTAGTCTCGGTAACATTCTTATAAATCTTTTTGCACTCTTTCCAATTTAATAATATCCTTCCTATAGCAGGGCAACCAGAATTGTGCTCCGTACTTCAATGCTCTGACCAAGGAAAACAAGCATACCAAATGCCACCTTAAGCACCCTGCCTACCTGTGACTCCACTTTGAAAGAACTATGTACCTGCACCCTGAGGTCTCTGTGTTTGACATCATTTGTCAGGGCCCTCCCATCAAATGTGCAAGTCCCACCCTGGCTTGTCCCATTAAAATGGTAACCTTTAACTAGTGGAGTGTTACAGGAATTAGTGCTGAGATCATCATTATTTGCACTATATGTTAACGATTTGAATGAGGTAAGTGCATGTACTATAGCCAAGTTTATTGATGATAAATAGGTAGGAAGGCAAATGGTAAGGGTGACAGAGCCTGAAGAAGAATTTAGACAAATTAAGTATGAGTTGAAAAACTCAGCATATAGCTTTAATGTGGAAAAATGTAAGGTTATGCACTTCAGCAAGAATGGAGGAGATGAATATTTTTTGAAAGACTATAGAAAACTGCAGCACAAATGAATTTGGGAGTCTTCGTGTGTAAATCACAAAAAGCTGGCATTTAACTTCTGTGAGCTTTTGTGGGTGCTTGGAGAATATTGAGATAATGTATATGATAATACAAAATAATATTGGTAGTCATGTGGTAAATTCCAGAAGAAGAGAAAGAATGGTTCATAGTTCCTTGAAAGTGGAGTCGCACGTAGGTTGAATGGTGATGATGGCAAATGGTATGCTTCCCTTTATTGGTCAGTGCATTGAGTATACTGAGTTGGGAGGTCATGTTGCGGCTGTACTGGACATTGGTTCAGCCACTTTTGAAGCGTTGCATGCAGTTCTGTTCTCCCTCCTATAAAAGGGAAGTTGTAAAACTTGAAAGGGTTCAGAAAAGATTTATGGGAATGTTGTCAGGGTTGGAGGGTTTGAGCTGTAGGGAGAGGCTGAACAGGCTGGGCTAATTTCCCTCTAGCATTGGAGGCTGAGGGTAACCTTCTAGACGTTTATAAAATCATGTGGGGCATGGATAGGGTGAATAGGCAAGGTCTTTTCCCCGGGGTGGGGAAGTCCAAAACTAGAGGGCCTATATTTAAGGTGAGGGGGAAAGATATAGAAGGGACCTAAAGGGCAACTTTTTCACGCAGAGCATGGTGTATGTATGGAATGAGCTGCCAAAGGAAGTGGTGGAGGCTGGTACAATTACAACATTTAAAAAGGCTTCTGGTTGGATATATGAATAGGAGGGTTTTAGAGGGATTGGGCCAAATACTGGCAAATGAGACTAGATTTATGTAGACTACCTGGTCAGCATGGATGAGTTGGACCAAAGGGTCTGTTTCCGTGCTGTGACTCTATGAATCTAAGTGTTGCCGGTAATGTGGAAGGCAAATGGATAGCTGGCCCTCATTTGAAAGGGAATGGACTTGAAATATAGCGAGAACTTGCTAAAATTATGCAAAGAACCAGTTAGATCACACCTAGTTGATGGACAGCCATCTAGATTCAAAACGTGAACTTGCTCTCTCTCCACGAATGCTGCCTAACTCACTGATTTCCAGCAATTTTTTGTTTTCATATTTAGTTATATGGTACATTTCTTGACTATAAGTCCCTAAGTACTTTAAAGCCAACAAAAGTGCCGTTCGAAGTGTAGCTTCTATTAAGAAAAGTGGCAGATGATTAATGGACAGCAAGGTTCTCAAAATAACAAAATGATTACAAACAGGTTTTAGTTGAGCAATAAGTATTGGCCAGAACTGGGAAGAGCTACACTGCTGCTCCAAATAATGCAATGCAATCTGTTAATTCTACCTGAAGAGGGCAGACAAGGATGTCTCATCTGAAAGGTAACCTCTCCGGTTTTGCAGCACACTCTCAGTCCTGCACTGGGACAGCCAATTTGGATTTGTATTCAAGTCTCTGAGAAACGGACTGTAAACCAGAAATGCCAGGTCAGACTTCCCACTGAATCATAGCTGACACAATCTTTTCAACATTTTCCTTTCCTTTTTCCAAAAATATAGCTTAGTAATAATTAAAGTTAATTTAATGACAGTTCAAGCTTGATAGTGCGTGATATAAAAGAGTTTCTTTCAATACACGACATGAGTTGCTTCATTACACATACTATTATCTGGTTATCCAAGACAGCGATGGAGTAGGACGCTCCAGTAAGAGCTCATCCACTCTGTTTATTTCTTATTTCCTTCTCTTTCTTTTTCCCTTTCTTTCGTCTTTTTCTCTTGGTGTTTCTTTCCGGCCTCAGGGCGGACCCGGTGAGTCACCTGTGGTAGCATCTCGTCCTGGTCTCTCAGCAGCTTGTGGCGGTATGTTGGCCCGGCCTCTTGGTGGGTCTTGACCTGGTCTCTTGGTGTCCTATGGCGATATGTCAGCCATTCTCTCAGCGGCTCGTAGTGGTGTCTTGGCTCGGGGTGCGAGTGGCTTCTGTCTGGGCATATTCCAGAGGCATCAGGAGAAGACCAAGAAGGTGGTAGCTTCAGCAGCAGCAATAGCACCATGGCCCAATCTGGGAAGAGAGGTCCCCTCATATCTATGGCAGCAGCATTGAGAACAGGCAGCTGAGGTCTCCTGGACAGCGAGATAAACAGAGGACTTACCAAAGACTGTTGAAATTTTAACTTAATTCTTTTAACTTCTGGTTTAAATTAGGAAAGCCTTTAATGTTAACAGTTACCTTATTTCTTTGTTTTTCTACTTATTTGCTGAAGATAATTAACATTTTAATATTAACATTTTAATCAGGTTCACTTCTACATTGTATCTAAGTTTTTGTTCAACATTATACACTTTTCACTGTATTCCTGTACTTCTGTAATTGAGTACATGTGATAACAAAATCTAAATCTATATTTATAATGTAGATTTAAGGACACATGAAATAAGAGCAAGAGTAGGCCATTCAACTCTTTTGAGCCAGCTCTGCCATTCAGTTAGAATATTTAAGATTCATTTGTGGGGTGTGGGCATCACTGGCTGGCCAGCATTTATTGCCCATCCCTAGTTGCCTTTGAGAAGGTGGTATTGAGCTGCCTTCTTGAACTGCTGCAGTCAACCTGCTGTGGGTTGACCGAAGGTGAGAGGACAAAAGATTTAAAAGGGACCTAAGGGGCAACTTTTTCATGCAGAGCGTGGTGCATATATGGAATGATCTGCTAGAGAAGGTGGTGGAGGCTGGTACAATTACACCATTGAAAAGGCATCTGGTTGGGTACATGAATACGAAGGGTTTAGGGGGATGTGGGCCAAGTTTTGGCAAATGGGACTAGATTAATTTCGGATATCCGGTCGGCATGGACGCTGTTTCTGCCAAGTGACCTTTTGACAATCTGTTCAAGGAACCATTGGACAGGGTCTACCATCTCGGGCCTCAAGGACATTGTGCTTGATGGTCTTGTGCTCAAATGTGTTTCCCGACTAGGGAAAACTGGTTTAACACAGTCCATTTTATTGGACTGTGATTAAACCATATCCCATCTTTCACGGCAGGATAGAAAACCGAAGCACATCGTGGCACTTCAACTTTTGTGTACCAAGGGTCTATGCACAACTTCATTGCAGCCACATGCAAAAATGATGAATGTGGCATGGATACAGTTTTTTTTTCTATTTTCTCTCAGGATTTTGATCTTATATTCTTGAAGGCGTGGATCATTTGTGGGGAAAGCAGTTGCATTGTGGTAATGTCATTGGACTAGTAATCCAGAGTTCCAGACTGATGTTTTGGGGAGTTGAGTTCTGATTCCACCATGCCAGCTGGCCTTTTTAGGGAAGGAAATCTGCAGTCTTTACGAGTCTGACCTACATGTGCCTTTAGACCCACAGCAATGTTCTGTCTGAGCATTTTTTAAAAATTCATTCACGGGATGAGGACGTTGTTGGCCAAGCAGCATTTGTTGCCCATTCCGAATTGCCCAGAGGGCAGTTAAGAGTCAACAACATTGCTGTGGGTCTAGAGTCACATGTAGGCCAGATCAGGTAAGGATGGTAGTTTTGTTTCCTAAAAGACGTTGGTGAACCAGATGGGTTTTTTCCAACAATCAACAATGGATTCATGGTCATCATTAACTCCTTAATTCCAGATTTTTTTTAAAATTGAGTTCAAATTCTACCATCTGCTGTGATGGGATTCGAACCGAGGTCCCCAGAACATGATCTGGGTTTCTGGATTAACAGTTGAGTAATAATACTACCAGGCCATTGCCTCTTGGGAATGGGCAATAAATGCCAGCCTACGAAGAATGCCAACATATCATGAAAGAATAAAGCGAAAGTAAAGAGTAGTATCTGCAAATAACATGGAAGTTAGCGAAAAAACTGTGAAGGTGGGAGCGTATACAAATGTAGCAGTGGATATTTCTGTAACTGCCATTGAGTCCTGCATGGTAGGTTGCCTCCCTAGTGCTAAGGGATAAATACATTTTGGAGAACGTGCAGAATATTTTAAGGGAAGGGAATGAGCAGAAATTTTGGTACTTTTTGGTACTAAGGACCAGCTTGGAGTGCAGGCATTGAAGTCCTCTGGTCAGAAAATCAGATTTTTGGGATCTGGAAAAGAAGTTTTAAAAAATGGAAATTCAGATTTTGTAATCTCAAGATTACATCCAGTGCTGTTCTCTATGAAGAGTAAAAATAGGAAGCAAACAATGATCAGTATATAATTTGAAGAGGTGCTTGGCATTGGAGACAGTTCTGTGCAAGTGAATGATATTTACAAATTGCACCTCGACAGGACTGAGACTAGTTTCCTTGGGAAGGTGGTTCAGTTGGGGAGAATATTCAACGAAGCTTGCTAGACGTTGAGCACCCGAAATAAGTAAAGGCAAATAAGGTGCCTATTGTTTGAACGCTAGGCAGTTTAGAAGAAAGGTAGAGTCCTACATTATGTAGGAGTGGACAAAGAGGAAAAAGTAATGTTAGTTATTAGATGTGTTCAGAGTGTGGGAGAAATTAATATCAAAGTTACAGTTATTGTACATGTACATGTATGAGATCACTGGAGGGGTGGTTAATAAGATTGGTGCAGATTACCTTCAAGAACTGCAGGCCCGGGTATTACATATTCCTGCACAAAGTTTTCAGTAAAATATTAAAGGAAGGAAAAGGGGAGATGTGGCAATATTGATTAACATTGTAGTGTTGGAGAGAGTGCATTTCTCACAGGGCTCATGGACAAAATCTATTTGGAAAGAAAAGGAACAAAAAAAGTTAATTTTTGGTGTTGGGTAGCGTCTATAGCATACCAACCAGTTGGATAAATATAAAGAAAGTAATTTGCAAAGAAATTAGATGTTAGAATTTTGTAGTGCAATACGTTGCAATTGCCTGAACATAGGCTGTGATAGTAGATAGTACTATATTAGTTCAAGTCAAGGGGGTGGGCAAGAGCTTCTAGAGTGTGCTTCGTGGTATGTTTAGCTTGTAGTGTACAGCCATATGAGAGAGGTGTTGCTGTACCTGGTTCTTGGAAATGGGGTGGGCTATGTGGATCATGTTTCAGTAGGGGATCGTTTGGGGTCAGTGATTGTTGTATCATGAGGTTTAGATAGATTATGGAAAAGGACAAGGATCAATCCAGAATAAGAACAATTAAGGAGTAAAACCACCTTCGAAGAAGCAAGAATGGATCTGGGCAGATAAAATAGAAGGTTTGACCGGTAAAATGGTATGTGAACAATGGGCTGCCTGTAGAGAAGGGATGATTTGGATAAAGCTAAGATATATCTCATGAAATGGAAAGGCAGGGCAAAAAAAGTGCAGGTTACCTTCGTAAGTTGGAAGATCTTCCATTACAAAGCTGAAGTTGGTAAGTGCGATAGCTTTTAAGTAAATGTCGGCCCAGCCAACGTAACCCTGTCAAAAGTTGGCCGCAGAACCAATGGACAGTTGCCTCACATGGCTAACTCGGTGATGGCTCCCTGAGATCTGCACCAGCCTTGTTACCAGCAGAGATACCCTCCTGTTGTTTCATTTTCTATTTCTGCTCCTTGGGTAACAGTTGATAATGGTATGCCTGAACCCCTGCATGATAACCTTGGAACCGGCCAGAGTAGCTTCTCCAATCACAGGATCCTTTCTCCTACCCTTGCTGATTCTCCAATTATAAGTGATCTCTTGAAGAGTAGTAAAATCAGGAAGAGAAAGAACCTGTGATTGGAAGAGCTGGAACAGCAGGAGAAAGCTTGCATCTGAGATTGGAGAGTCTCTCCTCATATTCTGTGTCTCCCAAGTACAGAGATTTTCTTTTACCTGATTGGTGGCTCCTGTGAGTTTTTGTGGGTGTTTGGAGAATTTTGAGATAGTGATGTGTATGATAATACAAAGTAATATTGGCAGTCATGTGGTAAATTTGAGAAGAGAAAGAAGGGCCCACAGTTCCCTGAAAGTGGAGTCACACATAGATAAGATAGTGACGGAGGTGTTTTGTATGCTTGCCTTTATTGGTCAGTGCATTGAGTATAGGAATTGGGAGGTCATACTGTGGCTGTACTGGACATTGGCTGAGCCACTTTTGAAGTGTTGCGTGCGGTTCCGTTCTCCCTTCCTATAGTAAGAATATTGTGAAACTAGAAAGGGTACAGAAGATTAATGGGGACGTTGCCAGGGTTGGAGGGTTTGAGCGATAGGGAGAGGCTGAATAGGCTGTGCTGTTTTCCCTGGAGCGTCGGGGGCTGAGGGTAACCTTCGAGATGTTTATAAAATCATGTGAGGCACGGATAGGGTGAACAGGCAAGGTCTGTTCCCTGGGGTGGGGAAGTCCAAAACTAGAGGTCCTAGATTTAAGGTGAGGGGGAAAGATATAGAAGGGACCTAAAGGGCAACTTTTTCACGTAGAGCATGGTGTATATATGGAATGAGCTGCCAAAGGAAGTGGTGGAGGCTGGTACAATTACAACATTTAAAATGGCTTCTGGATGGGTACATGAATAGGAGGGGTTTAGAGAGATAGGGCCAAAAATTGGCAAATGGGACTGGATTTATACAGACTATCTGGTCAGCATGGATGAGTTGGACCAGAGGGTCTGTTTCTGTGTTGTGTGACTCTATAATTAGTAGATAATTTGAATATCCCATCTGCAGGCAATGTTTTATCTTCAACATGTGAAGATTCTGATGGTGCAAATCAGGTAGTTGAGGATTTTGTCACACGTTGTTGGATTGTGGGGTGGGGAGCTTGCTGGTTGGCTTCATTGCCTTCTGGAAAATTTTAATTTCAACTCCGGCTGCCGTTCGTCTAGTCAGTGTTAATTTCCAAAAGCTTGGGCTAGCTGTGTGTTCAGATAATATTTGTTGCTATTTTAAGTCAGTATTCTGGTTCTTTTCAGTCATGAAAGTAACTGGTATTAGACCAGGTGATGGACTAATATAATCAAATCGTACTCTGCCAGCGTAACACTGGAAGAATGAGGAAAAACAACGTGAGCTAAATTGCTCAAGTTTAACAGGGAGACCATGGGAATATATAAACAAATCTTTGAAGGTGATTGGGCAACTTCAGGGACTTCTTAGAGGAGAATGTTTTTTAGTTTAGGGACATTGACAGGTTATGGACTGCTCTGGCTGATGAGCAACAGAATGCTGCACAGTGAAAGGGACTAAAGAAAAGGACGTACCTATTTCTCTAGAATGGCACTTCTGTTCTTGGCGGAGGAGATTTTGATGTGTATGCTCTGTAAACTACTGTGGGGGCCAGACTCTACCTCATCCCCCTGTCCCTTATGCTGCCTTTTCCTTGAGGAATTGGTGCAACTCTGGCCATTCCTCCTAATAAATTTTGAACTTCAATTTGAAATATCTTCAGCAGTAGGTGAATAGTGAAAACCAAACATGGATTCTATTAGCACTAAAAATGCCCTGCGTTAGTTTACTTATGTTTGCCTGGTTGCTGTTAGAGATTGTTAATTGCTACACTACTAATAAAAATTTTCTTAAAACCCTTGAGAGCAATTTAATTTTAAGAGTTTTACTAAACCATGCAACAGCTGTTCTTGAAACATGTTTTAACTTCTTTAACAAGATGGTATCTTACTCTTGATGCGGGCTAAACTAGCATTGCAGCTGAAGACCCTGTCTTGCTGTAAGGTCTTTAATATCTGCAACTTCCGGAATAAATTCCACCCTTTATATTTTACCCAAGACATCAGCTTCAAAGTGAAATAATCTCCAGATCACTGCAAAACCCAAGTTGGATGGCAAATTCTTTTGAATACTACACTGTCGTTCCAGAAATTAGATTGAAACCCTTAACAGTTAGGATTTTCCCACCAGGAGTACAGTGCCCTTTGGTGTATGACTTTGTCCCCCAAGTTTGTATGCCTATTCTGAACTTGCCTCAATGCATAAGAATGTTATTGTCACAGAAATTTCAAAAACGCTTGAATGTGAGCAGTTCCCAAGTCGCATCAGAGCCACAGATTTAGTGCTAATATTAATTAACTTGCCACACCTGCAATAACTCGAGCATGTCACTTATTCTTTGATGCAACATAGCTCCATCTTCACCTATAAATGATATAATTTGTAAAATCATTTTAATAAAGCTCAGAACTGTAGGCATTTATTTAAGCAGGTATTTCAACCTCTAGCAGGCGATTACATAGAATAAAATACAATATTATCTACCAGAATTGTGGGTACATGTCTGAAGTATACTCTTTTATATTAGTTTATATCTGAAGCCAAAATCCATTATTTGAAAATTGTCAATTTTACTGTGATGTATTCTCATGTTTTTCCCAATCCATATGTAAAATTATTTACATTTGGTAATTCATACATTTTAAAGGTTGTCTCTAAATATAATTTTTGCCTGAAAGATTTTGTTCGTGGTAGTCCCTCAGAATGAGGGTGATGCTTGCTGAGGGCAATAACTTGCACTCGGAGTCTTTTAACATGGGAGGCTGTTGTGCTGCAGCCACTATATGCTTCTGGCTGGCTGCAATACCCAGTATCGTACACCTACCATAGGCATATTGGAGAGCTTTACACATTGATTATCTAATTTAGGTGGTTTACCAAATTGTTGTGCCTTTGGGAAATGGGACATCAGAAATGCATACAATAACAAGCCATCTATAATTATGGATGATTTTGTTCTGCATATAGATTGGCGAATCAAATTAGTCACTAAACCATAGAGGAGAAATTCCTAGAGTGGTATATGGATGGTTTCCTGAACCAATTTGTTGAGGAACCAACCGGAAAAGAGCCCATCTTAGACTCGTATTATGTAATGAGAAAGGAATAGTTAGTAATGTAGTTGAGAGGCTCCTTGTGGATGAGCAAGCATAATATGATGGTATTCTTCATCAAGATGGCGAGTGAGATAGTTGATTCTGAACTAGGATCCTGAATCTTAATAAGAGAAACTCTGATGGTATGAGACATGAGTTGACTGTAATGGATTGGGAAATGTTACTGGAAGGAGTGACAGTTGATAGGCAATGGCAAATATTCAAAGAGCAAATAGGTGATTTACCAAAATTGTTTATTCCTGGCTAGCGCAAGAGTGCAAAGAGAAAGTGGCTAAAAGGGAAGTTGGAGGTAGTATTCAATACAAAAAAGAGGCATATGAAATGGCAAAAAAAAAGCAATAGACCTGAAGATTCGGAACAATTTAGACATCAACAAAGGAGGAGCAAGGGATTGACAAAATAAGGGATATGGAGTATGAAAGTAAGCTTGCAGAGAACATAACTGACTGTAAAAATTTCTGTAAGTATGTAATACAGAGAAGATTGGTGAAAACTAATGTAGGTCTCTTTACAGTCAGAAACAGGGGGATTTATAATGGGAAACAAGTAGATGGCTGACAAGTTTATACTTCTCTTCCGTGTTCACAAAAGAAGTACACAAATAGTGTACCAGAAATGATGGGAAACAGTGTTTATTGAAAGGCAGGAACTGAAGCAAATCTATTATTAGAGCAGTGGTGTTGGAGAAATTGATGGGATTGAAAGCTGATAAATCCCCAGGATCTAGAAATACATGCCAGAGTATTTAAAGAAATAGCCCAAGAAATAGTAAATGCTCTGGTGGTCATCTTTCGAGATTCCTTAGACTCCGGAATGGGGAGTTATAGAGCAGTGAGTCTGACATCAGTGGTGGGGAAAATGCTGAGGTTCAATTTCAAGGATTTTGTAGAAGAACACAAAAAAAGGTAGTAGAATCAAGTACAGCCAGTGTGGATTTACAAAAGAGAAATTATGCTTAACCAATCTATAGGAATTCTTCAATTATGTACATAGGGTTGATCAGGGAGCCAGTGGAGGTGGTTTATTTGGATATGCAGAACACTTTCAACAAAGTGCCACATAAGATATGAGTGTATAAAGTTAAAACATACGAGATTGGCGAATGGTGTATTGAGATGGATAGAAAATTGGTTAGCAGACAAGAAGCAATAAGAATAAATTGATGGTCTTCTGAATGGCAGGCAGTGACTAGTGGGACACTGCAGGATATCATGTTAGGTCCCCAACTATTCACAACATATGAGGGAATGAAATGTAACTCTTAAAATTTGGGGTTGACACAAAACTAGGAGAGTGAGCTGTGAGGAGGATGTAGAAATGTTTATCTCGTTTGGACAGGATAAGTGAATGGGCAAATGCTTCATAAATGCAGTATAATGTGGACAAATATAAGGTTATCCACTTTGGTAGTGAAGTTGGGTCTAGATTATCGTCTGAAAATTTTGAGGGGTTTTGATCTAGCCTATAACAAACTGGAGACTCTTGTTAAGATCTAAATCTCTAATTCCAGGTTGGATTTGGGATTATTGGACTCAAAGGAAGTGAGTGTTATGTGTTAAGATAACAAGGTGTGGAGCTGGAGGAACACAGCAGGCCAGGCAGCATCAGAAGAGCAGGAAAGCTGATGAAGAAGATGTAGCAGCTTTTTTCATTTCATTTGTTTAGCCACTTTCTCAAATGAAATAGCTGGTGACCATGTGAGTATTGTTGATACGAAGTTGGTAAGTGGAGCTAGTGAGGTATTTGCATCACAATCTGAGGAGTATGCGGAGATGAAAAATGCCATCTTAAGTGCTAATGAGCTAATACCAGAAGCCTACAGACAATGTTTCTGGAACCTAAGGAGAGAACCTGGTCAAAAGTACATTGAGTTTGAAAGGATCAAACAAAGTAATTTTGATAGGTGGATAAGGGCATTTGAAAGTAGATCAAACGTATAACACTTTTATGCAATTATTTTGGAAGAATTCAAAAATTTACTTCCTGAATAGTGAGAATTCATGTGAAAGAGCAGAGAGTTAAAACCGTAAGATTAGCGGTAGAAATGGCAAATGACTGAGTTGGCTCAGAAGTCAGTTAGACTTCTGATATCAATTTCAGTCTGTGAGAGATAGAAATTTAAGAAAAGAGAAATCCTCAGGTGGTAAGAACCAGGAGCAGGAGTAGGCTATCTGACCCTTTGAGCCTGCTCCACCATTCAGTAAGATCATGGCCGATCTTTTCATGGCCTCAGTTCCACTTGCCCACCCTCTCACCATACCCCTTAATTCCTTTGCTATTCAAACAATTATCTATCTTAGTTTTAAAAACATTCAATTAGTAAGCCTCAATTACTTCACTGGGCAGGGAATTCCACAGATTCACAATCCTTTGGGTGAAGACATTCCTCCCAATTCAGTCCTAAATTTGGTCCCCCTAATTTTGAGGCTATGCCCTCTTCAAGTTTCACCCACCAGTAAAAACAAGCTCCCTGCTTCTATCTTATCTCTTTCCTTCATCATCTTATATGTTTCTATAAGACCTGCCCCCCCCTCATTTTTCTAAATTCCAATGAATATAATCTGAGTCTATTTAGCCTCTCCTCATAAGCCAACTCTCTTAACTCTGGAATCAACCTAGTGAATCTCCTCTGCACCTGCTCCAGTGCCAGTATAACCTTTCTCAAGTTAGGAGACCACAACTGCACGCAGTACTCCAGGTATAGCCTTACCAGAACCCTATACATAACATGGAACATAACCTCCCTGCTTTTAAACTCAATTCCTCTAGCAATGAAGGACAAAATTCCATTTGTCTTCTTAATTACCTGTTGTACCTGCAAACCAACCTTCTGGCGATTCATGCACAAGGACACCCAGATCCCTCTGCACAGCAGCATGCTGCAATTCTTTTACCGTTCAAGTTGTAGTCCCTTTTATGGGTATTCCTACCAAAATGGATGACATCACATTTATCAACATTGAATTCCATCTGCCAGACCTTCGCCCACTCACTTAAACAGTCTATGTCCCTTTGCAAACTTTGAGGCCTCCTCACACTTTGCTCTACTACTCATCTTCATGTCAGCTGCAAACTTTGACACCCTACATGTGGTCCCCAACTCCAAACCATCTAAGTAAATTATAAACAATTGTGGTCCTAGCAGTGATAACAAGCATGGGGCTGGATGAACACAGCAGGCCAAGCAGCATCATAGGAGCAGGAAAACTTGACGTTTCGGGCCTAAACCCTTCATCAGAAATGGGGGAGGGGAAGAGGGTTCTGAAATAAATAGGGAGAGAGGGGGAGGCGGATAGAGGATGGATAGAGGAGAGGATAGGTGGAGAGGAGGCAGACAAGTCGAAGAGGCGGGGATGGAGCCAGTAAAGGTGAGTGTAGGTAGTGGGGTAGGGAGGAGATAGGTCAGTCCAGGGAGGACGGACAGGTCAAGGGGGCGGGATGATGTTAGTAGATAGGAGATGGGGGTGTGGCTTGAGGTGAGAGGAAAAACAGGTTAGGGAGGTGGAGATCCACCCTCTATCCGCCTCCCCCTCTCTCCCTATTTATTTCAGAACCCTCTTCCCCTCCCCCATTTCTGATGAAGGGTTTAGGCCCGAAACGTCAAGTTTTCCTGCTCCTATGATGCTGCTTGGCCTGCTGTGTTCATCCAGCTCCATGCTTGTTATCTCGGATTCTCCAGCATCTGCTGTACCTTTTATATCTGTGGTCCTAGCAGTGATCCCTCAGGCACACCACTACTCACTGTTTCCCAGCCAAAAATGCACTCATTTGTCCCCACTCTTTGCTTCCTGTTAGTTAACCAATCCTCGATCCACGCCAATACATTGCCTGTAATGCCCCTTACCCTTATCTTATGCAGCAGCCTTTTGTGTGGTACCTTGTCGAATGCCTGTAGGGAAAAGGAGATCTCATTGAAGATAGTAAAGATAGTGTACCACGGGGTGAAAAGGAAATTCATGAGGAGGAAAGTGAAGTTAAAAAAGCTCAGGTGTTTTCACTGCAATAAAGTAGTAGGCTGCATAAAGTCACAGTGTTGGTGGCTTAGAAAAAGCACTGGGAAGACAGATATGGGAAAACTGGAAACGTGAGTTTTGTTGAAGTTGCGAAGGAAAGCACAGTGAAGGCTAAATGTACAACCTGGTTAGGGGTTGGTTGTGAAGAAAGTGCCAGATCCCTTTAAAGAATTTACTTGCAAGGGTAAGGTTTACTTGTATGTGCCCGGAGGAGCAGGTAAAGAAAAGAAAATTTTGAGGTACGGGAGCAAGTCAGTCTTTTGGTGAGATTTAAGGAGATATGTAATTCAGAAGGAGTATTGCCAGAAAATATGGTAATATGAAATTCGTGGTGAGAAGAGTAGTGTTCCATTGTATAAAGTGAGATTCGAGGGTCCAGTGATGTGGTGGTAGGAGTAATAGAGAAAGTTTTGGTTCCAGGAATACAGTTTATCCTTGGCAATGATATAGTTGGATCACAGCTGGGAGTAATGCCTACTGTGGTTGAAAAGCCAGTGTAAAATCAGGCAGCTGAAGTTTTACAACAAGTATATCCTGGGATTTTTCTTGAGTGTGGTAACAAGGTCACAAAGCCACAAGTTTAAGCAGGGGGGAAAAAAAAATCAAAGAATAAAAATAATGGAGTTGAAGTTCATTTGTCATCAGAAACTATATTTGATCAAGTGGTTGAGAAAAACTGGGGGAGGACAAAGTAGATATTTCTAGTTCAGAGAAATTAGCTGAATTACAACAGAAAGATGAAAAACAGTTGTATCAAAAAATGCACAAAGAAGAAGAATCTGTGTGCATCCCAGAATGTTATGTCTTTAAAACAAAGTCTTGATGAGGAAATGATGAGACTATCACATATTCATATGAGTTAGGAATGGGCAGAAGTTCACCAAGTTGTTACCAGTGGTTATGGAAAGGAAGTGTTGCAGGAATTACCAGTAGGAGATCATTTATGAGTAAGGAAAACACAAGCCAAAATATAAAAACATTTTTATTGGCCAGGATTGCATAAAGATGTGGTTGAATTTTGCTAGACATGTCATACATGTCACATAATTGGAAAACCTTGGGCAATGATAAAACCAGCACCCTTAATACTCCCTCCCACATTTGAGGGACTTCGTTTTTCAAGGGTCTTAATTGATTGCATACTTAAAACAAAATGTGGGAATTAATATTGTTTACAATAATAGATGTGTCTACTAGATTTCCAGAGGCTATTCCATTATGCTATATCAAGGCTAAAAGGATTGTAGAAGAGTTATTCAAAATTTTCACTGGATACAGACTACAAGAGATACAATCAGATCAAGGGTCAAATTTTACATCAAAATTATTCAAGGTAGGTATGGATAGCTTAGAAATAAAACAATTCACATCCACTGTGTACCATCCAGAATTGCAGGGAGCATTAGAACAGTGGCTTCAAACTTTAAAACCATATTAAGGGCTTAAAGTCAAGACTATCCAGAGGATTGTGATAAAGGAATTCCATTTATACTTAAGGATGCACCAAATGAATCAACCAAATTCAGTCCATTTGAATTAGGTTTTGGGCATGAGGTGAGAGGATGACTGAAAATAATTAAGGAGAAATTGATGACTCAGAGTTGGGACTATGTCAAATTTTAGGGAAAAATTAAATCAAGTGGATGAGTTGGCTAGACAGCATTTAAAAGTGGCACAACATGTGATGAGATAGTAGGAACTGCAGATGCTGGAGAATCTGAGCTAACAAGGTGTAGAGCTGGATGAACACAGCAGGCCAAGCAGCATCAGAGGAGCAGGAAGGCTGACGTTTCGGGCCTAGGGTC
>JAHRHZ010000275.1:7969922-7989879 GCA_024137785.1 Ginglymostoma cirratum
GACCCTAGGCCCGAAACGTCAGCCTTCCTGCTCCTCTGATGCTGCTTGGCCTGCTGTGTTCATCCAGCTCTACACCTTGTTATCTCAGCATGTGATGAAACAGGAAGCAAACAAAAAATCAAAAATTTGCAATTTTGTTAAAAGAGGTAGTGTTAGTATTACTTCAGGTAAAGGCAAGGTTTAATGAGTGTTATGAAATCGAAAGGAGATTGAGTGAATTATTTGATAAGAACGCCAGATAGAAAGAAATGTGTGTCATGTGAATATGCTCAAAAGGTATTTTGGTAGGGAAGGAAAGCAAAAGGAGAATGTTTTCTGGTTTCAACAGAGTGAAGAACCAAGATCAAATGATTCTGAATTGGAGATTCCTCAAATTAATTTGAACAATGTGATAAATTAATATTACCTTCCAGAGGAAGATCAAAATAATCGATAAGAGCTATTACAATCACATGGGGGGAGATATGTGGAAATAAGCTGGGAAGTACTAATCTAACTATGCATCATGTAGATATAGGAAATGCTGTTCCAATTAAGCAATGTTCTTATAGACTTAACCCTCTAAAGTTGGCACAGGTTCAAAAGGACATTGAACACATACTCAAAGCCAACATACACAAGGTGAGTTGCAGTGACTGAAGCTCACCCATAGTAATGGTGCTAAAACCAGATGGTACTCATTGGTGATGTGTGGACTATTGCATCATCAGTGCATATACAAAATCTGATTCGTGTTCTAGTCCATGTTTGGAAGATTTTATTGAGAAGGTGGGACAAGAAACTTAGATTTCTAAGTTGGACGTACTCAGAGGACATGGCAGGTACCTTTTAATCTGAAAGAGCAAAGACAGTTTCGGCTTACATGACACCACGTGGATCGTACCAGTTTAAAGTCATGTCATTTGGTATGAAAAATGCGCCAGCCACATTTCAGAGACTAACCGATAAAATCATTTCAGGATTACCATGCCATTTGATGGCATGGAAACTGTGTTAACCACACCTAATTACACAAAGCCATCTAAGATGGCTATCGATGTGGGTGTTGGTGCTATACTCTTGCAAGAAGACAAGAAAATAGAAAGACCTTCTGGGTATTTTTCCAGAAAATTAAATAATCATCAATGGAAATATTCCACGACTGAGAAAGAGACCTTGAGCTTCGTGCTGGCGTACAACAGTTCAACGTTTAAATTACCAATAATGTGTCGGTGACGATAGCAAATATTGATAATAAATTTCTCAAAACTTTAAGGGGTTAAGGACAAAAACTCCAGACTGTTTAGGTGGAGCTTATTATTGCAGCCATTTAATTTGAAAATTATACACATGGCAGGACAAGAGAATGTAATTGCAAACGTGTCGCGATTGTGATGAAGGAAGACGAATGTGTTCGGTGCCGGGACTGAAATAGATTAGTAGTAAATATTTGCATTAGAGTCAATGTGATGTATATGTATTGTGGTGTGATAATAGTGCAAAAATCAATGTTTTAAAAAATGAAGCAAACATTATGTGTCGATAGTTCATTGTTTAAAATGGGGTAAAGATGTGACAATACTGTGGCTTTAAGAGTTGTGTTTTGTCCAGGTTTCCAAAGGTTGAAACAACAGAAACAGTCTGAATGGCTGTGGTCAAACTGTCACCCACAGATCCAGGATTTTTAGTTTTAGCATTCACCAGTTGCTGTTAGGGTCTTGGAGAGGTGGAAGCTATTTTTCCCCTATCAGTTACAGCCAAAACCTGGAGATTTTCTGTCTCACATCCATCTCCCATAGCAGGCAATATATTTTCAGAATTTGCCTTTTCTCATGGGTGTGTTTATGGGATCTTACTGTATTGGGACAGTTAATTAGCAATAGTTACTGTATATGTTATTCTGTTAAGTTTTCCAGTAGAGGTAAGTTTCAATTCCTTCTGCCTTCTTTATTTTAGTTAAAGTGGATGGATAAAGTGTATGTTTTGCTTTAAAACTGGTAGTTTGACCAATCAAATTGCATCTGGGTTGCAACGCCTTACATTAACCTTTCAAATAAGAAAATGTTAGAGTCAAAGACTGTCTTCTGAATATCTTGAGGGTGTTTGGTCTGTTCCATAACAGTAGTGATTGGAATGATGTCAGCCAGGTGGATCTCGTAGACTATGAATTCCCTGATTGGGGCAGTTAACCTGGTCCAATCAGAAAATCCTGGCTGACAGATATAGACAGGAGTGTTGGGTTCTGCTCACTCTAGGAGCCGGCTTAGTGCTAGCTGGGTCAGTGTCATGTACTATACATGTGTAAATAAAGGGCAACTTGGTCATGGGAAACTGGCCTTTGTGGTGTTATTTCACCCTCCACTTAGTTATTTTAATCTTATCCTGTGCTTATGGATAAAATGGGAAAGAATCATTCATAATTGACTGAGCGATGATGGTGGTGCATCATCTTGAACTGTTACCATTCTTGCGTAGGACATCCTCCTGCGATTGTGCTGCATAGGAAATTTCAGGGTTTTGATCCAACCGTAATGAAGAAATAACGATTTATGTCAGAATTTCAATGCTGCTTAACTTGAAAGGCATCTTTCGTGTTCCAATAGCATTACTGTTTATTTTTGGTTATAAAGGTTGCAAATGTGGAATGTGCTGTTGAAGCAACTTCAACAAATTGTTGCAGTAGATCCAGTAGGAAACAGTGCAATCACAGTATGCTAGTGATAGAAGGGGTGAACATGGAGCTCGTAGGAAGCCAACAGTTCTGTACAAGAGGATGAGCTTTTTAATGTTGCAGCTGTTCCAACCCAGAGCAGTTAAGATAAATAATACCATACTTCACTATGTTTTGTAGTAAGCCTTGTAGATTGTTGTGAAACATTGAGAAGTCAGAAAGTAGGTGAGTCACTATTATTTGTTGAAACCTATTGTGCCCATTTGGCGATCTACAAAGCAATCTATACAGTCCTCCTGCTCCAACAAATGTATTTCCCTTGTGTCCATCCAGTTTCCCTTTGAAATAATTAATTGTGTTTCACCACCCTTGTAGGTAGCACGTTCAACGTAATTACTATTTGATGTGTTGAAAAAAAGAATTTCTTGCATTTCTTGCCCAAACCTTAAATTTATGTCAGAGTCCTTGTACCATCAGTTAATGGGAACCACTTTTCTGCCTTATCTAGACATTTCTTAATCTTGAAAGGCTCTATCAAATCCACCTTTGATCTCCTTTGCAGCAAGCAAAATAGCCCCATTTCACCTAACTTTGTGACTAAAATCTCTCATACCTGAAACTATTCTGATAAACCTCCTCTGAACGTTCCTAAGGGCCCTCACAAACTCCCTAAAATGGTGAATGAGATGCTGTGCTCTCATTGCAACCTAATCAGGGCTTTATAAATGTTCAGCATAAGTTCCTTGCTTTTGTATTCCAAGCCTCTATTTATGAAGCCCAGAATTCTATATGGTTTTGCTGAACATTGTGTCAATATGTTCGGCCACCTTTTAAAGGTTCAAGCATAAGGACCCAGGAATGTATGTTCTTAAACACTCTCTCTAAAACATGACATTAAGTCTGTACTGCCTCTCCCTATCCCTCCTGCCAAAATTCGTCACTCCATTCTTTTCCATAAATTCCATCTGCCACTTATCAGCCAACCTGCTGGTCAATCTATGTCCTGTTGCAGTCGACTTGTGTCATCTGTTAATATCACTGGTTGCACACCCCAAGTTTGGAATCATCATTTCCAAGTTTTGATCTTTAATTCTCCCAATATTCAGGTCTTTAAGATGTATCAAAGGAGGAGTGGTCTTGGTGTTTACCTGTTGTTTCAGTGTGCCAGCTCATTATGTTGCATGAGCTACTGCTTATGGTGAAGGTTGCTGCCGCCATCATCTTTACGTGTAGAAAGCTTCTGGGCCTGCTTGATCTAATGTGGTGGAGGAAAGCCACATCCTCATCTAATCCAACAAATTTCTTGTCGTTCACAAGACTTAGTTCATTGCAAAGTAGCAATGAGTTGCAGGTCACATTGATGGGGTAGACACTGTTACAAAGGTTTTGAATAGGACCACATGTTAAATCCCACGACTTTGGGATCCTAAGCTGCCCTGACCACAAGTCCATATGAAATCACCAGTGGATGGTGCTTATTTCACTTCTTAGTATTAACTCATTCAGAGACATGTACAATATTTCCCAACCCCTATCTTGTTCTTCTAACCATTGTTCTTGTATGGTTAGTCCAGTTCACTTTGTGCTTATTGACATTCAGGACTTTGGTGGCGGACTTGGCAATGGTTGGAGCTATTGTTCTCGGGCAGTAGCTGAGCTGTCTCTTGTTTGAGGTGCATATTGCGTGGTGCTTAACTGTCACTAATGTTTACCTGCCACCTATCAGCTCAAGCCTGGGTACAATTCATAGACCCTGGGTTGGCGTGAATTCTTAAAATTTACATTGCATCAATCTTTATTTTACATGCATGTTGCTGACTTACAGTGAGTCACATTTTCATCGTCCAGAAAATAAACTATCTGGTTCCTTTATTTGCCTAAACCTTGTTATGGACCAAGCCAGACTCCCTCAAAATATTTTAAGAAGGTGGCCTAGACCCTAACTTTTTGTTATTTTAAAGGTAGACGTGAAATGTGATGCAACTAATCAATCCACTTGGCATTAAGCAAAACACAATTTATTTAAACACTATATTTAAAACACGAACAAAAGAAACAGGAATTCAGAATAACTTAACTATTGGAAAACTTAACTGAATACTCGATACAGTAACTTAACTCATTAACTGTGCCAGTATAGTAACATTCCATGAACACACTGCTTGGCAAAAAGGTAAATTTTAAACACAGATTTTTACAGGCAGGAGGGAACAACACCCAGAGAAATTTCAGAGAAAGTCAGTTAGGAATCAATTACTGAAGCTTGCAATCCTTCTGGACTCCAACATCTTGTGACTATCACAGCTTAAAAAAAAGACTACAAAGCCTGAGCTGGGAGAACTGGCCACACCCCTTACATTGTACAATTGTTTTTAAAAGAAACCTCAAGGCCACCTCTGATTGTTGACTTAGGCAGTCTGTCATAGCCATTTTTGCGCCTCTGCCTTTACAACCTCTCTTCAAAAAACCCAACAGAAAACGACCTTTTTAAAGTAACAGCATCATCACAACTTTATTTGAAAACTGTGATTGGAAGGAAGGTACGCAAAAGTTTGAATTCCTGAAATTCAGTCATATGGAATCTTGAGTATTTTGGTGTAGATTTTGTCAGGAAGAAAATGTTCCATGAGTAGTGCATTTTTTTTTGTAGTTCCTACATATTTTGCACTTGTCTTCTTTGATTGAGCTGTGCTCGTCTAGCCTGTAACATTGTTGTATGGTGCTAATTTACATTCATTAGACAAATTTACCAAATCGTGGGTCCTGCAACTGGAGTTTTAATGACTCATGCGAAACATCTTTCAACTGGAGGATATTAATCATGCATGCTATGATTGTGTTTTTTAAATAATTGTGCTTCAAAGGTCATTTACCTATATTTTTGTTTTAGTGCTGTTGAATTGTACTCAACCAGGATTTTTGTTGAGAATTCTATTTAATGTTCTTTAGTGTTTCTATGATTAACCTGATTGACATTAATAATGTATGTCTGCTTTAAAAAGTTGATGAGATATGTGTTTTTTTAATTTAACCTTTTTTTCTATTCAACCTGTTCAGATATGTTATCACGCATCTCCGGGGCAGACACACTTGAACCTGGGCCTCCCAGTCCAGAGGTAGAGACATTACCCTTGCACTGCAAGAGCCCTTGAGATATGAGTTTTTATTTAACCTAGTTTTCTGGTCAGCCAGTTCAGTGATGTTATTATATACCTCTGGAGCAGGTAGGACTTGAACCTGGGCCTCTTGTGTCTTAAGGGCAAGAGCACTACCACTGCACCATATGAGCCCCCCTCAGATATGCAATTAAGCAAACCAAATGGATTTACTTCTGAGCTGGTGGGACTTGAGCCAAAGTCTCTCAATTCAGGAGAGCTCTGAACAAGGTTCAACTGATCTGAAATGTTTACTCTGACTTCTCTCCACAGACGCTGCCAGACCTGCTGAACTTTTCCAGCAATTTCCGTTTCAGTTCTGGGGTGGGGACAACGCTGCATCACAAGAGCCCCCCTCAGATATGTGATTGCAATATAGAAAATAATTAGTAAAACTTCTTGCAGTTTCTCTTGTGAAGCTGTAACTGTTGACAACTGGAATCTTTAGCATGCATTCACTAATAATCTTAATTGCTATTAAGTAGGCATTTTAAATTCCAAAACACTTCCTTGACTCAGAGATAACACAGTGTGGAGCTGGAGGAGCACAGCAGGCCAGGCAGCATCAGAGGAGCAGGAAAGTTGACAGAAGGGTCCTGAGCCAAAACGTCAACTTTCCTGCTCCTCTGATGCTGCCTGGCCTGCTGTGTTCCTCCAGCTCCACACTGTGTTATCTCTGACTCCAGCATCAGCAGTTCTTACTATCCCCCTTGACTCATGATGTAGTTTCAGCCACATGCAAGCAGCATTTTATCAGATTTTATTCAAGAGAACACTATTAAATTTTGTTGTGGAGGCTTTTCCTTTATTGTTTTAATGTGTCTGCATACACACAATAGAGTAAGACTGGTAACATTAAGTACATCACTTTCTTGAAACTACTGCATCCGTACCTAAGAGAATATGTTTCTCCGGCTAAACTGATTTTTCAAAGTGATTCTTTGTGACTTTAGTGTGAAGCAAGCAGTTATAGTATGACATAATGATAAAAAGGCTGACACTGCAAAATTTGAGTTTTTTTTGCTTTGCTGAACTCAGCACTACTGTACTAAAGGGCAGGATAAAATATTGTGAACAGCTTGTGGTAGAGCGGGACACTGATCACTTGTGAAGTAAACTGGTGTTTTCTATTTACATCTGTGTCATACCAAAAATTGCAGTTCATTTTGTCACACATGGTAAGACAAATAAAGCATTATTGCTGTCAAGACAGTTGTTGCTGCAGGGAAAATAACTCATGCATATTCACACAGTGATGGTTGGTTATTGAAAACCACCCTGTTCAATAAGAAATTCTCCCAAGAGTTCATATCTGGCTAAAGGGGAGCTTGGCCTGGATTCCAACTATAGAGCTGAATAATGTATTGAAATGTATTTTTTTGAAATATGAAACAAAATCTCCTGGCTTATTAACTCTTAGTCTGTTTGTGGAAACTTCAGAATGGAAGTGAGTAAAAGAAGTTTGTGCAGTGAGTTGAGAAAGTAGATAAGAGAATCTGCATGTGTGTGCAGTTTTCATTGTTAGCTTGGCTGGCTCTTAGCTATTGTAAAATTGCAATTTGGAACACGCAACTACAAATGTTTTGGTGCAGAAGGGCGTATTTCAGCCCATTGTGTCCGTATGGTGGAAAAGTGCCATGGTTCAAACGTTGATGAAGTTATGATGTATTAAAGAATACAGATTTTATAATTAACAGATTTCATAATCTCCAGCTATTTGTTTTTGTTTCAGATTTCCAGCATTCATTGTTCTTCACCTTTTGAGATAAATGTAATATTTTGCAAGTATAGGATTTTTGAGTTTGCTAGTGTTTGAAAGGATTCTGAGCTGTATGTGGGGAAAACTAATGCATGAGTCGATGTGGGTATTGGATCATAACTGTGCAGCTGTTAAAGTGAAAAATAGCTTCTGCTAGCTGCTTGTGCAACAAGCTGTAGAATTGAGCATAATAAAATAATGAATTTAGTGGAAAGTTTAGGAGAACGGAAAGTATAGGCCTTGAAACAACCAAGAACTGCTTACAAAGCAACTCTTGAGTGCTTGCTTTAAGTTCATTTTCTGTTCCAGTATCAAGGAAGTAATAGAAATTGCTGGGCATTTTATAGGATGCATTTGGTTCTTATTAATTCTCCATAGATATTTTTCATTATTCAAGATTGTAGATAGTACCCAGATTGATAATACTTAATTCTTTCAGCTCAATTAAAAATGATCACTTAGAGGCGACACTGGATTAAAATAAGCCTGATCTTTTAAGTACAAAGGTTTATTACTCAACCTGTTAAATGCTGGGAGTTTGCAGTAAATGTTAAGGTATTAGAACTGGCAGGCGCGTGCTTTAAAATCCATGTCATTTTCAAGTAACTTCCAAATTAAGAAGCTGAAAAATGACTAAAGATAAAATCTTGTCACAGTCTGTGCTGCATAAGTTCAAGATTTGCCCTATAATTTCGTGGACACTGAAATACCATCTTTTTCCTGCTGAGTGCTTGTGTTTGTACAGTACCACACTATCCGCTTTGATTTTCATTTGTGTAAAACTATTTGATAATTGATTATGCCTGGGCATATCAGTTGTGTTACCTCTCACTAGCCCTTCGCAGTCAATATAAGCAAATGGCAAAGGTTTATGTTTAAAAATTTTAAAATTTTCAATTGTTTTAAAAACTGAATCAATTTAATTTGATTTTCATTGAAACCTCCTTCAGATGGTGAATTGTTAAAACGTACCATTCTTTATAGGGTAGTTGATTTGCTCATTTCGATAAATGGCTACTGTGTAGTTCAGGGTAATGCCAACAGTAGTTTTCAGACCTATCCTCCGGCCTTGTCCATGAGAGTGGAAGGCAATGGCAAACCGTGCCAAACCTGAAAACAAACTCACAGGGAAACTTGGATAACACAGTGTGGAGCTGGAGATACACAGCAGGCCAGGAGCAGAAAAGTTGACGTTTCAGGTTGGGACCCTTCAGAAATGGGGCGGGGGAAGGGAGCTCAGAAATGAATAGAGAGGAGGGGTGAGACTGCTTTGTAGAGCACCTGTGCTCTGTTCGCGACAAACAACACCACCTTCCACTTGTGAACCATTTCACCTCCCCCTCCCCTTCCTTGGGTGACGTGTCCATCCTGGGCTGCCTCCAGTGTCACTACGACGTCACCCTCAAACTGGAGGAGCAGCACCTTATATTCCACCTCGGGAGCCTACAGCCTGAGGGCCTAAATGTGGATTTTACCAGTTTCAAAATCTGCCCACCCCCAGCGTCATCCGTGACCAACCCTCCCTTTCATCCCCGCCTCCTTGACCTGACACAACCTGTCCATCTTCTCTCCCACCTATCTGGCCCTCCCACCCCACTAACCAATCCCCACCACTTCCTACCTGCACTCACCTATCACCATCCCACCTTCCCTCCCCAGCCCCACCCCTCCTCTCTCTATTTATTTTTGAGCTCCCTTCTCCCTCTCCATTTCTGAAGAAGGGTCCTGACCCGAAACGTCAACTTTCCTGCTCCTGTAATGCTGCCTGGTCTGCTGTGTTCCTCCAGCTCCACACTGTGTTATCTTAGACTCCAGCATCTGTTTTTACCATCCCAAGGAAACATGTTGGGCTGGAGCAGCAGTAGACAATGAGCCAAGTAATTGCTTTCCAGCAGAGCATGCATGATTAAATGAAAAAAACGTTTTCTGTAGAAAATGCGTCACAGCACTTTACTATAAAGGGAAATGGTTTTCTTCCCAATTCCTGATTTAACATACAAGGAATGGAACAGTTATTTGCAAAGCTATCATATTGGCTGAAGTTAAATATTTGCTTTTTCTCCAATGGAATTCTGCTAATTAGCAGTACAGTGTATTGAGGGCCAAGATAGATATTTGTTTTCGTCTTCAAGCATCAGAAATATTATTTGCTATTTGTGATCCAAGTTTTGATTGACAGCATTCTTTTAGAAAATAAAATGTGTGCATTCTAAAATTTGCATTGGTCCTGAGGCAATATTGTTAATTTATCTTCTCTCCCTAGCTAAAATCTTCTCAGTGAGTTTGTTGCTGCACTCATTTCAAAACATACCAGATTCTTATCAAACAAGTACCTTAATTCCAAGGTGGAATATTCAGACTAACTATGTTTCCTGTGTACACATTCACAAAAAGTAGTCCCAATCTTTGAAGCTGACAGTCAATCACCTTGGCTAGTTGGTGGTAAGAAAGAAGACTTGTATTGCTTACATCATGTATTAATTCTGTGCACACTTAACTCCATGAGAGAGAGAGCGATGGAATTAAAGTCATTCGCTTCCAGATCGTGATTTTGTAAACTGAGGAGTTGAATGGAAAATAATTTGGGATAACAAGCTCATAACAATGTTGATAATTTCTTTGCAGACATATGGAGCATTTTGATAACTTTGTCAGAAGTGCTAATCCCAGGGTTTGCTGTACGATTACTAATTACTTGCCCAGGTTTTATTTTAAAACAAGAGTATCTATTAAATATGTTCCATTTGCACAGTTTTGACTCTCCTTAAAGTTGTAAATTACAGAATTTACAAAGAAATGAAATGTGGCTTGGAGGTTCTGTATTATGGAAAGTGGAAACTAATAACTGGAACAATAGTTCACAATTATCAATTCCTCAATTTTAACTTTAATTTTTTGACAAAAACATGTTTATGGTTAGCAATTCTAATGTAATTTTCACAACTTCTTTCTTTTTTGTTCTATTCACCCCCTCCCCCAACTCATGACTTGGAGTCAACTCGAGTAAATCCTTGAGTTAAAACTAAATTTGAGTGTTAGGTTAAAGAAGTGTTTCTAATAGAAATTAGTTTGTTAGAAATAGCTGTTTATTGCAACCTGAGTAAAGCAAGGTGAACGTGAATGACTGACATGAAATAATGACAAAATATTCTTTGATGTGAAATTTTATCTATAACTTTGAATTGACATTTTTTGCTTGATTTTGACTGCAGGGTACAGGGATGGCTATTCCAAGCTATGTTTTAGTCAGATTCATTTAACTATATATTTGACAGATCAACGCAGTATAACTGACACCCTCCAAAAAAAGTGTTATTTTTGCACAATGCTACACTGGATGCATTTAATGTTCCTTACTGGAGCCACCCTTGAAGGGAGGTGGGTCATAAAATTGACTACAGCAGTTTAGGCCTAATTGTTCAGCATGTGCATCTTTAAGTAGATATCCAAAATAACCAGGAACTGCAAAATAAATGGCCCTTCATTCAAACAAACCTTCATCAGGGAAAGTAGAAGTTTTGCACATTTCTGTTTATCCAGCTGAGTTCTTGTGGAATTGGAGTCCCAGACTCTGGGGACCTGGAAGATGTTCTCTTGAAATACAGTCCCTTGTATGTAATTATACTTAATAAAACTTGTTCGTGTTCACTCACCTAAGCATAGACCTCAGCTTGCTACAGACTAGTAATTTAGATGACCAAGGGACCTGAGTTGAAAACCCAAACAAGATAGTCTGCGGGATTCAAACTTCATTAATCAGCATGTCTGGAATATTTTTAAAAAACCTGTGCACTCTATTTCAATTTAATTTCTCTTTTTTTCATTGTTGTTTTGAAGCTAAAGCTAGTTAACAATTTGTTCTGAAATGTTCAAAATTGGGCAACTTTTGAGTTATGCAAATAGGGATATCCTGGGTTGTTTAATTTATCCGCTTTCAAACTTGTGTTGTATCTGCTTCTTAAATTTGTATGATTACTGACATAACTGTTTGACCATTGTCCATTTATTGTCTTCATTCGGGTGAATTGTGATGGCTGACTCTGTTTTGAACCACTTGCCATGTGTTGTTTGATTGTCGGAGCACATTCATGTGCTCTAACTGAGCCTTTTTTGTATATGCCTGTAGTTGTTAACTTCCATCTATAATGACTTTGCAAGCATTGCTTGCTCATTTGATGCAGTTTCCATTGCAAGTGCGCTGTTTCATATTGGATCAGAACAATTTAATGCCTTCTCAGTGTTCCTTTGTCTTTACTGTAGTCCTTCAGTAGTATTATGCAAAATATAATAGCCTTGAAGTGATTGGGTGGGAGAAAAGGTCCCAGATACAAGAGGCAGCTTGCTGATAGTTATGTGAATGACATTTTTTGTGTGTAATTTAAGCATTCTTAAGCATGTTTGTAGTTGTAGTGTCATTGCACAAGGGAAACACATACTGTTTTACAACACATTGGAGCCAATTTGGTTGAAAATGGTATCATCTTGAATTATTTAGGTCGCTAAGTAACTATGTGAAGATTGCATTTTCAATTCAGTTTCATTAAGATTGCATTCATGCAAAGATGTGCACAATTATCATGCAAACATCTAAAATAGACTTAGCAATTATCGCTAATCATTGCTTCCTATTGTTACAAAATGTCCACATATGTTTGTGATAAATTTAAAACTTTTTTAAAAAATCCGTAGATGCTATTAAGTTTATTTATTTGCACCTCAATCTCTCAACACATATTAGTTCATATAAATCATATCCTTCTGGAATTGACATTTATGATCCAAGCTACCACTCTGATTCCTCTATTTCATTGCATTCTTTTGTGTGAAACTAAAGAAAAGATTTACTAGAAATTCAATGTAGATTAAAATGATAATTCCTCTAAAGTTTAGCAAAAACTACCACATTTGTCCATCGTACAGCAGTGTAAAATGTTTTGTCTTTATTTCCATCCGATGAAATGCATATTGTAGTGATGTAACTAGTATTCAATATTTTTGAATTTAACCTTGGTATTAGTTACCAAGATATTTCATGCTCAAGGTAATGTACGAAATAAACAATTAAATATCAGAATAATTAAAGAAAAGGTTTTGTATATCCGGTTTTTGGTATGAAAGTATTATTCAGTGACTTGCCAAAGAGCAGAAACATCTGGTTTTCACAAAACTTTCAAGTTTCAAATTTACTGAAAATGGTTGAGTCCTAATTGTATTGTCTGCATTGAATTAAAATTTAATTTTAAAAATTATCTGAATTTCCTCAGTGCTGGCTAATTTCTCAAATAGTTTCAGAAATTATGTCCCAGGATATATGTTTCTGATTGTCAAATCCACATTTTGATGTTGAGCCTTCTTACTCAATGTTGTCCTTTTAGTCCTTAGGAAGAGTACATACACTATATTGTAAAGTTGTAAATGACTTTGTGGAGGGATTCAGCGTACGTGACTGTAGCTCTTGAACCAGCAACTTCAATATTCTACTGTATGGTGGATTGCTACTTAATCTATTTCAGTGGCTTACCTTTTCCTTTATCTTGAAATGATGGTATCTGTTGTGAAGAAACATTGTTAATTTGTAGGTGGAGATACACATCAGATCTTGGATCATAGGATCTCATAATTGGCATATTGATATGCACAGCTATGAATGTAGTTTATTAAATTCAAGGACTGTGAACTTCAGACTGGTGTTCTTATAAAGGACAAACACGAACTAAAAATAAGAGATAATTCCTCAATTTTTAATCATTCTGTGTATACTTTAACTTTCGAAGAATGTTTATGTTTAGAGTAGACAAGGTCCATGAAACTATATTGTACAGTAAATAAATTTGCCTTCAAGTTATGTCACTGAAATGTAATATGTGAAGTCTACCGAGTAATAAAGCAAGTGAGAAGATGGAATTTATACTCTGTCATGCCACCTGCCCCAATTTGTTTAAATTCGAAATTATATAATTGAAAAGATTTCTATATGTACACTCATGGTCCTTCTGTAGAGAGTCAAAATTATATCTTAAGCCAAAGCTGGCCAATGTGGACGGTCTTAAAGTACAAAGTAGACATGACTGTAAAGAAAAATCACTTCTTTTAAGTGTCTGAAGTTAATGATGAATGTTTCGTTCTTTTTCTGGTGGTGCTCGTAACTGTAATGTGTCAAGGCTTGCTAAGGATTAGTAAAGAGAAAATAGCATTTTACGAACCATGTAGACTATTCAGTATCGTAGCAAGACTGCATTTGTACTGTAACTGTGTTACATTTGTTACATTTTGTAATTAAGCCTGTTGACAAACCTGGTGCTGTTGTGTGGCCTACTGACTTCTGTATTGCAGAGGCTGAGCAGCAGCTCTTGGTCCAAGGAGGGATAGGAGGTAGCATCCATGAATCCACAATTGAACATCAGCCTATTATGTTCACAATCTTTAATATCATCTTATCTGGCAATCTTGCCCTGTGCATGGCATCCAAGCTCATAGACCCCGAACCCCGTACAGCCTGTGTCTACCTTCTTCCCAAAATCTGTAAACAGGAGTGCCTGGGCCAACACATTGATTCTGCAACACGGAACATATTTCTTCCTACCTTGTCTTGACTTTGTTTTCTCTCCTTGACCAGTGGTTTCCACTTAGATCTGCGATTCTTCTGACACTTCATGTCAGTTTCAAAATTTTCAGTTTGCAGGCACCAACCATTACCTTCTCCATGGATGTGCAGTCCCTCTAGACATCCGTCCCCCATAAGGATGGTCTTGAGGCTCTCAACTTTTTCCTGGAAAGAAGGTTTGAACCATCCCCATTCATCAACACCCTCCTCTGCCTGACTGAGCTCATGCTCACTTTGAACACCTTCTCCCTTCATTGCTGTCACTTTGTCTGGATGAAAGGTGTGACCAAGGGTGGTGCCTGCATGGACCTCAGTTATGCCAATCTCTTTGTGGGGTATGTGGAATATTCCTTGTTCCAGTCCTCCCCCTATAGCTCCCTCTGATACGTCAATGCTGCTTCACCCTCTTGTTCAGAATTGCAAAGATTTATCAATTTTGTTTATAATTTCCATCCTGCTCTCACCTTCACCTGATCCACCTCTGACTCCTTCCTCCCTTGACATCTCTGTTTTCATTTTCTGGGAATATGCTGGCCATCAGTATCCTCTACAAACCCACTGACTCTCATGGTTACCTGGACTATACATCATTACACTAGTCCTCCTATAAGGAATCTTCCATTTTCCTAGTTTCTTCGTCTCTTCTGTTCTAATAATGCTATCTCCTACAAGCGGGCCTCTGAAATGTCTACCCTTTTCCCTCAACCAAGGAGTCCCCATCACTGTAGTTGACAGGGCCCTTAGCCGTGTCCAACCCGTTTCCCACACTCTGCCCTCACCCTTTTCTTCCTCCCACAGCACTGATAGGGTCCCCTGTTTCTTATTTTTCACTTCACCAGCACTCCCATCCACAGGATCGTAAACTGCCATTTCTGCCATGATCAGACATACATTTCCCTTCATTGTCAGCATTTTTCAGGGACCATTCCTTGTAGAACACCCTGCTCCACTCCTCCATTCCCAACACCTCCCATGTTGCCATAGCACCTTCCCATGTATTGCACAAGGTGCAACATTTGCCCATTTACTTCTTCCCTCTTCACTATCCAAAGCTGCAGAAGCACCTTCCAGATGAAGCAGTGATTTACCTGCACTTCACTCAGTATAGTCTACTTATTCACTGCTCACAATTTGGTTTCCTCTACATTGGGGAGATGAAATGACTGCTTTACAGAACCCCCACATTCTGTCTGTAAATATTACCCTGAGCTTCCAGCAGCTTGCCATGTCAACACGTCATCATGTTGCTCTCTGACCAACATTTTTGTCAGGCCTTCTGCAGTGCTCTAGCAAGGCTCAGCGCGAGCTGGAAGAACAGCAACTCGTCTTCTGTGTGGGGATCCTGCAGCTTCAGGACTCAAAATTGAGTTTGATAATTTTAGAGCCTGAACACCACCTTCCATGACCTGTAAATCCCACCCCCCACCCCCAACCCCCACCATCGGCACTGTCATGGCAGATGCTGTTTTCTGCACAGCCAACCCATTTTCACCTACTCATTGTCTCTATTGTCAGCATTTCTCATTCTATGGCTTACTATCAGCCATCCATTTGGTCTACCTCACTTTCTTTCTCCATTTCCACCTATTCACTTGTTGTCTCCCCTCAACTCCTGTAATCAGCATAAGTGCCACCTTCCTTAGCTACTGCCAGTTTTGAACAAGAGTCACTGGACTTGAAGCGTTAATTCTGCTTTTTCTCCACAGATGCTATCTGATCTACAGAGGTTTTCCAGCAATTTCTGATGTTGATCATCTCTTTCACTTTTAAGTGTGCAGTGAGCTGGGATTTGGTTGGAATACAAGTCTTGTTGAATGCCGATTTTTGAGTTGAACAAGTTAAACAATGAGTAAATCTTCTCAAATGTTTGACTCTTCAACATCTGATCTTTCATGCTGCACCTTACACTCTCTTGCTTATTTTGTTTTATGACTTGTTATTTGTAACTCCATTTATCTACGGTAAGTGACAGTTGTCTAATGACTGTCTGTCACACCTCAAATGTTTGTAACCCTTTTTTCTAACCTAAAAGGTCACTTCATGCTTCTCCTTTTCAGAATGGAGCACATTCAAGCACCTTTCAGTCTACAAATTTCCCTAAACAAATTCTCATTAGTTTCAAGCTGTGCTTGCTATAACTAGACGTATAAAGAACAAGCGAACCAAAAACAGCTGCACCAGAAGAATAGAATAGTATGTTATATGGCATGTGGCTTAAAACAATGGTGAGTTGTCATAAGAACAGCTTTCTGGATGTCAGTATATATTGTGCTTAGTGCTAGAAAGGTAACTTCAAGGGAGTGAGTCAGCTTACCAGCTCATGTAGAGTATGAGGGAACCATAGTAGAAAAAAACAGCAAAAATTGCAAACTCTCATTCCTGGAGAGAATTTCATATCTCTGAGAAGTGAATACATACAATTGAGCAACTGATTAATTCCAGTGAGTTTGATATTTGCTACATGACAATATTCATGTAACTGTAATGAGCAACTTGTATCTTCATTGCAAGTCAGAAATCACGCGACACCAGGTATGTGTGATTTCTGACTTGGCCACCCTTGCCCAACACCAGCACTTCTACTTGATTGCAAGTGACAGAGTCAAGTAAGGATTCTTGGTCAATCCACGCCTCTGAAGTGCCATCATTTTTTACCAGTTGGGTAATTTTTAATTAATTGTGGATTTAATGTGTTTTCATAGAATTGTAGAATCCCTACAGTGCAGAAAGAGGCCATTCGGCCCAACGAGTCTGCACAACCCTCCAAATAGCATCCCACCCAGACCCACCCCTCACCCTGGGTTTGTTCAGATCATTTTAAAGTGGTCCAAGAAGAATTTGTTACAATTTTCTAAGTGGCCTTAGATTTTCTTTTCCTTCATATCTTAGGATTTTGCATGGTGGTTGGGAACTGTCTGTGTTGTGACACTTCATACAGTGATGTAGAATAGATTGATGGACCAGTGGTATTTTCTTATCTGTTATTTTTGATTTCCTGAACGCTTGATATTTTCTTTTAACCGAAAAGACTATATTTCTGTTGTACCTTTTTTAAAAGATTGGTTGTAAATTTTGATTCTGTTTTAACATTCCCATTTTCGGATTAACCTCTTAGAATGTAGACAGAATTTGACCATAGAACAAATTTTATGCAAGAGCTGAGAAGTGTACAACACCCCCCCTTTTTAAATGAAGCGAACAATTATGCCCAGACTTTGCCAGAAAATGATGGAAAAATGTAAATTTTAATTTTTTTTACATGTTATGAACTACAGTCTCTATTGGGCAAAACTCTGTAATTCAGAATAATTCTGAGTAACTCAAACCAGTTTCTAGTGAGTGCAGGTGTAATGTTTTGTGCCTAAGCTATGCTGTGCAATAAAGAAAGTTCAGTCAAATTTTATGCAAGGCTTTGTCTCATTCCCAATGATTATTCAGAAAGTTCTAACTTTTTCTTCCTTCATATTCACTTTCAAAACACCTTGAAGATTTTCTGCTGGCATAACAACAATCTCTTATATTTATGTAGCACATTTAATATTAACAAAATGCCCTAACTCACTTTACCGGAACACTGTAAAAGAAAACGTTGTGTCAAGCTACATGAAATACAAGGTTAGATGACCAGCAGTTTGGTTATAGAGGTGTATAATTGTCTTGAAAGCACAATCTGAATTAGAGAGATAGAGGCATCTGGTGAGTGAATTCTCAAGCTTGGGGTGAAGTCTACTGAAGCTAGTAAAGGCAAGGAGGCTTATTTGGGGAGTGCACAAGAGGTCAGATTAGAGCTATGTAGATATCCAAGCATATTACTTTGGGGGAGATTAGAGATCGGGAGAGGCAAAACCTTGGAGGGATTTGTAAAATAGGATGGGAACTTAAAATTGAAGTTTATCAGGAGCTTAATGTAAGCGAGTGCAGCAGTGGTGAGGTAATAGGGCTTGCTGAGAGTTGAGACACAAAAATCAATTTTGCTTGACCTCCAATTTAGAGGGTGGAATGTGGGAGACCAGGAAGGAGTGTATTAAAATAGTAGTCCACAGGTGAGGATTTCAGCAGCAAGTTAGGTGAGACGGGGGTAAAGTTGTTATGAAGTCATTGTTATGAAGATGAAAATGGGCAGTTTTGGTAACAGTGCGAACATAAGACTAGAACCACATTTCTGGATTAGATGTGACATCAAATGCAATAATGAATGCATTTTAAGATTGTTTTGGGATCCTACTTTTCCTATGACCACGTTTCTTGTATCCCCCGTGATGTCTGTGTCCAGCTGGTGCATGCAAAAGAAAAAGCCTGAAGCATTGATGATTAAAATTAGCCAGAACCACCGAATGAGTGGTTTGTCTCCATGTGATCCCTATCATCACATCCTAGTTTTCAGAAAATTTGTTTAGCTCCACATGCCATCAAGAAATAGCTTTGGCAATATCCCGTGCACAACCATAAACCTTGACAACATCATGGCTGTCGTGCGAAAGATTTGTGTTCTAGAACTTGCCATGTCTTTAGACCGTCTATTCCAATATGGCTACAATGCTGACCAGATAAGGTGAAAATTGCACATGCCGAAGAAATAGGATTATTTGATCCAGTCAACCGATGCATCGTCACTCTCCTCTCAATCAGCGGTGAAATAATGGAAAGTGTAATTGTCAACGCTATCAAGGAATATTCAGTCAGCAGTAACATGTTCGTGGATGTTTAGTTTTGATTCTACCAGGCCAACTCAACTTCAGACCATAGCAGTTCTGAGGAGGAGTCACTGGACCCAAAATGTTAACTCTCATATTTCTTCTCGGATGCTGCCAGGCCTGCTGAGCTTTTCCAGTAACTTATGTTTTTGTTACTGATTTCCAGCATCCACAGTTCTTTTGGTTTGTATTTAGTATTTAACCTAGTCTGGCTTCAAGGAGTTCTAGTAAATCTGAAGTTGGAGTGAATTGCAGCGGAGGGTGGTGGAAAGCAGAGTTCTTGATTGTCTAGAGTTATACTTTACACAAAAGAAGACTGTTGTGATTGGATGCTAATTATCACATCCTCATGGCTCAGTGGAGGAGTTCCTCAGACATTGTCCAAAGACAAACCATTTTCAGCTGTTTCATAAATTACCATCTGTCGAATATAGGTCAGAAATGGGAGGATTGCTAATGTTTACAATGATTTAGTTCTTTTGTAACTCCTCAAATAATGAAGTGGTTCACTCTGTTATCTGTATCTTGATGCATGCATTCAGATCTGGGCTGTGTGCTGGATAATGTGCTGGACAATGCCCATTCTCCCTGAACCCCCAAATCAAAAAGAATCAAATCACTTCGTCAATAGCATTACTGTGCTGTCGATGTCCTAGTGATTGCCATTTATTGGTAACTCAACTGGATCACATAATCACATAAATATTGTGATTCTAAGAGTAGGCAAGAATTTAGGCATTCTGCAGTGAACTGCTCATCACCTGACATCCATCTACAAGGTGCATGTCAAGTCTGTGATGGAATACTCTCATGTTGTCAACATCAGCTACAAGAAGCTCAGAGGCAGCCCATTTCATGGGACCCTGGTCCACCATGTTAAACATACACTTTCCTCAGTGCCAGTCCACCTTGGCTGGTTGAGAAACCATAGATTTGCACAATTTGCGGAAGTTCATCTGATAGCACCTTCCATCATCTAGAACAAAGACAGCAGGCACATTGGAAAACTGCCACCACCTTAAATTTACCCTCCACCCTGACTTGAGCATTATTATTATTATTATTATTATTATTATTATTATTATTATTATTATT
>JAHRHZ010000275.1:7989889-8020376 GCA_024137785.1 Ginglymostoma cirratum
TTATTATTATTATTATTATTATTATTATTATTATTATTATTATTATTGTTATTCAAGTTGCTGAGCCCAAATTCCTGAAACATCTTCCTTAACAGCACTTTGTCTATGGCTCAGTGGTTAGCACTGCTCCCTCGCAGCGACAGGAGCCTGGGTTCATTTCCAGCCTCTGGCAACTGTCTGTGTGGGATTTGCACATTCTGTCCATTGTCTGCGTGAGTTTCCTTCGGGTGTTCTGATTTCCTCCCATTGTACAAAGATGTGCAGATTACGTGGATTGGCCATGCTACATTGCCCGTAGTATCCAGGGATATGCAGGCTAGGTGGATTAGTGGCGGTAAATGCGGGGTTACAGGAATAGAGTAGGGGCTTAGGTCTGGGTGCGATGTTCTTCGGAGGCTCAGTATGGACTTGATGGGCCAAGTAGCCTGCTTCCACACTGTTGGTATTCTATATGTACACCACATGGACTGACCAGCATCACCAACTCCCAAGAGCAAAAGGAAAGAGGAGGTTAAAGTGGGTCAGGAAAGATTTGAAATTAAACTCCCAAAATTGAGTAAATTGAGAGAATCCTTTTTTAAAAATTTTAAACAACGTAGAAAATCAAGAAAATTAACAATGCATAACAAAGGGCACCGCACCCTGAAACTGATTAACGACAATTTGTGAATCTACCCTACAGCTGCGGAAACTGTTTCAGAAGGGTTTTTTTTGTAACTTTCTTTCATGTTAGTTTCCAATGTCTTGTATCAACGAATGTGTTTAATCATAAAATTAGTGTTACCAGCCAAAGTTGCTTCTTTTGTCATTCAGAAAGCAGTCTCCAATTAATGCTTTATTTAACACAGTTTGTATATTTGAACACTTAAGACTTTTGTAAATCAAATGCAGTAATGCCAGGGGATGAGTAATCCAGATTAATGCTAATGCTTCGGCACATGGGTACAAATCCCACCACAGCAGCTGGTTGAATTTAAATTCAATTAATATATCGTGGCGTTTCAATTCAAAATTAATCTCAGAAATGATGACCATGAAACCATTGTTATAAAATCTCATCCAGTTCAATGAAATTTGCCATCCATATACAATCTGGTTTACGTATCACTGTCAAGCCATAGCAATGTGGCTTAATCTTAACTGCCTCCTGAAATGGCCTAGCAAGCCACTGTTCAAGGGCAGTTAGGGATAAGAACCAAATATCGGTCTTGCAAGCAGTATCCACGAAATATTTTAAAAATTCCATCTCAAATATTCAATGCCATTCCCCCAACAAACTGGCTAAATTCAAGAAATCCATTTTGCTGAGAATTGCGTGAATAGACCTGTAAGTTGGTTATGCAGGAGATGCACATTTGTTACAGTTGCAGATACTAGCACAGTCCTGCTTTCAAGGGCGTCTAAATGAATATCACCCGTCACTTTGTACTGTGGAGAAAGAAATGGGGTCTAGAGAATGCAGAGAAGTAAACTTTGATGTTTTAAAAACAGTTCACATTACAGAAGTAGTAGTTAGGGAGGTCTTATAAAGGCGGATAAATCTCTGGGACCACATTTGACTGTGGACTCACACAATGTGATTGACTCAGAACTGCTCCCTGGCCAATTAGGGATGGCAATGAATGCTGGCCTAGCCAGCATGACCAACATACCATGAATCAGTTATTAAAAAAAAACTTAAATGTGTTTGTAATACCAGGTCCCTCCAGTCATCAACACGCATGATATTTCCACAGAGTATATGCTTCTACTTCTTGCATATTCTCACAAAATTAATTTCTTCTGTTTTATTGAGTTGCATCTGCTACCACTTTCCTTGTTCTATTAGCCTTCTTGCTTGTTCTGTTAACTTGGTGATATCCTCCGAATGGTGAACAATATGATGCAAAGGTGACTATTCTAATAGTCACCATCTCCTTTGACAATTTTGTCATGACAAAAATAGCATGCATTTTCCATGCAGTCTAACCCGAACACTTAAGTAATAGTTGAAATAACAGTCCTGTTCTCTCAACTCTCAAATGGCTAATGTTAGAGAAAAGAGTAAGAAAATGCATCAGCTTCTCTGAAAAATTTACATTAATGACGAGGAGAAGCTTGCTACCAATTATTCAACACGTTGGCAATTTGTGTATTAAGCTGCATCATGCTTTCAGTCCAAACACTTTAATGATGAGGTAGAATGATGGCAGAGAAAGAACATTAGATGAGATATAGAAGCAACATCAGGCCATTTGGCCCATTGTGTCTGCTCTGCCATTTGATCACACTGATATGTTTCTCAACCAAGTTCTCCCACCTTCTACTGAGAACCCAAGAACCTGTTTATCTCTGTCTTAAATACACTCAGTGACTTGGCGTCCACAGCCTTCTGTGGCAATAAGTTTGTCAGATTAACGACCCTCTGCCTGAAGAAATTTCTCCTCATCTCATTCAGAAGAGTCGCCCCTTCAACCTGAGGCTATGCCCTTGGATCCTCATCTCTCCAGCTAGTGCAAACATCTTCTCCACATTCACTCTATACAGGTCTCTCAGTATGCTGTAAGTTTAAGTAAGATTCCGTCTCATAGTTATAAATTCCATCAATTTCAGACCCAGAGTCCTCAACCGCTCCTCGTATAACAAACTGTTCATCCCTGGAATCATTCTTGTAAATGTCCTCTAGACCTCCTCCAACACTGCACATCCTTTCTTAGAAACGAGGTCCAAAACTGTACACAATGTTCTAAATGCGGTCTGACCAGAGCCTTGTACAACCTCAGCAGCTCTTGTATTCTAGCCCTTTATTTTAAGAATTCCCACAGTATGGGAACAGGTCACTTGGCCCCACAAGTCCATACAACCCTCTGAAGAGTATCCCACCCAGACCCATCCCCCTACTCTATTATCCTGTATTTTCTATGGCTAATCCACCTAACCTACACATCCCTGCACACTACAGGTAATTTAGCGTTATTAACTTGCACATCTTAGCCCTTTTGAAATGAATGCTAACGTCGCTTTTGCCTTCCTAACTGCCAACTGAACCTGCATGTTAACCTTAGGAGAATTGTGTACTCGGGCTGCCAAGTTGCTTTATGCTTCGGATTTCTGAGATCTCTCCCCACTTAGAAAATAGTCGATGCCTCCATTCTTCCTACTAAACTGCATAACCTTTCTCTTTCCCATTTATTGTGTTCAATCTCTGACTTCTTTGCCCACTCTCCTAGCCTATCCAAGTCCTTCTGCAGCCGTCCTGCCTCCTCAACACTACCTGTCCCTTCAGCTATCTTTGTGTCATCTGGAAACTTGGCAACAATGCCCCCAGTTCTTCCTTTGTCCGTATTGTCAATGTATAATGTGATTGTTGCGATCCCAAAATAACTCCTGCAGAAAGGCCCGAAACGTCAAGTTTTCCTGCTCCTATGATGCTGCTTGACCTGCTGTGTTCATCCAGCTCCATGCTTGTTATTTCGAACTCCAGTAGTCACTGGCTGCCAATCATCTGAAAAAGACTCCTTTGTCCCTACTTTCTGTCTTCTGCCAGTCAGCCAATCCTCTATGAATGCTTGTACCTTGCCCCTAATACTATGGGCTCTTATTTGGCAGCCTCCTGTGCAGCACGTTATCAAAAGCCTTTTGGAAATCAAATAGATCATAGCCACTGGCTCTCCTCTGTCTCATTTGCTTATTACCACCATAATGAATTCTAACAGATTTGTCAGACAAGACCTCTCCTTGATGGAGTCATGCTGACTCAGCGCTATTTTGGCACGCATTTACAAGTAAAAGAAAACAAAAGGGAAGCAAATCCTACAATTTGGACCAGTCTACCTCATGGCATGTTTAACCCTATGTCCCATAAGATCTGTGGGTCAAGAATTAGCCTGCTTCGTCATGTGTAGACCCATAGTAGAAACTCTGAATCCTGAGCAGATGTCGTCCTGAAATTCAGGGACATTAGACAACAATCATCTTTGCTAGTCAAATTCTATTAACCTCACCTTTAAATTAATCTGGTATGAATTGCTGTTTTCAAAAGATAGCTTCAAACTTTTGCCACTCTTCAATTGATTCCTGAAAGGACTGGCTCTTAAGTTTTATATTGTGACCTCAAATCTTAGACACCCCAACCATTGGAGATAGCTTGTTTTTATCCAATCTACTTGTTAACTTTAATGTTGTGGAAACTGGGACCAAATCTTTGTTAATATTCTAGCTTCCAGGGAATACAGCCCAGATTTTTGTAAACCTCCTTGTAATATCCTTCTGGTAAATCTGCACAACCCTGTCTCTAAGATTAAATTATTCTCTTTGAGTCGTTTTTCTTACAACTGCTCTCAGTACAGTTAAAGCAAGGAATCAGTTTGTTACATTAGCCAAAATGCTGCTTATGGGAGAAATCTACTGGTCTTGCATGCTGCTGTGCTATTGATACACTGTCATTTGTGCAAAGTCAAATGTGAGGGGTGGCACTTTATTTTCTGTTGAATTTCTTCGGGGTTTAAACTTATGGTAAATTTGATTTCTCTACTGCCAAAATTCTCCAATCTCTTTCTACACTCCTGAAGTATTACTATCGGGGCACGATTATATCATGACTGTCCAGTATCTTAGGCAAGTTAGCATTCTTAAAAGCTAAGGATGCAACGTGGGTGGATAGAAAGCCATCTCAGCAAAGTTTTGTGCTATCCTTACTCAACATCTGCTCATTCATAGATTCTGTAGGCTCATTATGTGATGATTTTCCTTCCCCCTAACTAGCTAGTTATGATCACCTCCCCCAGTATAGACTGGGGATCAGACTGAAGACTTCTGCAGCCTGCATGACCCACCTATTGTTGAAACTTCAGATGTAAGTTCAGGCTGAAACTTAAACATATCAAAATGTGATTATCCAAGAATAATTGGGTAATGACTGATGTGATGCAGCTAGCATATTTAATAATTTATCTCAGTTATGGAACAACTAATTTTTTGAAACACAAAGCATGAAACCTATTATTTTATCTTATTGAAGGCCTAAACATTGGCATGATGATGGTGAATTCTGTGACAGTGAAGGACTGCTGTTCTGCCATATTGCATTTACATTTATTTAAATTTAATCTTGTGATGCTACTGTGCCTTTAAGAGTGTTCTGTCCTGTTCCTCTTACAGAGAGGTGTTGCTCCAGTCATTCCAGGCAGTCGGTAAACAGCTTTTGAGATCTCCCTCAATTTTAAATGTGATGATTGGATGGGGTCAGGGCTCTCACAGGCCCAGAAAGGCTTTTAGTTTTACATTCAGCGAGGAAAAAGTTTTCTGCTGCCTTCAGAAGCTAACCGCTTGAATTCGCGGCAGCTTGAGTCTTGGACAGCGAGGCTTCCTCTTTAACAAGCTGCCCCTTTTAATTTTATTCTTCTGGACTAGAGGGAGACAGCATGTGAGAATCCTAACTGTTTTGCCGAATTGCGTTTTGCCGAATTGCGTTTTGCCAAAGGGTTTGCTTATGGGATACTGCCAAGATTGAACAGTTGATGATTAGTGGTTAAATTATGCGTTATTTTGTAAGCATTTTAATAACGTTATGCCAGTTATTCTTTCAGTTTGTATTCTAACTGTGTTCAAGGAATAGAGTGTTTTGCTTAAACCTTAGTAGTGGACCAATCAAATAATACCTGAAACACCGCATTTCACACTTGCCTTTAAATAAATATAGAACTTTAGGGTCTAAGCTATCTCCTTACTGTGAGGTTGTTGACTTGCTCACCAAGCTGGCTTGTTTTTGTTTAGATGTTTTGTTACCACGCAAGGTAACACCATCAGTGAGGCCTCTGATGAAGCAATCTTATTTTACTCCACTTGGGATTTTTACTGTCTGGCTCATTATGGTGAGTAGTGTCATTTCCGGTTTTGTTCTGTATGGATTTATATATGGGGTCCAATTCTATAAATTTGTTGATTGAGACCCATGCCCTTAGCTATTCCCGTGCATATCTGTGTTTGGCTTGGACTTCTACAGTTACATTGTCCCAGTTAAACTGATGGCCTTTAATATCAGTACACTTGAACAGTAAGGAAAGTTCGTCTTGTGGTTTTGTTGCTAGCTGATGTTCATGTATTCTGATGGCTAGTTTCCTTTCTCTCTGTCCGATGTAATGTTTGTGGCAGTTGTTGTATGGTATTTTGTAAATTGCAGCCTCAGGAAGCAGATACTGCCCCGCAGCGTGAAGTACAAACCTCCACTCAGCAACCTACAGGCACACAAAATAGCTGAACAGAGTAGTTTACAAAATACCATGCAATGACTACCGCAAGCATTACATCGGACAGAGAGAAAGGAAACTAGCCATCGTCAGCAAGCAGCAAAACGACATGACAAACTTTCCTTAATATCAGTACACTTGGACAATGAAGGCTGTTAGTTTAATTGGGACAATGTAACCATAGCAGCTCAAGCCAAACATAGACACACACAGGAATTCCTAATGGCATGTTTCTCAACCCATAATGCAATCAACAAACATGTAGAATTGGACCCCATATGCAACCCATACAGAACAAAACCAGAAATGACACTGCTCGCCATAACAGACCAGATAATATAAATTCCAAGTGGAGTAGAACAACATTGCTTCATTAGAGGCCTCACTGATGATAATGCCTGAATGAAAACAAGCCAGTTCACCGAGCAAGTCAACAACCACACCCACAACCTAAGCAACAATTCTTTGCTAAAACCTTTAATGTCTCCTTACTGTATTTTGGGGTGGGGGTGTCATGATCTGATCTGGTCCATGACGATCCTGTTGAAGGTGGCATGCATTTACCCTTAGTTTGTTTTTAATGAAAAATGAAGGCACAGGTTAAATCTAAAATAAAGCATGAATATCTCCAAACCTGTTCAAGTTGTCTCATATTCTCATATTTGAACTACTATAATAAATTTGCTCCCTTTACTCTGACTAAATGTCCAAATATTTGATTGATGAACAATGTTTTGCAAGGTAATTTTGCTGGATTCCAATTACAGCATAAAATCTATTCCCTATAACCATTACATGCATTTTTATGACTTAGATATATTTTTTATCACAGCTTAGAATTGAGCTTTGTATGATTTTGACTATTCACTCTGTCTTTCAAATATCCACTTTCCTACCAAGGCTTCATTAAGTGAGGTGTCCAGTTATTGCTCTAGTGTGCTAGATATTCTACTTGTATAATGCACTGGGTTAAAATTTTAAAAAAAGTCACTGCCATTCAAGAGCAAAATCAAATTGCGTTTACACTCATGTGAATGGACATTGATGACAGGATTTGGATTGTTCATTACATTCTGCATGGTCAAGCAGTTTGCTGACACTTGTTTTCTAAGCTCTCAAGTGCTCATGGTGACTGCTTGTGAGAGGGCACTGATTTTTGGTGTATTTCTCTTCCCACTTAATATGTAGGATCTCCCGTGGGTAGTGTCTATGGTACGACTCCAGGGCTTTGAGATGCTTTCTCTGTTTAGCTTTTATACTTTAAGGTAGGAATCATGACGGCATGGTCAACTACAAACATAGTTTCAGTGTGATATTGTGATCTTCAAATACCATTCGCTACCAGCAACTTTGTTGTGTTGTTTATATAGTTCAGATGTCAGTCTCCGGAAGCAGGTCATTTTCCCCCAGCTCCATTTGGGATAGAGATGTCAGAGGATGATGGAAAAAGTGCTCCAAGAATGTACTAAAAGCCAATGTGAAGAAATGCAATACTGACATCACCTCCTGGGTGGCTATCGCTCTGGACTGATCTAGATGTAAACAGATTCAATGGGAAGAATGCCAGCATTTTGTGAGCCAGTAACAAAATAAAGAGGACAAGGAAGAGTGATGAAAAGAACAAGCCATGACTCAAACTAATAATGCACAACTAGATATCCAACATGACAACAAATGACTTTTGTGCCGTGAGCCAGCAGGAGCCAGACTGTTTCTATCAGCCAGACGTGGACTCATGGAAGATGATCATCCTCACCTATGAAGGATAGCCAGTAATAATAGACTCCCAGATTTAAAAAAATGCTCCTTGAGTGAGGCAGTAAAGAAATGTGATCCACATAAATTGAGGAAAATAAATTACAAGAAAGAAAAATTTTGCTACCACTAATTCCAAATAGAACACCAAATTGAATTTCCAAAAATAATATCAATTTGTCATAATTTACCATGATCAATTTCAATATTAATTGAGGCATGTAATAGTTTTCAAAAATGAAAATGCAAGAGTAAAGAAGTAAAATTGCAACAATTTTGCACTGGCAAGATGTAGATAATTTTCTATAACACTGTATCCAGATTTGTTTATCAGTCTCTTCTGTATTTGGCCCATTATGTTTCTTCCATCGTTGCCCTGCCACCTAAATAGCAAAGTCTCTAGCCCGTTTGTGCTCTGGAACTTTTGTTATCAATCTCTCTACCACTTCTTTCCCTACTTTCAAAAGCCTTCTCAAAACATCCTCAATTGTACTTTATCCTCCAACTTTATGCTCTAGTCTTCCTTAAAGAACTAAAGAACTAGAGAACGTTTATGCCTAAAAGCATAATATGAATGAAAATTCTAGTAACTGATATTTATTTGTGCAACAAGGATCTGGGTGTGGGTGAGTGCGCTTTTCTCTCTTCCTTGTACGTAGTATTCTATCTTAAGCGTAAGAACCAAGTAATATGTTCTGGAACTTAACCATATAATTCTATTGATTTTAAATGATGACAGGACTTAGCAATGGAATTCAGGCTGAATTTGTTTATTCATTCACGGGATGAGGCCTTGTCACAGACAAGGCCAGCATTTATTGCCCATCTCTAATTACCCAGAGAGCAGTTAAGAGTCAGCTACATTGCCAGAGGGTCTGGAGTCACATGTAGACCTGACTAGGTAACGATGGCAGTTTCCTTCCCTAAAGGACGTTAGTTAACCAGATGGGTTTTTCTGACAATGGATTCATGGTCATCATTCGACCTTTAATTCCAAATCTTTATTGAATTCAAATTCCGCCATCTTCTGTGGACCATTGCATCACTTGCTTTACATTGACCCAGATTTGATTTTTGATATCTACTGTTACAGCTGGTTACAGTTGGAGTTGCAGTAAGAGAGAGAACACTTCAGTTGTTTACATTCTGAGTGGAAAACTGACCCTGTACTTAAATGGGCATGGGATTGATAATTAAGTAAACTGCAAATTCTTGCAGTCTTGGATTATGTATAATAAGCGTTTAGTGAAGGATTAATGAATGGTTGGCACTTTTAAACCAGACTGAAAACAAACGATTACCGACAGAGAGAGAGAAAATAAATGAGAACATTTGGAAGTAGTTGAAGGAAACTGTAACCATTCCAGCAACTGTGAGGTTAAAGGTTTATCAGTGCTGGTTTACAACCTGCTCAATTTATTCAAGTTGAAATTTGTCAATTATTTTATAATCAGTCTAAAGCACAATTGATATGTATTGTGTTGATATGTTTCTTTTTATTTTTGATTGTGTAATGATACCAAATGAACAGGTTTGGTGCATCCAGGTTTCAGAAGAGGGAAATTATTAAGATATGAACCTTGTAAAACTTGGGATGCAAATTACTGAAAATCTCAATGCATTCAATTGATACTGAGGTGTCAACCAATGTTGCTTTTGACAAATTTGGTATAAAGCCTGCTTTGTACTGTTGATTTCATCTTTTATGTGTAATTGCTCATCTTGCAGCCTGGATGAGGCTGTTTTAGACCATTATTTTGATTCTCTAAACACGTTTATGTTGGGTATGTACTTGATACGTATCTTACCAAATCTGCATTTTGCTCATCATACAAACCAGTAGAATACATATGAGACCTTTCTTGACATCCAGTTAAAGAGTGATGAGTTTCTGTCCTCAGGTTGGTTGTCACTGAAACTCTAGCCTTGATTGGATAGAGATGAAGGAAAACCTTTGAAACCTTATGGCTGGATTTTAAAAATTCAAACTTTTGACAGGTACTTTGAAACAGGACTGTAGGCCAGTGTTAAGTATTAAATTTAAGTTGTATCTGTTGGAAAATAGCACAAAATATTTCTATTATTTGTGGTATGCTTTTGAATGAGCCTTCAGTGTGCAGGCAGGAGGTTAGAATTGCAGTAATAAATTAATGTCACCATTTTAACATTCTGAAATAGTTCCCAATTAAATTTTATCAGGTGAATGGTAATAATATTGTCAGCATCGAGTATAAAACTGTAATTGAGATTAATGGTTTTTATTCTGCTCACTAGATTCCAGGTCAAAATGATCAGGTTTTTTGTTATGTGTTGATTTAATGTTATTTCTGTGTTGTGTACTAACCATGCATTCTGCAGTGACAACATTGTTTCCTATGGGTAGCTGATAATCTCTCTAATTATATGATTCGTGGTACAGTGTTAATGTAGGTATCTCTACCAAGAAATATTTGAAAAACAAATTTAAATAGGATCATAAAATTGAAATTTCTGGAAAACTATTAAGAATACAAAATGTTTAACACAAACTATTTGTGACTTACTTTCTGTGTTCTTTTGGATATGTGACTGAGAACATAAATGAAATATTGTAACTTCCCTTCACATTATTTGGAAATTGCCTATTTATCAACCTGTCATTACTGGCAGAATGTAGGAACAATTACTGCAGATGGTGGAATCAGTACTGAAAACAACCAATGTTGGAGATCACAGCAGGTCACACAGTATCCATGGAGTAAGAGCAAGCTAACATTTCAAGTCTAGATGATTCTTGTCATCTAGACTTGAAACGTTAACTTTCTACCTTTCCATGGATGCTGTCTGATCCGCTATGATCTCCAGCATTTGTTGTTTTCATTGTTAGCAGAATACTACCACTTGAAAAGGCACAATTGGCACGTGCTGAATTTTGAGGGAGTTCTGGAATGGCCTGCTGTATCAGGTTGGTTCAAAGCGAAGATGTCATCGGGCACAATCCAGGGACTTGGGTTGGCATGGAGAGTCTTTTGAGTGATGTTTTGTTGCTTTACTTGTAACTGGGACAATGTCCAAGAACGCTAAGATCAGTCTTTTAACCAGTTTGTCTCTGTATTCGACAGCTCATTTGATTGCCTTAACCCTTTTCAAGAGGATTGTGCCAATTCCTGTTAGCACCTGCACCCAACACCTTTCCTGAACAAAAGTCCTCCTTTTGCAAACAATTTATGCCGGGCGTGGAGAGAAAAGGCAGATGAGTGTTTATGATCCCACTACCTCTACGGTTAAAATCCAGCCCTTAATGTTTCCTGGTGCTGTTAAACGTTGTGTGGACTCTGCTGAATAAATAATTTATTTGCTGGAAGAGATGTCTCAATAAAAATATAATAAGTCAAGTACTATTCAAAAAAGACACTCAATGGTGGCCAGATATGTATTAGGTAAAATCTAATGTTCTACTGATATGTATTAGTATGTTTTGTTGTTCGTTATTTATTAACATTATAGTTAAAACTGTTACTTTAATCTTTCTGGCTCCATTCTGTTTTAGTCAGTCCAGCAGAAATATACAGGAAAATGCTATAGAATTGTAGAATCCCTATGGTGTGGAAGAGGCCATTTGGCCCATTGAAATTAGCACTGACCCTCCGAAGAGCATCCCATCCAGACCCAGACCCCGACCCCTACCCTGTTCCTGTAACCTTACATTGCCATGGCTAATCAACCTAGTCAGCACATCTTTGGATTGTGAGAAGAAACAGGAGCACCCAGTGGATATCCATGCATATACTGGGAGAATGTGCAAACTCCACATAGATGGCCACCCAAGGCTGGAATCGAACCAGAGTACCTGGTGTTGAGACAGCAATGCTAACCACTGACCCAGTGCGCCGTGTTCATCTAACTTTTAACAGTACTCGAAATATTTAAAGCTATAAATTTAATATTTTAGTTAATTTTGAAGATATGATTAATGCTGAACATGTACATCCATTCAGATACTCTCATCGAAGCACATTAATCACTTCCTGATGAAGTGAATACCAAACAATCTAAGTTAGTGCTCATCACATTGCTGTATTATTCCTGTTCAGTACTACACTGATTGTGGTCATTTGGGAATTGCATTTTCTCTTGCCCCTGGAATATTTTTCCTTCTCTCCTGAAAGTGAGGCTTGTTTGACAAGCTGGTCAGTATGTACACAGTACTTGTCCAGATTTTGCCGAAGTGACCAGAGATGGATTGCCATTTAAAAATCTGATTTAGCTGGTACAGCTGACCCCAGTCCTCTGCAGTTCTCACATTTCTTTCTATTTCATTTATACATAGGATGTGGGTGTTGCTGGGTAGGCCAGCGTTTATTACCTGTCCTTAATTGCCCCAAGGGGAACAAAGAGCCATCTGCATCACTCTGGGTCTGGAGTTACATGTAGGCCAGACCAGGTAAGGATGACCAATTTCCTTCCCTAAAGAACATTAATGGACAAAATGGGTTTTTATGACAATTGACAGTGGTTATATGGTTACCATTTGGCTAGCTTTTTATCGATTTCAGATATGAACATTTGTCATGTTGGTATTTGAACTCCACTTCACCACAACATTAGCGTTGGTTCTGGATTACTAGTCCAGTGACATTTACCACTGCGACACTGCTTCCACTCATACTTTCTGTACAGTATTGTGTATATATGGGATGTTCCGTTGAACAATTGCCTGTAGTAATTGTAGAGTTTAACTCTTCACCCCATGTTTTATTTTTAATATTTTTCACCACCTGAGAACATAACCAGCAATGAAATACTTGGTGTGAAATGAGACCTGTGACGTAGTTTGAATTTTTTGTAATGATGGAAAATTCTACCTATCCTACATTGCTTACACTGTTTAAAATGATCAACATCTTCTTTTTGCCTCCTGTTTGTTGCATTCTGTATTATTGGGAATAGTAGTTGGTTGTGTTAGTTGCAGCATTCATTAGTTTTTAAACACTGAAATGCTGGGATAGCAACAGGAATTCAAAATATCGTGACACTTTCCTTAGCCAGCAGCAAAATAAATAGAAAGCATTCTTGTAAAATAACATTATAATGTTGGTGTGCAATCCCTAAACCCTAGTATCCTAAAGATGAACCAGGTCTAATAAGCAATTTATTTAAGCAATGTGCATGCTGCTAAATTTCTCGCGTTATCCTTCAATTACATGCCGAGAGAACTAACTATTGTAAGCATGTCTATTCCTTTGCTGTCTTTTATGTGAGCGACCAATGAGTTTGTAAAGTGCTTTATTCTACAATAGTGTGGTTGATATTGATGCAAGCATATGAAATAGGAGTCAAAGTAGACCATTAATCCTTTTGAGTCTGCTTCGGCATTTAAGATCGCAGCTGATCTGTCTGTTTCAAATTCCATATTCCTGTATATCCCTAGTAACCCTTGATTTTTCGCTGCTAAACCAAAATTTATCCATTCACTTAAAAATATTCAATGATCCCGTCTCCACCGCCCTCTGAGGCAGATTGTTTCAAAGTTGCATAATGCTTAGGAAAAAAAGAAATCTCATCTGCCCTGAAAAGGCAAATCCTAACTCGAAAACATTGCCCCTGTATTTGGGCTGACTCACGAGACAAACCTTGCGTCTTCTTCACAACATACTTTCCTACCTATCTTGGTTATCCTTGAAAATTTGCTATTATGCCTTTGTTCCCCTCACCTATGTCATTGATATAAATTATAAAAAGTTGAGGGTCCAGCACAGACTCCTGTGTGAGTCCACGCATCATATCCTGTGAATTAGACGAACACACATTTATGCATATGTTTTTAAACCACAGAGCCAATTTTCTGTCCGCAATAATATATTACCCTCTACAGCATGAGGTATTATTTTCTGCAGTAACCATTGATTTGGTACCTTCCCAAATGCCTTCTGGAAATCCAAGTATGTCAGTATATAGGTTTCCCTTAATCCTTTTCATGCATTACTCCTCTGAAGAACTCCAATAAATTGATTAAACACAGTTTCCTTTTGACAAAACTATCCTGACTCTTACCAATTATCTTGAGATTTTCTAAGTGCTTATCTATTATCTTTTTAATGATTTGATTCTCACATTTTTTTCCCTTCCATCTCTTGATTTAGTTATTCCTGAAATATTTTTGATTCCCTATAATAAAGACAGGAAAATAAATTGTTTATAGGCCCCTTGCTGAGATATTTTTATCATTGATAGCCACAGGTGAGGCGCCGGCAAATGGAGGCTGGCAAACGTGGTGCCATTATTTAAGAAAGGTGGTAAGGAAAGCCAGGGAACTATAGACTGGTGATCAGCGATACTCAGGTTGTTGGAGTGGATTCTGAGGGACAGGATTTACATGTATTTGAAAAGACAAGGACTGATTAGGGATAGTCAGCATAGCTGTGTGCGTGGGAATTTGTGTCTCTCAACATTGGTTGATTTTTTTTTGAAGAAGTAAGGAAGAAGATTGAGGACAGAGTGGTGGAGGTTATCTGTATGGACTTCAACAAGGCATTCAAGGTTCCACATGGTAAACTGGTTAACAAGATTAGATTACATGGAATACAGGGAGAGCTAGCCATTTGAATACAAAATTGGTTTGATGGTAGAAGACAGAAGGTGATGGTGGAGGGTTCCTTTTCAGACTGGAGGCCTCTGACCAATGGTGTGCTGTAAGGAACAGTGCTGGGTCCACTGCTTTTTGTCATTTATATCAATGTTTTGGATGTGAACGTTGGTATGCTTAGTACATTTGTAGATGACACCAATATTGATGGTATGGTGGACAGCAAAGAAGGTTACCTCAGCATACAACAGGACTTTGATAAGATGGGCAATTGGGCCGAGCATGGCAGATAGGGTTTCATTTAGATGAACAGAAGGTGCTGCATTTTGGTAGAGTAAATCAGGGCATGACTTGTACACTTAGTGGTGGGTCCTTGGGGTTGTTGCCAACAGAGAGACCTTGGGATGCAGATGCGTAGTTCTTTGGGAGCAGAGTCGCAAATAGACAAGGTAGTGTAGAAGGCGTTTGGTAAGCTTGCCATTATTGGTCAGTGCATAGAGTATAGGAGATGGGAGGTCGTGTGGCTGTATAGGACATTTGTTATGTGCTAGACTAAACCCTTCAAACTATATTAAGAAGATGGTCTTGATTTGTAATTTTTCTTATTTTAAAGGTAAGTGTAAGGCATTGTATTCTGGCTGCAATTTGATTGGTCAAACTACCAGGCTTGAAACAAAACACACTTTATTCATACACCATAATTAAAAAAACAGACAAAATAAAAGAATTGGATTAACTGTAACAATCGAAATGCTTAATAAAATAATATATATATTAACTAGTAATTAACTGTTCAAATATAGTACAATCCCATAAACACACACTTGGCAAAGGCCAATTCAGTAAAATAGATGGCCTCACATGCATTTTTAGCAGCAGGAAGAGAACCCCAGAGAAAAAAGAGCTTCTACATCCAGTTTCAAGACACCAGCAACTGCTACCAAAGGCTAAAACTTTAAAAAAAAGACTGGTTCTATGGAGCTTGAACCCAACCATTCAGACTGCTTCTATTGTTCGAACTTTGTACAAAAAAGACCCAAGGCCTCTCAAATGTTTACTTTATTGACTTTGAAGCAGACTACTTGACACCTCTGTCAAAGCCTATATTTAAAAAAAAAGACCAAATACACCACCTAAAGCCATAGTATAGTCACACATTAGTTAGGCCACTTTTGGAATACTGCGTTCAATTCTGGTCTCTTTGCTTTAGGAAAGATTTTGTGAAAATTGAAAGGGTTTAGAAAAGATTTACGTTGCCAGGTTTGGAGGGTTTGAGCTACAGGGAGAGGCTGAATAGACCGGGGCTATTTTCTCTGGAGCATTGGAGGATGAGAGGTTGACCTTAGAGGTTTATAAAATCATGAGGGACATGGATGGAGTGAATAACCAAACCCTTTTCCCCAGGGTAGGGGAGTCCAAAACTAGGGGGCATAGGTTTAAGGTGAGAGAGTAAAGATTTAAAAGAGACTGGAGGGACAACTTTTTCACACAGAGGGTAGTGCTTATGACCTGCCAGAGGAAGTAGTGGAGACTGGTAGAATTACAACATTTAAAAGGCACCTGGATGGGTATACAAATGGGAAGGGTTTAGAGGGATATAGGCCAAATGCTAGAAAGTGGGACTACATTGATTTCGGATATTTGGTCAGCGTGGACAAGTTGGACAGAAGGGTCTCTTTCCATGCTGGACGTCTGATTGTATATGACTCTAGAACTGTTTCATCGGCCATTTCCCCATTGCCTGCTTTTAACTGTCCATTTTCACATTCTAGTGGACCAACTTTACTTTTTCCTATTAACTACCTCTAGCAACTCTTGCTACCCATTCAACATCCTAGCTAGCTTCCTGTAATACTGAAATTTCTTTTTCCTGACTAACCTTTATATTCCGCTGTTCTTTGTATTCTGATCAATCATCTGTCCTGCCTTTAATCTTTGCTTAATTATGTGCTTTTTCATCATGTTTGCTTTCCGTTAACCTGTTTAATAAATACATAGTGAACCTGGCTTTAGAATTATTCTTTTTCATAGGAATATACTAATTTTAGTATTCTGAAGTCTCCTTTAAAATGTCTGCCACTGTGCCTCGCTTGATCTATACTATAGGCAATAATACCAGTTCAGCTAGCTCAGCTTTCATACCCCTTATTTATGTTCAAAATACCAGTCTTAAGTTCAGTCCTTCTCTTTCACACTGGGTGTAAAATTAATCATATTGTGGTTGCTGCTACCTTGGACTGACCTAGGTCTGAGGTCATTAATTAATCCTGACATGTTACAAAATGCGAGATAACAAGGTGTGGGGCTGGATGAACACAGCAGGCCAAGCAGCATCATAGGAGCAGGAAAGCTTGACGTTTCGGGCCTAATGCAGTGTCTAATATAAGTTCTATAGACGATTCCAAGGATTCCAAAACTATCTTGAAGTTATTGTAGGAACTCCTCTTCCGGGCTGCTCCTGCTAATCTGATTTTTTTTTTGAAATGTTTACATATAGATTAATGTTACCCATGATTATTGTTGTCCCTTTTCACAAAGGCCCAAAATTTCTAAAATAAAAACTAAGATCTGTGGTTGCTGAAAATCTGGGACAAAGACAGAAATGGAAAGCACTGAAGTTCTGATGTAGAGTCACTGCACTCAATGTTAACTCTTTCTTTCTATAGCTCATGCCAGACCTGCTGAGTTCCTCTAGCATTTTGTTTTTGTACCCAATGTTTCTTCTTGTATACTTTGTCTCTCTCTGAGGTGAATGTTAGGGATTCTGTAGCCCACTCCCTCTGGTGAATTAATTCCCCAAATGTTCCTCATCTGCCCCAAACTGATCCTCCATCCAGATCTCCTGAATCAAGGTAATCTCTTACTATTGCAAAAATGCCATCCTTGATTACTCTTAATGTTTACCTAGTTCCTGTTTTGCTTGAATTTCAAATACCGTCTGTATTTAGCACCCAAGCTGTGTAACCCTGAAGCCATTTCTTTGTAATGGCTATCAGGTCATATTTGTTTACTTAATGAATACTATCAATTTGTTTACTTTATTATGAATGATGTGTAAATGCAGATCCTTTAGTTTTGTCATTTTGTTACTATTGTAACACCTAGACTTGATTGTTGGCGCATTCCTAGGTGTTTTTTTTCTCTCTGCCTCTTTCTGTCATTTTCTGTCCTTTATTTTCCATATTAGTACATTACTCTTTAACACTGTCTCCACACTTTGACACACCACATCTTTTCAGATTTAATCCCTTGCCGCCTCTGTTTAACTTCTCTATTTAACGAGTTATGAAATTTTTAAGAGCACTTGTACCAGCATGATTCAGATGTAGACTATAGACTTACAAGATTAAAGGATATCAAAATGAGGAAAAGTTAAAGCAATTGGATTTTCAACAGTGTTGGAGCAGAGAATTTAAGTTACAAATAGTAAATCAGATATTGAGGGAAATGAGAATGAAATTTCAGAAGGACAGGCCATAAATTTTTGTCTTCCCTAGTCTTAAGGGACGTATGAGAGGACTAGAGATTATAAACGTTTCGCTTTACTCAAAAAGGTTGTAAGGATAAGCCAACCAATTACCCACCAATCAGCTTAACTTCAGTGGGGTATGAGCTTCCAGAAACAATAATTCAGGCTAGATTTAGTAATTACATGGAAATTGGTTGGTTGATTAGATAGTGTCGGTAGGGATTTCTGAAGGCGATATTTTGTTTAACTTGCTGTAGTCTCTTAAAGTAACAGAAAAGGTTTACATGGGTAAAACAGTTGATGTGTGTACATGGACTTCCAAAAGGCATTCTATATGATGCCACACAAGAAACTTGTTGGAAAACGTATGCTGGTGGAATAAAAAGGTCACTTGCAACAAGGATACAAAATTGGCTAAGACTCCCTCTCTTCCCCTCCCCTCTTCCCCCACATCACCTTCCCCTCCTTACCTCATTCAAACCCCTACCCCTTCTTTTTCTGCTATCCCCCTCTCACCCCTTGTCACCCACCACCTAGTCCAGTCGTCACCTTTCCTGCCACTCCCTCCCCTTCTTGCCCCCACTCTCTGCTGGTGTCTCTCCCTCTCTGTCTCTCTCTTTATCTACCTCTATCTCACTCTTTGCAATTCCACCAACATCACCAATGCCCCCCCTTGCCCCCACCAATATTTAATAATCCAGATCTTGGTAGGCAGATGATAATTCCAAACAAGCATAGATAAGTTGGTACAAAAACAGAAGTTGCTGGAAAAGCTCAGCAGGTCAGGCAGCATCTGTGAAGAAAAAATCAGAGTTAACGCTTTAGGTCCAGTGACCCTTCCTTAGTTCTGTTTTTGTTCCTGATTTACAGCATCCGCAGTTCTTTCAGTTTTTATAGATAAGTTGGTGGAGTGGGCGGCTTGGTGTTTGTGCAAAAATCATTCAAGGCAGCAGGACAATTGGAAAGACATTAAAATGCGTATATTATCCTGGGCTTTATTAACAGGGGCATAGCGTACAGCAGCAAAATGGTTATGTTGAATTGGTTATGAACGAGATATTTGTTAGATCTCTCCTGAGGTATTGTGTACAATTCTGGGTGCTACCTGAAGGAAGGATGTGAATGCATTGGAGGGCAGAAGATATTTACATGAATGGATGAGAATTTTGACTTAGGAGGAGAGACTGGCGAAGTTGAGGTTATTTTCCTTGGGGAGAAGAGAGCTCAAAGGAGATCTGATAGAAGCTATAATCATGAAGTCTGGATAGAGTAGAACTGGCAAAATGGTTCCTAGTCTTAAAAGTATTGGGAAAGACAAAACATTGATTTAAAATGATTTCGCAGAAGTGTAGTGAGAAAAACCTTTTTACGCAATGAGTGGTTTGGGCCTGGAAGTGTGGTGGAGGCAGATTCAAATGAGGTATTCAAGAAGGCATTCGTGATTGATTCTAGTCAAATGATGTGCAGAGGTACAGGTAAAAAGTCAGGAGAAGGATAGTAAGGTGTAATGCCCATTTGGAATTACAGTGCAGAACTACACGTATGCTGAATCATGAAGTCTTACAGTATAGCTGAAGGCTATTTCTACCATGTGTAGCAATTTTTTGAAACAGTTTCTCAATTCACCCTCACATCCTACCTTTACCTGATTAATCCTGCAGTTGAGTTGTTTTCATCTACATAAACTGGCATGCAAATCAGCCATTGGTTTATTGACAGCTTATTCTTGCTAACTTCTTGCTACGTGCCCACAATTGGCAACGGGAGGCGTCTGAGTATTTACATGCCTGTTTTCCATTTACCATTTTAATCACTGTGTTGGCCTATCTCATCAAGTTCTGTTTGCTGACCACCCCCATGGTTGCTGACCTGTTTATCTTTATTTTTCTTTATTGTCTTTATTTTCAAATTCTCCTCCTTGTTTTCAAATTTTGTTATGACCTGAGTTGCATGTATCTATGACTTCCTCCAACCCCTCAATCCTGTGAGATGTCTGCACTCCTCAAAATTTTAGCATTTGAGCATTTTGAATGTTAATCTTTACATTGTTAGCGTGCCTTGAAAATTGGCTTTCAGAGAGAATCTTTAAGGTATTCCTAAAATCTGCCCAGTACAGTTGTCTGCCAGGATTTGGGAGAGGTGGACAGCTAAATGCCAAAGTCTTCAGTATTTCATTGTGTAGAAATTTGGGTGAGATCTCCCTCTTTCTTTTTGATTGAAAAGACCAAACTTATGGACATTTGAAACAAAGCTGAAGGATTCACCGAGCATGTGCTCGAGGGAGAAATGTAAAAATTATCAAGTTGAGAAAGGATGGAAGTAAACCCTTGGGTACTAGAAATTACTTTGAGCTGGATCCATGAAAATTAAATGACTATTTAAAGGACAGTGTAAGTGTATCTGTGTGAAGTTGTTTTCAGTTTTGTTAGAAGTAAAATGAGAAGTTCATGTTCTGTACTTTAAAGAAGAAACTGCCAATAAACTTTGTTTAATCAATAGCACTTTAAATCTGTTGCAGTAAGTCTAATGTGAATTCTTACTGTTTTATCCTTTCACCTTTAACTGGAAATTCAATTTTTTTTTATTAGTTTCGACAAGGAATGTAACAGATTATACTGGCCCATACTGCAGTTATATTCCAGGTGGTATTTTGAAATGATTTGGAAATCTGAAATTAATGAGGAGAGCAAACAGAAATTTCTGGCTGAAACGATGAGACCTGTCAAATCAGCCCAGCATTGAATCACGTCATTATGTATAGAAACAGCATAGATTTTGAATTGGCTTTATTATCTCCTTATTTCAGCATATTAATTTAATTATAAAGGCATGCACAGTTTAAAATTGAATCAATAGCTATTTGTCTTACAGTTGGTGAACAGTGACACTATGGTGATATCTTTTGTGATCACACTCGGTCTTATGACAATGATGTTAATTATTTTTGGTGACTAATTTTGGCAGTGGGCGCAGATGACTAGCGATGCATAAAACGAACACAGATGGGATACTGAAATTTTGCTTGTACATTTTAGCTTCTGCCGCACAGCCTTTTAAGAGAACATAATTATGCTGTTAGATTTTATTACAGTACACTAACAATGAATATCAGGTCAGATGAATGAAACACCATGCAAGAATCGGAAAATCCTTTTCTCCTTGTATGTCATTTTTGCTTGGTCAAATAAACTGAGTGTAACGCACAACTTTTTATTTACATCAAGCCCTTTATGTGCATCAGTTGACCCTTTCGATTCTATCCTGTTGAATGAGATAACCAAACGATTATTTCTCTCATTTTTAAGTGAAGGTGTAAAGTGAAGTTCAACAAAAAATGTTTTAAGTCTAAAAGTGAAAGGGTTGCAATTTATCCCATTTGATTTTAACATTCTAGTTCAGTGATGTCCTATGTTAGAATACAGACAGTTTGCATTCTTACAGACTTAGTTAGATGTGGTGCTCATAGAGAGAGAGAGAGAGAGAGAGAGATGTCAGTTGAAGACATCTGACAACTTTGATGAAATAGCTGTGGCTGTGCCATCTATGCATGATGGCATATTCCTCTGTCTGCAATGACAATTGATGCTGTGTTGGAATTTAGTCAGGTTAACTGTTTCCACCCAGCTATGTTTCATGGATTCAATCAGCCTGTGTCTTATTAATCCTGCAGTATACAAGTTTAATACAATAGCATAGACTATTGTAACTTTGACAAGTATTCCAGACAAGGCAATTTCCTGTGTAGAGACTAATGCTAAAATTCTAGTTAGTCTGATGACTAGAATTAAAGTAGTAGTCTAGTTTTGGACTTGTATTTTTCAAATGGATGTTGTTGGAAGGATTTTGTTAGTCCAGCTTAAAAATACTCAAAAGACCTTGTTTCACATGCGTCATCTAGGTTGTTCGAAAGTCCTATCTTGTGGAACATTTTGTTTAACTTTTTATTCTAAAGTATGTTAAGACAACTTATGTCATGCGTGACGTGATGAATTGCCACTGGCAACATACAATTTCTGTTTGGGATTATGTATAATATTTTCAAAATTGAAGAAGCAGTCATGACGAATTACTTAATATTGAAGTTTGTCCATAAACATGCACATGTTATTATTCAATGTAGAATTCTGCTTCCTCTAGGGGTTCTTGTAGCACAGTGGCAGTGTCCCTACCTCTGAGCCGTAAGAACCAGTTTTAGACCCCTGCTCCAGACGAGTGTCTTAGCATCCTTGAGCAGGTTGATCAAAATGTCTGCTACTCCCTATGTTATGATTCCTGCAGGCAACAATAACTTTTCTTTCTAGTAATGGAACTCCCAAAATGCTAACAGAGAGAAACTGTTGAACAAGATTTCACTTTTTAAAACTTTTCATTAACATCAAACCAAAATGAATATAATTTAAACATTTAGAAGTTCTGAGGAAGGATCACTCAACCCGAAACGTTAACTCTGATTTCTCTCCATAGATGCTGCCAGACCTTCTGAGCTTTTCCAGCAATTTTTGTTTTTGTCTCTGATTTACAGCATCCATAGTTATTTTGGTTTTTATTTTTGTGAGTTTTATTCAAATAAAAAGAAAGATCACTCTAACTAATCGAGACCAACAAAGTTACCAACAAAGGAGATATGAAGCAACTCTCCCCACAGCATGTACAAAAATCAGCTATTTTCCCAAATGAAGATTCAGTTCATTTACTTGTGCAGAGGTATACGCAAATTCTCTTCATACAGCAGAGCTGCTTTCTCAGCCTTAATACTGGGATCTCAGAATTTGGCATTTTGGGTCTCAGATGCCATCTACCATGACTTCTCACCCCGCTAGCTTAGATCCATACTTTCACAGTAGCTGCCCTCTTATCTGGACTTCCAAGAACAGGACAGGATCTATCTATGTATGTCTTTGTTTTCTTCAACTAAACCTGCTTCAGCAGAACAAACTGGAAATTGATACCACTCAAATTAGCTTTTATTAGCATTTTTTTAAATAGCTTTGATTACTGTAACAACTTCAACCAGAGATCAACTTTTCTGAGGTGACATCATAGGCAAAAAGCGTAATTTAACCACCTTTTCCAGAAGTCTCTTGTACTTTCACTTTTAATGTAAAGGCATCTTCACAAAAGAAGATGCATCCTTTTTCTAAAGTGTCAGGATCATTATACTTAACCTAGAAACACAACTCTTACTTCTCATGTATCAAGGAGCACTCCTTTCACCACATGAAATGCTGTCCTTAGCAGCTAAGACTATTCCATTCTGAATGAAAAATTGTAGTGGTAGAAGCACCATCAGACTGTTATTTGTCAATGAGATGGGGGCATCGCTTATCCAACATCTAATTGTTGAGAAGGTGGTGATCTTCTCGAACAGCTGTAGTCCATATGATGTAGATATCTTCATAATGCTGTTAGGAAAAGAGTTCCAGAAGTTTTACTCCGTAACTGTGAAGGAACGGAGTTACGTTTCCAAGTCGAGATGATGCGTTGCTTGGAAGAGAATTTACAAGTTGTTCTATGCTTCTGCTGCCCTTGTTCTTCTAGGTATTAGAGGTTGTGGGTTTGGAAGATGCTGCTGAAAGAGTTTGGGTGAATTGCTGCGTTGCATCTTTAAGACGGCATGCACTGTTGCCACTATGCTTTGCTGAAGTGAGTGATTTGTTGAAGACCACTGATGGGGCACCAGCTGAATCGGGTTGCTTTGGCCTAGCTGGTGTTGAGCTGCTTGAATGTTGTTCGAGCTTCACTCATCCAGGTAACTGAAGGGTGTTCGATCATAGTACCTTGTGCATTGTTGATGGTGGTTAGGCTTTTAGGATTCAGGAGCAGAATTTCCAACCTTTGACCTGCTGTTGTGACCACAGTTTTTATATGACTGGTCCAGTTCAGTCTATGTTGTGCCTTTCCATCGTGAATCATTGTTTGAAAGAAATTGGAAACTTGAATGAGGTTCCAGCACATTTGAATACAGCAAAGTATAGAATAGTGAAGCAGTTCTCTGCAAATGTTCAAGTCAGCTTCAGTGAAAATTCTGGCTCTCATAGTCAGTGGCAGTGATTTAAAACTGATGTCTTTTTACAAACTGAAAAGCCTGCTACATTCAGTGCTACCAGTGCTACATTCAGTGCAGAATGCTGGATGACCCATGCTGTGATAGTAAACTTAATTTAGTGTGTCTTGCACCAAAAATGTCACCCATTCCGGAGCTTTTTTAACGCCTCGGCCTATACAGGTTGGACAGTTTAATGCCAGATAAAGTGAGCAACTACAGTCTCAGCTATGAGACCAGGAAGCTTCTTCGAACTGTCAGTTGCTAGATGCAGCATGTGCTTGCCTGTTGAAAGACATGTACACACAACCGTGGGCAACTACAATGTTTGAGGACTGGAGGCTTGGCAATTTCAGTGGCAAGAAGGGGAAGGCCGTTTTGGATACACTAACATAGTGTATGTCCTAAAGAATTGCGAGCTACATCTGAACTGATTTATGAATTCTTAGAATCAATTTAGACAAAATCCTTTAGCCTGCAAAGTTTTTGTTGAATACAGTTGGTTTTGCTGATCATCATTTAGTGGTTTTGTGGCTGACTATTTTTTGTGCTTTGGGTTCTGAGGTGAGGCTCCTTGAATCAATTTGTCTAATGGCTCTTAAGGCTAGTATAGAAAGGAAGAAAGAAGGCTGTTGTGCAGTGGTAGTGCCCCTACCCCTGAACCAGGAGATCCAGACTCAAGTCCAGCCTGCTCCAGGGATATGTTATGTGTCATGACATCTCTGGACAAGTTGATTTAAAGATTTCTAGAAAGAAAGGAAAAGAAAACTGGTATCATCTTTTGGACTTGAAACCAATTTGTAATGGTGAAAGGACATTTATAACCCGTGGCTTCACCTGATGGTAATAAGGTTTAATTAACAGGTGATAACAATAAATATGTGATGGAGTTTAATTTGTAAAAGTAAATAAGTTAGTAAAATGTCTATTTATCTTTAAAATATTTCACTGTTTTATGTTCTGGCAAGCGCAAGTAATTTTTTCTCAGTTGCTGATGAGGGTGTTGGCAAGTAGTAGCAGAAAGGTAGGCATGCCTGAAGCATTTTACATTGTTGCCCAATTCTTGTCTAGAAAGAATTTTTTTCTTGTAAAGGATTTTTTGATTGCCATCAGCTCACAATGTTCTGCTTGGATGTGTTCCTAATGACAGGATAGTGCCCATACTCTGCCTTGTTAGCTTCTAAATCCCATATTTCTGAAGAGCATCTATGCTGTATTATCATTATTTTGTATCTGAATTATTGGTTTACTCATTTCCACCCTTCAAGCCAGGTCATGCTATATGTTAATAATTTTAATATGCAGCTGTTGTACTTTTTTGCTGGAAATTATATTTTGTGTAGTTTGTGGTGTAAGCATATGTAATAACCAGACTGAGCTCCATCACACAAAATATTCCAACTGTGTCTCCCTGACCTTTAGAATTAATTAGACCAGCAATATCAATATTGGGCAAGAACAGGACAAGAGGTTGGGTACTGTGTCATAAATGACTCATCTTCTTTCCTTACAAAGCCCTTCTCCCATCTCGAGGGCTCAAGATCAGAGATGTGATGAGTTTAAGTGAATGGAAAAGACGGTATTTGGTTTAGTTGTCATTGAGCTTATTTTTAAATGACAAAAGCAGGAAATAGGAGCAAGAGTAAGTCAGCTGGCCTTTGGACCCTGTTGTGCTGGTCAGTAAGATCACGGATAATCTGATTGTGGTCTCAGTTTAACTTTCCACTTGTCTCCATAACCTTTCACTTTGCTGAGAAATCTGTTTAACTTGGCCTTAAAGTGCTGCACCGTAATAGAGCTGAATTCCATTTAAAGTCATAGAAGTTTGAAAGTAACATGCTTCACTTACAAACCAGAATCTTAAAGCCAATTGTTTAAGAATGAGTGGAGAAGTGGTACAGATTGAATTGAGTATATAGACTTACAGGTATGTCAATAAATCACATTAGTGTTATGGTGCAGAAGAAGGCAGCTTGACCCATTGTGCCTGCACCAGCATATTAAATGACAGTATCACCCAGTTCCATTCGCCTGTCTTTCTCCCGTACTCTTGCACATTATTTTTATTTAAATAATCATCCAGTGCCCTCTTGAATACCTCAATTGAATTTGCCTCTACCACACTTCCAGGAAATGTATTCCATACCCTAACTACTTGCTGAGTGGGGGAATAAAAAGTCTTCATTTCCTTTGCAGATCTCTTGACATTTATTCGCTCTTATTCTTGTTCCTTTTACGAGTGGGAGCATCTTCGTCTTTTCTGCTCATGACTTTGAATACCAAACCTCTATCAGATTTCCTTTTAGCCTTCTTTACCACAAGGAGAACAATCCCAACTTCTTCAATCTATCCTCATAACTGAAGTTCCTTATCTCTGGAACCATTCTTGTAAACTGCCTCTGTACTCTCTTCAATGCATTCACATCCTTCCTGTAATGTGGGGTCTGGAGCTTTACACAACACTCTAATTGAGATCTAACAAATGTCTTATATAAATTCGACATCACCTTCATGCTTTTGTATTCTTGCTTCTATTAATAAAGTAGAGGATACTTGTATCCTCTATACTTGTATACCTGTATACTTGCAGGTGTCTCTACCTGTCTTGCCACTTCCAATGATCTGATCACATATACACCCAGGTGCCCCTTCAAATTTTATCTCCTATTTTTTATCGTCTTTTAATGTTCTTCCAACCAAATTGCATCTCCGCATGTATCTCTGAATTGAAACTCATCTGCCACCTATCTGTCCATTCCACTAGCTTGACTGTGTCCTTCTGGAGTTCTACACACTTCTTCTCATATTTTTACAATTCTTTCAGGTTTTGTGTCATCTACAAACTTTGAAATCACCCACTGCACGTGGAAATCAGCAAAAGCATGGGTGCCAATACCAGTACCTGGGAATTGTGTGACGTGTTCCTGCTGCCTGAAAAATATCCATCAACCATTACTCTCTGTCCTATCACTCAGCTAGTTTTGTATCCAAAATTGCTTCTGACCCTTTATTCCATGACTTCAGTTATTGCTCATGAGTCTGTTCTGTGGCACTGTCTCAAGTGTTCAGAAAGTTCATGTTCACTGTTAGCTTTGGACCTTTCTGTTGCCTCTTCAGAAAGCTCAAGCAAGTTAGTTTAACATGATTTCCCCTTTAGAAATTTATGCTATCTGTTTCTAATCAACTTACCATTTTTCATCTAGCTACTAATTCAATCACAAATAATTGTCCATAGAAGCTCCCCCACCACTGAAGTTAAATTAGAAAAAGGATAACACTGTGGATGCTGTAAATCAAACAAAAACAGAAATTGCTGGGAAAACATAGCATGTCTGGCAGAATCTGTGGAGAGAAAGCAGAGTTAATATTTTGAGTCCAGTGACCCTTTAGAACTAATTAAAGCTAGGAAAAGATTGGTATATGTGGTGAAGATATGGTGTAGGTGGTAGAAAACAGTAAGTGGAGATGAACAGCTGTACGACAGACAAAGGAATGGGTAAAGGTCGGCATGGGGGAGTCAATAGCTGCTAATTATGACCATTAGTAGTTGATGTTAGGATGGTTGTGGTCGCAGCCCATGCAGTAACAAGCCCTGGGGTTGGGGTAAGGACATGAAAGAAGGTACTCGGGGCCCTAAAATGATTGAACTCAGCATTATGTCCTAAAGGCTGCAGAGTCCCCAAGCTGAAATGAGATGCCATTCTCACAACTTGCACTGAGTTTTGCTGGAGCACTGCTGAAATCCTGAGATACAGATGTTGGCCAGGGAACACGCTGGTGTGTTGAATTGGCAAACAACAGGAAGCTCAAAGTCATTTTTGCAGATAGAACATAAGTAAGTGTTCTATAAAGCGGTTGCCTAGTCTGCATTTTGTTTCCACAAGGTTGAGGAGACACAGTAGATGACAGTAGACTGGATTGAGTGAAGTGCAGGTAAAGCACTGCTTTACCTGGAAGGTGTGTCTTGGATAGTAAGGATGGAGGAAGTAAATGGGCCACTTTGCAGATTGTCCGTCTGTCTGTCCATCCAACAGTTGCTCTATCTGTCTGTATCTCTGGGCTTAATCTCCAATCTCCCCATATTATTTACTACCCCCTCTCTCTCTCACCTCCTTTGTCTCCCGCCCTCTCTCCCCGCAACCCTGTCTTCAGCACATATACCTTTTCCTAGCTACATTCAGTTCTGAAGAACGATCACTGAAACATTAGCTCTGCTTTTTTTCCACAGATGATGCTGCCAAAACTACTGCTATTTCCCAGCAATTTCTGTTTTTGCTACTGAAGTTAAATTGACTGGTCCGTAATTGATTTTTGTTTATCCCTGCAACTTTTCTTGAATAAGGTTGTAATGTTTGCAATTTTCAGTCCTCTGGTACCTTCCCTGAATCTAGGGAAGACTTAAAAACTGTGGCTAGTGTTCTTCCAATTTTCCATTCTCACTTCCTTCAAAATTCTTGGATGTACCTCATCCTGTTCCTCTGCCTTGTTAACTTTAAGTGCCAACAGTCTATCCAACATTTCTGCCCCATCAATTTTCAACAATTCTAGTGTTGGAGTACTCTCTGCTGTCCTCCGACCCTGAGTATCATTTCATCTCTTGGTAACAACAGATACAAAATATCCATTCAAGATCACTATCATGTCCCCTGCCTCCAAGTACAAGTCCCTTTTTCATCCCTAATTGGCCTGAATCCTCCTTTTACCACTAGTTTTCAATATAGCTATAAACAATGGGAAATCCAAATGTTCAAGATTCAAAATAAAAGTTCAGCGAAGCGTACATTTCATAGAATCCCTACACTGTAGAAATAGGCCCTTTGGCCCAACAAGGCCATACTGATCCTCAGAGCATCCCACCCAGACCCATCCTCCTGTAACCCATCTAAGCTACACATGCCTGAACACTAGAGACAATTTAGCATGGCCAATCCACTTAGCCTGCGCATCTTTGGACTGTGGGATGAAACCTCCACAGACACGGGGAGAATGTGCAAACTCCACACAGACAGTTGCTCAAGGGGGAATCGAACCCAGGTCCCTGATGTTGTGAGGCAGTGGTGCTAACCACTGAGCCACTGTGCCAAGATGTTGTAACACTGTTGTCTCTGGAAAGTAGTATGGAAGTAATGCCGTAACCATTATACAACAGGGCTCTCGACTGACCTATGAGTTTTAATCTGCTTCAAATTTTCAATCCAGTCTAAAAGAATAATGCATTTACACTAGAATGGATGTATTAAAGCATTTGAGGTTGTTTTTGAATATTATGTGCAAGCTCCGGAACTATTGCATTCTTCTACTTGTAAATTCAGAGAAGACAAATATTTAGCCTGCAGCAGTTGAGTGCATCGATTTTTGAATGTTGGCTTTGCTATGAATTTATACCTACCATCCCATTCTCAGTTTCATTGTTTATGCAGGCAGTTGTAGTGTGCTGCGAGATTGCATACTGAAGTTTTAAAACAATTGATCATTGCTTTCTTGATTTGTTTAATGCTGCTGTTGCATGGTGAAACAAATGGTGAATTTCACTTTTTTAAAGTTTGGTAATGAAGAGTTGGCTACTTTGGTTTTCCATCTCTGGAATTCCAGTGAACTTCACATACATTTGGCTCTTGAGCGGATAAGGCCAGTGCACTGCTTGCTTCGTGGAGAATTAGTTACATCATGGACCTTTTCTACTGAGCAAGCTTTGTACAGTATTTTTATTTTCTGCATAAATTAACAGTCAATGTACAATTATTTCATATACTATAAATAATTATTCTTTTTGCAAAGTTTGTATTTTATGACTCGAAATCTTGTTTGGAGAATGTGTTCTGACTTGCCATTGATATACAGCTGAAATTGAAATGACACTAAACCTGAATGAAACCATGCAATATGGTGCAGGTGTGATGTTTGTCATAACCTGTGTATTTTTTAAATAAATACAAAATACTGCTGATACTGGAAATATGAAACAAACAAAATACTGGAGAAACATAGCAGGACTGCCAGCACCAATGGAGAGAGAAACTGTTAATATTTCAAGTCTTAGATAATAACGTGTGGAGCTGGATGAACACAGCAGGCCAAGCAGCATCATAGGAGCAGGAAAGCTTGACGTTTCGGGCCTAGACCCTTCATCAGAAATGGGGGAGGGGAAGAGGGTTCTGAAATAAATAGGGAGAGAGGGGGAGGCGGATAGAAGATGGATAGAGGAGAGGATAGGTGGAGAGGAGGCAGACAAGTCAAAAAGGCGGGGATGGAGCCAGTAAAGGTGAGTGTAGGTGGGGAGGTAGGGAGGAGATAGGTCAGTCCAGGGAGGATGGACAGGTCAAGGGGGCGGGATGAGGTTAGTAGATAGGAGATGGGGGTGGGGCTTGAGGTGGGAGGAGCGGATAGGTGAGAGGAAGAACAGGTTAGGGAGGTGGAGATGAGCTGGG
>JAHRHZ010000275.1:8020776-8056146 GCA_024137785.1 Ginglymostoma cirratum
GCCTTTTTTACTTGTCTGCCTCCTCTCCACCTATCCTCTCCTCTATCCATCTTCTATCTGCCTCCCCCTCTCTCCCTATTTATTTCAGAACCCTCTTCCCCTCCCCCATTTCTGATGAAGGGTCTAGGCCCGAAACGTCAAGCTTTCCTGCCTCTATGATGCTGCTTGGCCTGCTGTGTTCATCCAGCTCCACACCTTGTTATCTCGGATTCTCCAGCATCTGCAGTACCTATTATCTCTGATACAATATTTCAAGTCTTGTTCGAGTAGCCTTTCAAACTGTTTGATTTGTGTTGACACAAACAACTCCAAAAAAAAATTATGCTTCTATAGAATGAACTTGCAAAATTGTTGGAGAAAAAGCTAGTGCTTATTTTTATGTCTATTCGTAGTTTAGGATCAACTAAATGCTGTTAGTATTTTTAATTTGTAGGTCGTAACGTAGTTTGCGAATAGCAATTGTAGAAGTATTCTGCTGCATCTGAATAAATTGAAGCCATATCCTTAAAGCTGATGGTAATTTATAGCGGTTAGCCTTTTATTCTTTAACAGGTAGTCTGACTGTCATTTCTCAAGATGAAAACATCATTAACAAATTATAATTACAATATCTCCAATAATGACCCGTCCTGCTCCCATGTTGTTGCTGTTGGGATCCTTTGAGGAACCTCAACTTCCAGGTTGCCACATCTACATGCTGCTGCTTGGTGCTTGCGTATACTGACATGTGATCAGCTTCAATAAGTGTGCTGAAGACACCCAGCTCTCTGCATCATCTTTTGATATTTGGTGCAGATTTATTTGTCTCAAATCCAGTCCTGGATGAATTATAATTTTCTCCTGTTAAACATTGGTAAGAGTCAACCTGTCATTTTTGGCCCCACAACAAAACCCGTAACCTTTGTTACCAATTTCACTCTTCTCCCTGGCCAGATTGAAGTTGAACGAGGAGTTTTAAAGCCTTGCTAAACTATTTGATCCCAGTTGAACTTCCAACCCCATATCCTATTCATTGCAAAGACAAGACTCTCTGGCCACCTTTAATGCCACCCATATCTGTCCCTGCTTCAATAACCTGTCAATGAAACTTACATGCATGCCATTATCACCTCGTGACTGTTCATTGCTTTCCAGGCAGTTTCCCATTCCCACTCTCCATAAAGTTGTCGTATGCTTTGTTTCTAACCCATCTTGTCATTACTAACCAGAACTTGCTACATCTTTGCTTGCTTCTATCAGTCTATTCATGCATCAAATTTAAAATTTTAATTCTCACTTATATTGATGATCTCATTCTCCCATATCCCTTTTCAGATCTACAACTTAGAATTTTTTGGTTCACTTCTACTCCAGCCTCTCTTGAATCTTGAGCCTTCTACCAGATCATTAATGGTCAGGCCTTAATTCATTCAGGCACTGCTTTCTGGAATTCCCTTCAAGTCTCTCTGACATAAATTTGGATACACTTCAAATAGCTCCTTCCTTGGTTAAATTTTTTTTTGAGGAGGTGCAAGTGTTGCTGTTGCAGCTGGGCTTCAATTCCCAATAGGTTAATCTTTGGGATCAAGGTCTTCAGTCTGTGAAGAAGGGTGGAGTACTGTTATGAAGGTAATGGAGGAGGTTGGGAGTGGTGGGGGGCATCAGGATCTGTAAAGGGCTGAAAAGTTATGACATAGCATGGTTGAATAGGAGCTAATGTATGAAGGGAGGTCACCCGTGGTCAGGAACACCCTTGTCCTCAAGTAGTGGGGTGTGGGGGAAATGTATGAGCACATCAAACATGGTCACCTCATATACCGGGATCTGGATGAGGACAGAGTGTTGGCACAGAGAGGTGTTTTGCGTGGAGACTTGGGGAAGTGAGAAGTGTGTGACATTGATGGGTTGGCCAGCTAGGAAGGAGGTGTGGATGTCCGGGGGCTCACCAGCACATTCAGAGTGAAGCTGAAAGCTACTGGCAGGTGAGTACTTTATTGTTGCCTTCCATCGTGAACCAGGTCGAAAGTGTGCAATGAGGTAGAGAACTGTTGAGAGCACACTTGGATGGGATGTGACCCAACCTGAGGGAGGTGGTTGCTGCAACCAATGATTGTAGGGTTTTTAAAGAGGAAGAAGATTGGTCAGAGAGCCATGTTCTTTTCAAAACACAGTCCTACTCTTTGGCCATCCTGCAGTATTAACCCCTTCTGTTTGGTGCACATACTTGGCCCAGCAACTGCTGGGGAACTCACTGAGAGCTACGTTTTCTGTACACAGACACCTGGACAGTTGAGATGTTGAATAAGGAGTGCCTAACATGTCAGCATGACCCAATACAGTGCGCACATGTTGTTCCCCTGCTTCCATATAACATAGTAAGTGATCAGCGTGGACTTCCATCTATTGGGCCTCACTGGTATTTATGAAGTGATATTGGAAGATGCAGCAAATGAGTTTTGACCCTACACAGAGATAAACTACCACATGAACTGAAAAAACACAAGAATGTTTAAGGCACTTACCATTTATTTACAAAGTATTGTCACCCTTGCCGCTGAAATGCCCTCAATGTATTTCTTCCACGACCATCTGCAGAGATGTTTCTGTGAGGTGCTTACCAACTTCTGATCCCACAAAGTAACCCTATTGTCTCCACTGAGCTAGTGGAGGTTGCTGAAGGGATCCAACTCTGGTGCCTCAACCCTTTCTTCCTCAGCTGTGCAGATTTTGTCTTCTGGGGAACCAAGTGTTTTTTTTGTAGTGGATGACATGTTACTTACTCAGTTATTGAGACATGGAGGTCTCTGCATCACTGCAGGTCTTTGCATCTCTGTGGGTCTTTGCCTCTGAGGACAAGAATTCTCTCCTTCTAATGGACAAGGATTCTAATATTGGGTACACCTCCATTAGGTTAGCCTCATTCTACACTGTCATGGTTTGTCATTTTCCGTAATGACAGGAAAAGGAGAGCAATTGAGATATGTGGTTGGTATGGCTTTTAGTGCTGTGGGAAAATGTATTGTGTTGTGTTCTGCAGGAGTGAAGAGAGAGCATGGATGACATGCAAGGTTAGTGGTGTGGGAAGATTTGGGCATATCAAGAGCAAGTGAGGGAAGATGTTGCATGAAATCATATAAGCCAGAGCATGAGCCCTGGTCTGAGGTAGGTGCTGTGGCAGAGATAGTGAATATGAGGTGACAGAAGGCAGAGTATAACTGTTTAATCTTTCTGCACTGCAGACCACACTGCTGCACCCTTGAGATGGGATGAATGTAAGTGGCAATCTTCAATCAGGCCAGCGTCGTCTGGCGGCATAGTCAATTTGCGAGAGGCATAAAAACAGTTTTAAGAGAGATACGAAGTTAAATAAGTGGGCAAAAAGTTGCCAAATGCAGTATCGTATGGGAAATCGTGAAATTGTTCAATCTGGAAGGGAGAGCAAAAAAGCAGAGTAATATTTAAATAGAGAAAAGCTTCAAGACGAAGGGACACGAGGGTGCTTATGCATGAAGCATTAAAAAAGCACTTAAGTGCAGCAGATAATCAGCAAGGCTATTGGAATATTGACTCCCATGTCAAGGAGGTTGAAGTATAAGAATAGGGAAGTCTTACTGCAACTGTTCAAGCTGATAGTGAGAATACCTCTGCAGTACTGAGATCAGTTTTGCTCCCCTTATTTCAGGAAAAATGTTGTTGCATTAGAGACAGTTCAGAGAAGGTTCTCTAGGATGATCAGTGGTATGGAGAGATTGTTTTATGATCAAAGGCTAAATTGGTTGGGACTGTACTCACTGGAGTTTAGAAGAATGAGAGGCGATCTTATTGAAGCATTTAGATTCATAAAGAGCTGGATTGGGTAAACGCTGAGAGGATGTTCCCCCTCATGGACGAATCCAGGACCAGAGGAAATTGTCTCAGAATAAAGGGGTGCCAATTTAAGATTGAGATTAGGAATTTCTTCTCATAGGATTTGAGAGTCTTTGGAACTCAATGCCATGGAGAGCATTGGGGGCAGAGTTTGTGTGTATTTAAGGCTAAGATAGATTCTTGATCAGTAGGGGATTCAAGGATGACAGGGAAAAGGCAGGAATGTGGACATGAGGAATGTCAAATCAACCATGATCCTGTTGAATGATGGAACAGGCAGGAGGGACCGAATAGCGTACTCCTGTTGCTATTTCTATGCTTGTGTCTTTCAGAAATTGAAGGAAGTAGTGAATGGGCTCTTATTGCAATTAATCGATGACTACTGAACAACCTTACTTATAGTCAGCATGCTTCCTGTGGTGGGTACTGGGTGAGTAGGCATTGTCGGAATAAGGGTTGGGGGCATGGCTTGGAGTGTTGGCACCAAGTTGGCATATGGAGATAGAAAAGACTTTGTAGTGGGCAGAGGGCATTGATTGACATGAAAGATATGAGGAGCTGTAGGAAGGTTTGGATGAGGTGTGAGATGGCATTGATTGGCATGATAATGTGTGGGGTAGTGAGAGAGAGACGACTTTTATATTTTCATTCTTTTAAATCTTCTAAAATGTGCCAGACAGCTGCGGCAAGCTTTTTGTTCAGCCCGCTGCTACACCTAGCAGGATTCATATTGATTTCAGGTTTTCCCATCACGATTCTCGTAAAATCCAATACAGACCCTGCCCCTGGAATAAATACCCAAAACTCTTGGTTTATTTCCTCTTGTTCTCACCAGGATCCATCATGACTTTAGAAAATTCAGGCCATGGCTTGTGCAGACTGGACCTCCCTTAGCATTTACATTTGCTCATCTATACTGATTATAACATTTACTCCAACAGGATGTTCCCAGATAATATGTACATTTTTCTCTTCACAGCTATCTTTCTGTAAAAAATATTTTAATAGCGGTCACCACGTTTTCTATTTGCTCATGGCTTGGAAGGTGATTACTCTTTTCCTCCTATCCTGAAGCCTTATCTTCGATCTTCTCTTATTGATACTCCTGTGCTGCCTGTCTTGGTTGCTTCACTTTTCTCAATTGTGCAAAAGATGCATTTTTTGGTTTTAAAAGAAAGCTGATTGAACTAATGCAGTTTGTGAGCTGCCTGGGAATCTCTTTGCAAGCCACAGCATGTTGGTGATGGGGGAGCATGTGCAATATGAAATGGTGCCAATTACAGTATGATTAGGCAACTATTAATGGAAACTTTCCTGTACTAAGAATATGATTACCACTGATCTGAAAGTTGTGTTACAATGATGATATGATAAAATGGTATTACTTCTACAATTAGCATTTTTTCTGCCATAGAGCGGAGCAATCCAATTGCTCTGGACAGGTCGTTTAGAATTTCTCATAAAGCAAACAAAATTTCATGTCCCTAGTCTTTCATCAGTTGAAATAAACCAAAGTTGGCCCTGTTGCTAAACTAATTATAAATTGGCTACTTTTGGTAATATTTACAGTCAGCAAAAAGATTCAAGCATTTCAAGACGAACAATGATTTAAAGGAGTGAAAAGACTGAACAGCACCATTTCTTTTTCACGGATAGCTTATTGCCTCCTTGCAATGTCTTTCTCTCCATTCAGTGGTTTGAATTTTTTTGCTTACAAAATTAGTAACATATAGGATATAGGGAGCATTGATACATATCAGGTTAGATTTTCATAGAATCATAAAGTCCCTACAGCGTGGAAACAGGCCTTTTGGCCCATCGAGTCTGCAACAACCCTCTGAAGAATGTCCCATCCAGAACAATCCTGAGGAAGAAAGCTCAAATCCCATGAAGGCATTCAGAGCGTTTGAATTCAGTTATAAAAATCCAGAAATATGAAGTTGATGTTAATAAAAGTAACTTATGACAATGGGCAATGGATTCATGGTCATCATTAGATCCTTAATTCCAGATATTTTTATTGAATTCAAATTCCAACATCTGCCATGGTGGGTTTCGAATCCAGGTCCCCAGAATGTTATCTGGGTCTCTGGATTAACAGTCCAGCAATAATACCACTAGGTCACCACCCCTACAAAAGACTAAGGCTAAATATGATCTTATAAAGGATAAAATGCATGGATGGTCATTCTCAGTATGCAAGTAATAAATAGGTACAAATTAGATGTATGTCACAAAGTGATGAGATTTAATACCACAAACAGAAACATGTTAATTAGGTTGGAACAGGGGGTATTGATACATATCAGGTTAGACTATTTCATAAAACCCCTATAGTGTGGAAACAGGCCTTTTGGCCCACCTAGTCTGCACCAACCCTCTGAAGAGCAGCCCACCCAGACCCAGAACCCCCGTTCCACCATCCCCCTCCTAACCACCCCTAATCCATAAATTCCTGCATTTATCATGGTTAATCCACATATCTGCACATCTCTGAGTGCTTTAGCACAAATAAGCATGGCCAATCCATCTAACCTGCACATCTTTGGACTGTGGGAAGAAACCAAAACACCTGGTGGAAACCCACACAGATATGGGAAGAATGTGCAAACTCCACGTAGTCACCAAAAGCTGGAAACAAACCTGGGTCCCTGGTATTGTGCGGCAGCAGTGCTAAACACTGAGCTACTGTGCATGATGACATTTTTAAAGTTCCGAACATGAAATACTACTCTCACATTCAGAGAGGACACCAGCAGCTAAATAGTCTGACTCTTCCATTCTTCCTGAGTCAGCATGCCCCTCTTGTCAGACAGACCTCAACACCCATTACACTCCAACCTCCATTGCTTAGTCATTCTCTATGTCCCATACAACTTAGATGACTGCCATGCGATCTCAGTGATGTCTTGACATAGACAAATGCTCCCAAAAGGTGAATACAATGGCTAATCTGTCAAAACAAGAAATTACCATCCCAGGGCCCACTTCTCATCAGCAGTCAGGTACAAGAACGTCTTATTGCACACTCCTGCAGAATTTAATTGAGAAGGGGAAAATTACTCTAATGGGCTACATTTTTAGAGAGCATTCATGAGATGAAAATACATGCAAAAGGGTTTTCAACCCATTCTTAAAAATTGGATAGCTTGACTGTAAAAGTTAACCCTACTGTTGGCATTCTTAATTTTGGCCTCTTACCCAGTTAAGTTCTAACACCACTTTTCTCCTTACTCCCTGGGGCATATGATTCCACCTAGTGCGACACTATGAGCTGAAAGCTTTTTTGGAAGATTATAGAGATAAGCATTTAGTACAAAAGCATACACATATAATATCAAGTAATAATTAAAGGTAATATCACAAATTGGATGTTCCTCATGCCAAAGTTTTTGCAAGGTGCCCCAAATACCTTGTATTGAGAATATGTTCTTCAGAGTTCAGTCTTGCTGGATGGGTTATATGATTTCCATGGAAGATTGACACATAACAAAGGTGGTATTTTAATGCAGCTGAGAGTGGTAAATTGCACCATAGGACATCTTTAATTCAGATAGAAAGACATTCTGAAAACCAATTTCATCCTGTAAGTAGGATCCTAGTACATGGAATAAACAAGCCAGGACAGAACCCAGCACGTAAATTGCTTTCATTGAGGAATCTCAACATTGAAGAACAGAGCCGGGTCTCTAAGGGGAGCGTGCCACAAAGACCGTGCTTTCACCCATTACCTCCACACTGACTTAATATACAATATTTACAATAAAATCTGCAAATCAAAACATGTTTTAATATTATATGAGGTCTCAGTCACATAGACACTGAATGATTGGTTTCCTTGCCAAGGACTTAATCATCGAATTTGGATTGGAAAATTCATCATCTCACTTAAAGCACAAATATATCTAAATGGCCAATCTCATTTAAAATAGCTGCAGCTTATAATTATAGGAAATTGTGTAGCTGGGCTGTGGTTCGCATCTTTAGGCAGAATAAAAATAGCTTCTTGATGTATACCTTGGTGAGTAACTATATAACATAGGATTGGGGTCAGAATTATTGTTAGTAAGTGCCTGAAATGGAAAGATAGCTGAAATATACAGTAAGTATCTTTTCCTAATTTCCTCAAACTAACACCTAGCCAAAAGAAAATACTAGAATACTCGAAGTTAAAACTATACCAAATGAATGGTTGCATGTTTCTTTGAAACTGAAGTTAGGATTTGAGCTCAAAAAGTTGAATGCTTTGCATATTCTTTAAAATCTTTGTATTCTTTTGGGGTTTTTTTTAGTTCAGAGTATAGCGCTGGGAGTTCAGATGTATTGCTGTGTCTAGTCCTAAAATTTAAAGGCACTTCAAGTCGGATATAAAACTGAACGAGTTAAAATTAGCTTGGATAAAATTTTCAGGTTTAAATAGAAACATGAAAATAAAGCTTTTAGTTCAGTGATATTTGTATATAAAGTTGTGTCTTATGTGACGCTTCCATGCTTTGTGCTTCACACCTTTTGCAAGTGACAACTTAGGCTCCCTTGCCTCAGAAATATATAAGGTGAAGCTACCAGTACAAGTGTAGAATATGCTAAACTTATTGATTTAAACTCATTAGTATTGAATTGGGGTTATGGAATTGAGTTGTTGTTTGATGAACTGATGTGATGCTAAATCATTTGATTTTGAACTTATCAAGACAAATGCAAGATGGCATATTTCAGCTGGTATTGATGATTTGTACTGTCGGAGATAACGCTGATTGGTTGGCAAGAGTATTCTGTCAGAGGTGTTGCCATGAGGAAAGCAATGGGAGACAATAGGCTTCCCAAGCTTCGGAGGAATTCATACTAGGTCCATGGTTTGAAGATAACACAAACAGAAATTGCTGTTGTAACTCAGCAGGTATGGCAGCATCTGTGGAGAGAAAGCATCTGTGGAGACAAAGTGTAATGACCTCACTTCAGAACTGATTGTAGCTCAGAAAAGGTTAATATACATGCTGAAAGTGGATAGAGAGGAATAAATGGAAGGTAGAGAAAACCTCCACTCATTATTTACTCCTCCCCTCTCTCCACCCCATGTTTAGTATATATACCAATCTACAACTAGATTTCGGTTGTATTTCATATTTTAAACATTTCAGTTAATACTGTTTAATAAACAAGAATATCAATATCATTTCTCAAAATGGCATGAATTATATATGAACAATGTATTGTAGGCCTCTTTGCCAGATTTGAAGTGCATATGTTTTAATGACAATGAAGTACAACAAGAGATGTATATTTTAAGAGGATATGGGGAGTGCCCTTGATACTTTACTGGGTGATGTTCAACTGCTAATATTTTGCTGCAATAGTTACGTATATAGCACACGAACAGTCATCTTTTCAATATTTTCCATTCTGAACTTTGATGTTCCATTTGCCTGCATTTGGCCCATATCCCTCAACCTTTCCTATCCATGCACCTCTCCAAATGTTTTTGAAGTGTTGTGGTTGTACTTGCCTGACCATTTGCTCTGGCAGCTCATTCCAAATGCACATCACCTTCTGTGTGAAAAGGTTGTCCCTCAGGTCCTTTTCAAATTTTTACTTCTCACCTTAAACCTACGCCTGTAGTTTTGGACTGCCTTACCCTGGGGAAAGGACCTTGGCTATTGACCTTATCTGTACCCCTCATAATTTTATTCACCTCTATAAGGTCACCCTCAGCCTCCTATGCTCCAGGGGAAAAATGTCCTAGCCGTTCCAGCCTCTCCTTATAACTCAAACTCTGCGGTCTTGGTGTCATCCTTGTGAATCATTTTTGCAACCTTTCCAGTTTAATAACATCCTTCCTCTGGCAGGGTGACCAGAATTGCATGCAGTACTCCAAATGTGGCCTTAACACATCCTGCACAGCCGTAACATGACATCCCAACTATTGTACTCAGTGCTCTGACTGATGAATGTAAGTGTGTCAAATGCCTTTACTTCCCTGTCTACCTGTAATGCCATTTTCAAGGAACGGAATACCTACTCCCTGAGGGTCTTTGTGGGAACTCTCAGGGCCCTACCATAACCTGTGTAAGTTCTGCCCTGATTAGTCTGACCAAATTACAACACCTCATATTTATCTAAATTAAACTCTTATCTGCCATTTCTTGGCCCACTGGCCAGTTGAAAATGTCAAAAGCAAGTATAGAAGTCCCTCTAAAAGAATGAATTATTACATCCTATTATCACATTGAGTAAGTTTAAAAATGTCAATTGGATGATCTTATAGAAAAGCTGTGTAACCTTTTCTTTTCTGGTATGGGGGTTAATATTGCAACTTCGCACTGTTCTGGTATGTGTTCAGTCAGCCCATGATCATGATCAGAAGCATCAGTAATTGAATTTAGAGGTTCTGAAAGCTGACAAATCAGTAATACCACTGCTTATTGATCACCTGCTCGACAGTTTAATCATAAGTACTATTCCTAAACTGGGTTGACAGGCAAAATACTAATATAAAATTACGTTGTAATTCAGAAGAATAAATGAAAAGAACAATAGTATAGGACAGGAACTGCACCAACATGTGCCTTTCTAGACTGAAAATCTTTTGTCTCTATGCGGTTTGTATCCGTCTATTCCCTGTCTATTCATATATCTGTCAAGAGGTCTTTTAAACCTTGCTGTTATATCTACCTCCTCTGGCAGTGCATTCTAGATACTTACCATACTTTTATTAAAAAAAATCATCTCTCTCATCTCCTTTCAACTTCCCCCTTTTATCTTAAACCTGTGTCTCCAAGTGAGCGGCACGGTGGTTCAGAGCTTAGCACTGCTACCTTTCAGTGCTGGGAACCCGGGTTCGATTCCACCCTCAGGTGACTGTCTGTGTCGCGTTTGCATGTTCTCCCGGTGTCTCCGTGGGTTTCTTCCCACAGTCAAAAGATATGCAGGCTAGGTGGATTGGCCATGCTAAATTGCCCGTAGTGTTCAGTGATGTATAGATTAGGTGGGTTATAGGGGGTTGGGGCTGGGTGGGATGCTCTGAGGGTCGGTGTGGACTTGGTGGGCCAATGGGCTTGTTTCCTCACTGTAGAGATTCGGTGATCTAATTGACATTTCTACCCTGTGTAAAAGACTCAGACTTTCCTTTGTGTGCATGCTTGTCATCGTTTTTTAAACTGAAATCTAGTTGCATTTCATCCTTCAACACTCAAGTGAAAACGAACCAAGTTTGTCTGAGATAACACAGTGTTGAGCTGGAGGAACACAGCAGGCCAGGCAGCATCAGAGGAACAGGAAAGTTGACGTTTCGGGTTGGGACTCTTCGTCAGAAATGTTGTTACTCCGTTTGCCTCAACAGATGAAGGCAAGCATGCTATTTACCTTGTTGACCACTATAGCCCCTCGTGTTTCCACTTTTAAGGAACTGCGGACCTGTACGCTGGATCCCTCTGTATGTTGATGTCACGAAGGGTTTTGCCATTTACTGCATTAATCTTACAAAATGCATCACATCGTGTTTGTCCAGATTAAAGTCCATCTGCCGTTTCTCTGTCCAAGTCTTCAGCCTGCCGATATCCGGCTTTATCCTCTGGCAATCCTCCTCACTATCCGCAGCTCCTCCTCATTGTGTTGTCTACAAACTCACTAATTAGGTCACTTATACATTCTGCTCCAAATCATTTTTATCTATATTACCATAGGTGTTCCCAGTGATCCCTGTGGAACACCACTGGTCACCGATCTTTAGTCAGAAAACACCTTCCTACTGCTACTGTCTATCTTCTATAACTAAGCCAGTTTTGTATCCATCTTACCAGCTCAGCGCTGATTCCATGTAAGTTCCCATTTTGTTTCAGCCTACCATAAGGCACCTCATCAAAGGCCTTGCTAAAGTCCGTTTAAACAATGTCTACTGACCTGCCCTCATCAAGTGTTTACATTTTTAAGTTATTAACAAACTACAAATATTATTCTGTTGTGAAATAAAGCAAAGAACCTGTGGATGCTGGAAGTCTGAAATGAAAACTGAAAATGCTGATGAAACCTAGTGGGTCTGGCAGCATCTGTGGAGGGAAAGCAGAATTGACACTTTGAATCTAGTGACCCTTTAGAACTGGGCATGAAGAAGGGTTGCTAGAACTGAATCATTAACTCTTTATTCTGTTGTTTGCTCTAGTTCATTTGGTATGTTGAAAGGTTGAGTAATTCAAATTAATAAATGGATATGCAAACTAAAGATATTTTTTATAGTCAGTCTTTGAGTTAATTTCACAATATCACATACCACTACGTTGTATTTATAAACTGGTAAAAGTGACAACTTATTCTGAAAGCTATCTGCTTTCTGTTGGATGTACTTTGAGCATGCATTGATGGTAAAAGGCACTGGCTGGTAAGATTGTAAAAAATGCTTAAAGATAGTGTAGTTAATTATTTTTCTTTTTCCCATTGTTCTTCAACATTCTAAGTAGTATTTCAAGTGGAACTTAACAGGATGTCCATTTCCCCACCCCTTGCAACCTTTGATCCTGATTTTAAAATATTTTTTGGAAGAATTCTTTATTAGAGTCATAAAGAGTCAAAGAAGCACTGGGATGTGGCTGTTTCTGGCAAACCTGGTATTTCTTGACCTGAGCACTTGGTGTGCTGGCTTCTTGAACCACTGTTTGTCTGAGAGATTGACGTGTTCACACAAAGCTATTAGCTAGGGAGTTTAAGGATTTTGACTCAGTACTGAAGAAATGACAGTATATTTCAAGTTGGGATGGTGTGTGACTTGGAGAGAAACTTGGAGTTGATGTTGTTTCCTTGCATTTGATCTCTTCAGTGGTTCTAGGTATTTTTAAATCTTTCAATTTTAGCTTTTAGAATAATTGATTTTATTGTTATAGCATAGTTATTAAATAGTTTACTAAATATTTGACCTTAACTGCATAAAGGTCAATAACAACATATTTGCTTTTTTAGATCTTAACTGTTAGAATGTAAATGTGGTTTCAGAAATATTGATTGGCACTTAAATATATTACTGTGATATAGCACATCCGTTACTCATATAAGCAAGATGCCTATTTAACTGATATATTGCTGCATTAACACTTTGCAGTTCAGTCGGCTTCTCCTCAAGTGAGTATCAGATGCTGATATTGTTATCACTAAAAGAGCAGAACAAGTTGGAAAATGGAATGAGTTCAGGGAGAACTTCCAGTGCTATTCTCTGCATGCTGATTCACCTACAAAGAATATGAATATATTAAACACTGAAGTACAATCAACATGTTCCTCAGTGTTGCAATATGCAGTGCAATGTCATTGCAGTGTGTTACATTGAAATTTTTAAGACTTGAATTGATTATTTGCACTGTTAACCCTTTATAGTTGCTGCCACCGCTGCATGTAACTACTGTGTCAGGAAAGTTGTTTTGTCATGCTTATTAGTTTTGCATACCACATCTCACGTTTCCCGCAACTCGTCCCTCACACCCCATCCCCGCAATAACAACAAGGACAGAATCCCCCTCGTCCTCACGTACCACCCCACCAACCTCTGGATTCAACGCATCATCCTCCGCCACTTCCGCCACCTGCAAACTGACCCCACTACCAAGGACATTTTTCCCTCCCCACCCTTCTCCGCCTTCCAGAGGGACCGCTCTCTCCATGACTCCCTTGTCCGCTCCACACTCCCCACTAGGCCCACCACCCGTGGCATTTTTGCCTGCAACCGCAGGAAGTGCTACACCTGCCCCTACACCTCCCCCCTCACCTTCATCCCAGGCCCCAAGAAGACCTTCCACATTAAACAGATGTTCACCTGCACATCTGCTAATATGGTATATTGTATTTGCTGGTCCCGATGTGGCCTCCTCTGCATCGGGGAAAGCAAGCGGAGGCTTGGAAACCGCTTTGTGGAACACCTACGCTCAGTTTGTGACAAAGGACTGCATCTCCCAGTCGCGAACCCCTTCATCTTTCCCTCCCACTCCTTGGATGACATATCCATCCTGGGCCACCTCCAGTGCCACACCGATGCCACCCAAAGGTTGCAGGATCAGCACCTCATATTTTTCTTGGGAACCCTGTGACCCAATGGTCTCAATGTGGACTTCATAAGCTTCAAAATCTCCCCACCCCCGGCCTCATCACGAAACCAGCCCAACTGATCCCCGCCTCCTTGACCTGTCCGTCTTTTCTCCCACCTATCCACTCCTCCCACCTCACTGACCAGCCCCCACCACTACCTACCTACCAGCTTCATCCCCGCCTCCTTGACCTGTCTGTCTTTTCTCCCACCTATCTGCTCCTCCCACCTCACTGACCAATCCCCACCCCCACCTACCTACCAGCCTCATCCCCGCCTCCTTGACCTGTCCATCTTCCTTTGACTGACTGACCCCCATCCTAACTCCCCACCTACTCTCACCTTTAATGTCACCATTCCCGCCTCCTTGACCTGTCCATCTCCTCTCCACCTATCTGCTCCTTTATCAACCTTTCATCTGCCTCCCTCCCCCTATTTATTTCAGAATCCCCTTCCCCTCCCCGACTTCTGAAGAAAGGTCCAGACCCGAAACGTCAGCTTTCCTGCTCCTCTGATGCTGCCTGACCTACTGTGTTCAAACAGCTCTACGTTATCTCATGCATCAATTGTGGCTTGTCTGCAGGCATTGTGATACACGTCTAGTTGATCACTCTTTCTGCTGCCCTTGCTTTTGCGTTCTCGAAGAAATCTCGGAAGGGTTTGAGCTCTGATCAAACGGTTGAAATATTGACGGTTTATTTTCTGAATTTCACTTTTAGAGTTTTTAATTCACTCTTGTGGTTTCAAATAGCTCTTAATTTATCTTGTGGCCTTCACATGGATTTTTTTCAGCATATATCTTAGCATCCACATTTCAAAGGCTTCTGTTTCCTTCCATAGATCTTTACTGAATATATACCTTTCTGAAGCACACAGGAAAGTAGATAGAATTTAATCTTGTTCGAGATTTTTTTTTGTTATTCACACAGTCTTTCTGTTTGAAAAAATTACTTTTCGTGATCTCTCTTCTTCATCTTACCTATGCATCATATCTGCCTTCTTGTATTATCATCTGTCCTAAAAAGACAAGCATGTTTAGTTCCTTCATGATACATACCACTTCAGTTATGAGTGTAGTTTCTTCCAGTTTATTCCTTCAAACTACAATTGTTTGGCCTGTCTGTATTCATAAGTAAACAATATTTTAAAGTTGTAGATTTTACTTGGTCTTGGCTGTCACGGTATCTTAGTGGTTAGCACAGCTGTCTTGCAGTGCCATACATCTGGGTTCAATTCCACTCTTGGGCGACTGTCTGTGTGGAGTATGCACATTCTCCCTGTGTCTGTGTGAGTTTCCTCCGGGTGCTCCAGTTTCCTCCCACAGTCCAAAGATGTGCAGAATATGTGGATTGGCCATGCTAAATTGCCCATAGTGTCCAGGGGTGTGCAGGCTTGGTGGATTAGCCATGGGAAATGTGGGGATATGGTAGAGAGGGGTGGGTCTGGGTGGGATGCTCTTTGGAAGGTCATTGTGGACTTGATGGGCTGAATGGCCTGTACTGTAGGGATTCTGAAACTCTATACAATATTTTGTAGGTCCTCTTCTGATTGTGCAGTCAGCATGCCACAAATTTGATTTGGCTTTCAATTTTTATTTTTCAAAATATATTCTAATGCACTGAGTATTTATTTGGTATACAAATCAGATGATTTCGGAGATATTACACAGCCTTATAAACTACTTTTGATTTTACTTGAAACATGTCTGATAGCAAGCATCAGGCTAGAAGAGGAACTGTTTGGGCCTAATATTGGTGCTAAGTAAATATTATGTATTTACAATCACATTTCAGAAACACAACATTGTCTTTCTTAACCTATGAAGCATACGTAGAAGTTCTTTTTGAGTTAGATATTTATCAAAGATTGTTCCTAGGTTAAATACTTCAGCCATTGTTCCTACTTCCATGTCTGAGTCTAGGCTGCATTTCAACAATCTCTGCTGGTGATGTGTTCTTACCATTATGGTTTTCAAGATCACTTTACTTTTAATGAGGACTCCATTTCTTTAGGTTTTTCAGCTGTTTGTAGTAAATAAGTGAAAAGCTTAATATCTCAGAAATAAACTTATCAGTAAACTGAAAATAATTACATACATGGTGTTCTCATTTCACGCCACCTGTCAAATTCAGTTTTCATGCAACCACATTTAGACTCCCCTCTGGAATTGACTGGTGTCCTGCAATGGCTGCCTCTCACTTGGACACAATGGGACATGGCAGCATTGGGGTGACTTTTTTTGTCATTTGTTGTTTTGCTGTCCACCTATTACTGTTTGTCAGGCCATGCCCCTGATCACCACTTGCACTCGAGAAACAAAAAGGAGAGACAATGAACATTAAATTAATATGAATTATCCTTTTCCATTTGAAGCCAAGACATTTGAGATATCAACAAGATTATGGCAGGGAGAATAATAGAAGTTACCATGTTTCCAGACAAAGAAATGATGTGACACAAATTTAAGACAACTATAAAGAATTCAAGGAATGATTAGAAAAGATATGTTTACACAGAAATTGGTTAGAATGTGGAAATCATTTGTGTCAATTATATTCTGTGGAACCATTTAAAAGCAACTCAGCCAGTTGTTTAAATTGTGTATTTAAAAATATATTCACTCATGTTGCCCTTGAGAAGATGGTGGGTTGTGGCCTCTTGAACTGCTGCAGTCTGTTTGGTGCAGCCACAGTGCTGTTGATGAGGATGTTCTAGAGTTTTGACCCAGCAATACTGAAGGAATGATGGTATATGCCCAAGTCTGTATGGTGAGTAGCTTGGAGGGTAGTAGAATTGTGCAAATACCAACAGTGTGGTTACAGATGTTAGTGGTCATGGGTTTGGAAGCTGTTGTTGAAGCAGCCTTGGTGAACTTCTGCAGTACATCTAGTAGAGATTACAGGCTACTGCTACTGAGCATCAGTAGCGAAGGGAGTGACTGTGGCTGTTGCACCAGTCAATGCTGGGCTGTTTTGTCCTGACTGGTATCAAATGTCCTGAAGTGTTGTTGGACCTGCACTCATCCAGGCAAGTGGGGAGTATTCCGTGATACTCCTAATTTGTACCTTGTAGATGGTGGACAGATTCTGGGGAGACAGGAGGTGAGTTACTTTCTGCAGATTCCTAGCCTCTCACCTGTTTTTATAGCGACAGTACTTACATTAATAATCTAGTTGAGATTCTCATCAATGGTAGCACGCACAGTTTTGGTAGTGGGGAATTTAGTGAAGGTCATGTCATTGAATGTCAAGGGGCGATGGTTAGATTCTCTCGTTAAAGATGGTCATTGCCTGTCATTTGTGGTGTGAATCCTAATTGCCACCTGTCAGCCCCAAAGCTGGATATTGTCGAGGTCTGTGTGCATTTGGGCATGGACTGCTTCGGTATCTGAGAGCTGAAATGGAGTTGAACACTGTGCAATCATCAGTGAACATTCTCCCTTTGACCTACAGAGGACCTACAGTGCTAGCCTTTACCATTGTTGAGAATGAGGACGTTTGTGAAGCCTTCTCCACTGTTGCTTAAGACCGTAAGACATCAGAGAAGTAGTAATTTATTCAGTGTAGCCTGTTTTTCAATATAGTGGATGGGTCTGATCTTCTTGTTAATATAATACGCTGGTCTAGGCTGCTTCTCTACATCATGACAGACCCGCCTGCTCTCCCATGAAGGTGCTGTATTGATTTACAAGCTCAGGGCTTCTGCACATTTATAACTTCCTTGAGAATCTGATTCTCTTATAGCAATTATGCTGTCACGTAAGATCTCTTATGCTTACGATGATCCTGTTATTAATTAGTTCATCTTTTGTTGCACAAATTCACAGGTTTCAGCAAACTGAGTTATGATGTTATGTATTAATCAGTGGACTCTTCCTTCCCGTGGTCCCTAATGTTGAACATGTACAATTCTGCCAGAACATTCACTTGGGGGTGAAAGTGTGATTTCAAAGCTTTTAAAATATCTACCATGTGGATTTTCTTTGCTCTTCCAATAGATTTTGAGCTGAATCTGTTTTGAAAGTCTCTTTGCAACAGTAATGAAAGTGTAGCCATTTGTATTTGTTCTAGTTTGCTGAAAAACCACATAGCTATTGCACAATTCTGTCATTGTGCATGGAAAAATTCCCAATTCTGCTTCCTATCCCCAGTTGTTTGAACAGGAACTGAAATGGGGAAAGTTGCGACTACTTTCTCTTGAGCAGTGTTCTCACCATAGTTTGCTTTGTTGATTTGCATTTCTTTTCCTACAGTCAGCTTATGGCTGTGCAAGCATCTGTGTCTTCCGGTCTGAAGCTGTGCTTTATCACAGGTCTGCAACAGTCATGTCAATGCCTTTTTTTTTGGCATTATGTCACAAGTGTGCAACACAAGTTTGCTAATATAAGGACTTCATTGAAATTAGAGTTGTCTGCCTGCAGTGTGTGTACCTCATGGTAGAAAGCATATGACTACAGCAGACTAGGACAGATGCTTTTATATGATTGTCTTTCAATCCAAACACTGTCCATAGAGGTTGGCATTAGCACGAGCTTTACCACATTGTCATGGCACATCTCAGACTCAATTATTATATTGTTCTGCACTGAAATACTGCACTTTGGAGCTCACCAACATCTTACATTGCAGTACTGCTGCCAGGCTGTTTTACGTACACAGCAAGCATCCATTTTGTGCATCATCACAGTGTGTATATCAGGGCTTTAACAGCGCTCACTTGGACGCTGACAGTATTTCTGCCTTGTCTTAAGAACCGAGTTTGGTGAAGGCATCATTCATAGTCTATAAATTTATTGATGTTGGAAAAGCAAACAGCCCCTGTTTGTTGCAAAATGCAAATGCAGATTTTTTTTTTTTGCTTCTCCAGTTGTACAATTAAGGTTGATGTTACTTTGAAAGCTTCATAATATATGATGTTCCTCTAGTCAACAATGACAGCAATGTGCTGTGATAAATGCTACAGAAAGAGTAGCACACCTTGAGATAGGGCTCTAACGTTGTGATGCACTAAGGATGGGTAGCTTCATTGGTGTAGCTGCAGCTAAAATGACAGTTGATCAGTCAGGTCATAATGTAAAGGGCTAATACATTTCCACATGTGATATTCTAATTACAGTGAAGTGTCACTAGTGCTGCCTGTGTGCCATCAGAAGATTTTCTTTTCTTTCCCTCTGTGTCTAGACACGATATCAGGGTTTGCAGCTGGATGGAGAATGCACATCCTGTAGTGCAGTCTGTTGACCTTGAATTGGATAATGCTGGGAGTTGTGGCTAGAGGGCCTAGACATAGTGAGAGTGTCCTGGTGAGATGCAGGCCCAACCTCCTAACCTGAGTATCCACAGTGGTGAGGTCGCAGGCAGGTCCAAGTGGAGGGCCTTGTGACTCAGAAGTGTCATGAGAGGAGCCCAATGGGAAACCTGTAACGTGGTTCCTTGTCTGACTGGGTGCCTCATAACCACTTTCCTCTTTGAGAGGATGGGGTGCTTGGAATGAGATTTGAGATCCCTTATGCACCATCTCCTAGGTGTCCTGTCCTGGCTGGGGCTGAGTTGGTGTCTAGTGTCTAGTGTCTAGTGTCTAGTGTCCAACAGTCCTGAGAGCCAGCAATGTGGGGAATTTCTTGATCAACCAGCTGTGGAGACATAGCAGTGATGTGCTCAGCAGATTGAGTTCCTGAGTCGAATCTAGACAAAGTACCCAAAAGGTATCTGTACCTAAGCTGGTGGAGGCCGGTGTTTTCACTGAGGGAGTTGAGGCTTCTTCCTCACAAGTGGAAGAGGAACTAGATTGGCTAGAGCATCTGTTGTAATAGATGTTTCGATACTGCGTGTACTTAAATAAGACAAGAAAAGGAACCAGTTGTGCAGTAAGGTTAGAAGCTTGAGCTTGTTAAGAATATACTTACAGTACCATTAATTGGAGAGAAACACAGAGCATCACAATGCATCATTCTTGGTTCCTGGGGCATGAAGGCCCTGTCATCTCCAGGTAAGTGGTCACATTCCATTTCTGTGAACTCCAGGACTACTGCTCATGTCATGAGGAGGTGCCTCCCCCACCATCTGTTTTAGTCATTTAAGTCTGATTATGGGTTATTTTTACCTACACTGAGACAAGGTGGGGGGTGGAATTGAGAGCGATAAAAATGGTGCAGCTGTCAGTGATGCAGGTGGTGGAAAAATGCTGAATGTCCAGAGTATATTAATAGGAAATACAGAGGGCGGGATGGGGGATTATAGGATTGGAATGAGATCAGCCAGGTGGACCTCATAGAATGAATAAGTTCCCTGATTGGATCAGATGAACAGCCCCAATCAGGGAACGCTGGATGAGAAATAAGAGCAGGCGTGTCAGAGGTTCTGTTCACTCAGAGAGCTGGCGCTGAGGGAGCTAGATCAGTGTCAAGGATTGCTCCCATGTAAATAAAGGGTGACTTGGTGATGGGATACTGGCTTCTGTGGAGTTATTTCAGTGGTGATGAGAGAAAAGCATGCTCTTGAAGAAATGTGTTCTCAATAGTCATCTTTGAATTGGGGTAAGCATTTCTGGCATCATGCTTTTTTTAGGGAAGCTTGACTTATCCAATCCTGACATTGAAGACGTTGCCTAATATGTGAATAGAATGCGTTAGATTTTCCTGGCAAATGACATCGGGGCAGATGAAAAGCAATGAGTAACTCTCCTGACAGCTTGTGGACCTGCAACTTTTTCAGTTATTAGGAGGATAGCTATCCCTGAGGCACCAGATACTAAAACCTTTCAAGAGTTGATGGATTTAGTTAAGGAATATTACAACAACAAGCTTCCTTTAATTCTGAGATGCTGTCGGTTTTACTTGGCAGTTTGAGAACCAGGCAAATCTGTGTTGGGACTTTTGACTAGGTTTGAGATGACTGGCAGAGTCAAGTGATTTTGATTTAACCATTAATGGGATGCTGAGAGACCGTTTGTTATGTGGGATCAATGATGTGACCATGTAAAAGTTCCTAGCTGAAGCCTAAGTGGGCTTCAAATAGGCACTACAACTGGCCTTATCATTGGAAAATGTGGCAACTGGAGCATATGAGTTGCAGAGTATTCCAATGGCAGTGGACACCCTCACCAGTCTGACTGAGCTTGGGGAACACCACTTGAGTGAAGATAATTGTAAAGCCTCAGTCAAGACGTTTCTTGAACAGAGGGTCTCTAGGATAGCCCACAGCAAAACCCCAAAACAAAGCCAAGCCTCAGCTTTTCTTCAGGATCTGCCCTGCACACCATTATAGTTGCTGCTGGAATGCAGACTTGACAGCAAGCAGTACCACTAGACCTACATTGAGTATGAGAACGCATAGGCTGGTATCCAGGAAAGGTCGCACTCTGGGAAGTTCATCTACATCTGTTTTAGAACAGTGAAATTGCTTAGCAATTTTCAACTTGGAGCCAATCAAAATAAACGTCTGGTTAAATGGTCACCTGGTTCTAACGGCAGTTGATACTGGCGTGGCTGTTTCTGTGATCTCAGAACTAGCTTTTAACAAGATTCACTCTGGACTGCAACTCACGTTTCTGCAAGACCTCAGCAAGACTCAGAACCTTTACAAATTAAAAGTCATTTGTCAAACATGTGAATGATAGAAATACAGCATAGATCTTTTGCAATACATGGACTCCTGCAGGTGTTGGTCACAGAATTTGACTATTTCCTAAAATTGAATGGTATTTATCAAACAAGAACAGCTCCATACCATCCGTCATCCAATGGTCTAGCAGAAAAAGCAATCCAAATTTTGAAGGCAGGCTTAGAGAGCCAGCCTGCAGCTTCACTAGTTACCAAACTATCCCAGTTCCTATTTGATTATAGGATCACCCGTCATGCAACTACAGGGACAGCTCCAACAGAGTTGCTGATGGGGAGAAGACTTTGCACCAGGTTAAATCTGATCTTCCTGGACCGGGGTGCAATGGCATTAGGAACATGAATACTAGACACAAACCTCCACAGAGCAAGAGAGACACTTTACTTCAGGGGACAAAGTTTAGTACAGGAAACACAGAAATGGCCCTGCATTGATAAGAGGCATGGTTGACACGAGGTCAGATCGAGTGACTTATAACGTTAGCGTAGGTGCAACCGTCCTGAACAAAGACATGGACCATATGAAAGCTTCACACTCTCAAATGGTGTGGGAGCAAATCATGCCAGAATACGTAACTGCCTTTATGACTGTTCTGGAACCCATGGGTTCTCCCTCTGCCACAATCGTTGAAGATACCTTGGAATCTGAGGTGGACATTGTGGATTTTACCACCTTTGGAGCCTGAACTGGAGAATGAATTTCTTCTGAGATGCTCTGGGTGCAAGAAGTGAGCTACTGTGTGTTACACGCCACCCGCATCAGAGGCAGAGTTGGAGGAACCTGACCCGGTGCTAAAACACCCCAGGAGGAACTACAAAAAGAAGAACTGGCCGATGTCCTCAGATTCAGAAGGGTAGGGATGTTGTGCTTTTTAACAAGGTCAGCCAGATGAACCTCCTGGAATGAGTTCCCTGATTAGGGCTGTTAATCTGGTCCAGTCTGTGAGCCCTCCCTGACAGATAAACAGGAGTGTCAGAGGTTCTGTTCGCTCTGAGTTCCTATGAGAGAGGTGGGTCAGTGTCAAGGACAGTCCATATGTAAATAAAGGGCGACTTGGTGATGAGAATCTGGTCTTTGCAGAGTTAGTTCAATATGGATGAGATCCATTGAGGGGAAAATGCACGCAATAGTGAGGGTGGTAGACCATGAACGTTGGTGGGCGATGTTATTCCCAGGGCGGAAATGACTATTACGAGGGGGCATAGTTTTAAGGTGATTGGAGGGAGGTATAGGGGAGATGTCAGAGGTAGGTTCTTTCCACACGCCCATCACTGTCTGCGTAATGCATTGCCGGCAGTGGTAGTGGAGTCAGATACTTTAGAGACCTTTACACGACTCTTGGATAGGCGCATGGAGGATAGTAGAAGGTAGGGTATGCAGGGTAGATTGATCTTAAGATAATAGGTCAGCACAACATCATGGGCTGAAGGGCCTGTACTGTGCTGTTATGTTCTATGTTTGCTAAGGCAGAGTTAGAATGACGGTGAGGTTGCAGAGAGAAGATGGTAGCACTTACCCTTGTGGACCACAGAGGACCTGCACTTCTGGGAGTTCCTCTGGACCAGAGAAATGGCACTGAACCGGTTAGCAATTTCCAACCAGGCTGGTTTCCTATTGTGCTGTGGTCTTCTGCAGTGGTCCAGGCAAAAGTTGACAGCCCTCCTGTCCACTGTCAACTAAGACTTTCACATCACTTTTTGTGAACTGCCAGTTTACCTTTGGGATTCTTGAGGCACATGAACTGCAAAAAGCAGTTCCTGGCTTGTAGCATTTGAAATGGTATGCATTGGTTTGCATCATGAGGTTTAAATAAGGCTCACCAATATGAATGGTGGAATGTTCCAACATGAGCGAGCACTTCTGCTAAGTACATGATCAAGCGAGATGGCATTGTGGAGGTGTGATGTATGCTTATGAGGTGAGCAAATAAAATCACTAGGGTACATGAAAGGGAACATTCATCTCCAAGGGTTTTTAGTCCCAATAAACCATAATGCATGTAACCGAGACTTCTTCTCATGACCTGACCAATGTTCAGATGCTTCACCCGCAACTCTACATGTGTTTATGCACAGAAATGTCTTGGTTATGAAGGAACAATGCCCCATTGGGGTCATGCCTTAACTATGTAGTCAACTATTTGTAAACAAATGTGTTATAGATATGATTGACAAGGTTTTGCACAGGAGACTCCTGAATAAGGTAAGAATCCATGGCGTTAGAGGCAAGGTACTGGCATGGATAGAGGACTGACAGAAAGGAGAAAGTAGGGATAAAGGGTTCATTTTGGCAGTAAGTGACTTGGTGGAGTTCTGCAGGTGTCCATGTTGTACATTAATGATCTGGATGAAGAAACTGAGGGCATTGTTGCTGGGTTTACAAATGACCCAAAGATAAGTAGAAGGACAGGTATGTTGAGGGAGCTGCAAAAGGACTTGGACAGGTTAGGAGAGTGGGCAAACAAGTGGCAGATAGAATAGTGTGAGAAAGTGTGAGGAATTTTGATAAAAAGAATAGAGGCGTGGACTGTTTTCTAAACAGGGAAAAGCTTAAGTCCCTTTGTGTTTCAGATTTCTTGGTCGCCCTAGTTCCCTAGTTCCCCCTTGTTAACCCTAAAGGTTAACATCCAGGTTCAGTTGACAGTTAAGAAGGCAACTGCAATGTTCACATTTATTTCAAGAAGGCTAGAATTCAAGAGCAGTGATGTATTCCTGAGGCTGTATAAGGCTCTGGTCAAAATATATTTGGAATATTGTGAACTGTTTTGGGACCTGTAACTAAGGAAGGATATGCTGGCATTGGAGGGGTTCTGGAGGAAGTTTACATGGATGTCCTAGGGATGAAGGGCTTGTCATATGAAGTGCGGTTGAGCACTCTGGGTCTGTAGTCAATGGGGTTTAGAAGGATGAGGAGGGAATCTGAAACTTCCAGAACACTGAGAGGCCTGGATAGTGTGGATGTGGAAAAGATGTTTCTAGTAGTAGGAGAGACTAGGACTAGCACAGGCTTAGAGTGAAGGGATAACACTTTCAAACTGAGATGGGGAGGGATTTCTTCCGCCAGATATTGGTGAATCTGTAGAACTCATTGCCACAGAGGGCTGTGGAGCCCATGTCATTGAATGTGTATAAGACAGAGAGAGGTTCTTGACTGCTAAGGGGATCAAAGGTTATGAGGAGAAGGCAGGAGAATTCAGTTGAGAAACATCAGCAATGATTGAATGGCAGAGCAGACTTGATGGGCCGAGTGAACTAATCTTATGGTTCCTAAATCTTAAGGTTTTATACTGACGTGTTTTTGGCTGTCAAAATTGCACATGTGAACATAATTCTCGTGGACTGACATGTTGATGTGTATTCATGACATGTAATGATGTACCTTACCCACTTGAAAAGTTATGAACTAAAAGCGTAAGTTTATCCTGCCGAAGGGAAACTCAATTGGGTGGGAGGCAAAAGAATGAGTTTCCCTGTCTGCTCTATGATAAGCACCAGGTGAGCCTGGAAAATTGTGCCCAGTTTGATTTCTGGTCTCTTGCTTCAATCACAAGACTAAGACTCTTTATAATAATTAACATACAACACTTTTCAACTACATTTGTTGTGTAGATACAGTAGAAAATGGAAGTAGATGTTTAAAAAGCATAAGGGCTTGTTCACACAAATGGTGTTTATTTTTTCAGTTCATGCTTTGGTTCGAATTCAGATTTCAAGGTATAGTTGGAGTTTTCTCCCTCGAGCTTATGAATAGGCAACCAACTGTAATGACTTTTCATTACCGATGACTGGCTTTCGTGTAGTTTTTTTAAAAAAAATGATGTTTCATAACTAAATGGCAATATGATAAAAATTGTATTTCTGCTTGGGATTTTTAAAATTTTATTGGCATGTATCCATTATGCTGTGTGTCAATAAAAGTTTCTTAAAAGTAACTGATATTTGTTGTTATTGCATCTTGCAAATGCATATTTCTGCTATTTGCAAAATCTCTGCTTTGAGATCATGGGTTTTTTTTTTCTCTTTGATTAGATCCAAAATGTAAATTGATGAATCATGCCTCAGTAATGATGAATGTAATGAATTAATTGGTGGAACACCACTGATCTTCTGTAACAGAAATAACAAAGCTGTTGAAATGTGTTACGCAGGCTTGTATTGAAATCCTGAATTATTGTTACATTGTGTTCTTGTTTATGGAAATAGACTATTAGTTGCATTAGTTTATTAAGGATAAATTTGGCCACAGTTTGACTTGTGCTCTGGTAATGTTTAGCTGGAAACGCAGAGGTGGTAGGTGTGCTAACTATAAGTTCCCACAATTCAATAGTTCCATCGGGTTAGAAGCTGCCAAACATAACATCACTAATTCAAGGAAAAAATGCAGAGAGAAACAACAAACTACAAGCTGATAATAGTCACTGGAAAAGTGTTGGAATCTATTATTAAAGAACCTTAATGCATTTGGAAAAGTATAGCATGATTATTGTTGTATGTGTTGTGGAATCTGCTAATGATTAGGGTACAGAACAAATACCAAATCTCCTTTTTATTCTTTTAAATAAGCCATAAACTAGTTAGACAGTCCCTGGTGAGCACTGCAAGAAAACCAAAAATTAAACTGTCATTAGTGTGAAGAGATCATGTCTTGGGTTCCTGTGAACTGCCTTGTTTCTATACCAGTACCATCAATCTCCCATATTTTGGTGGTCTACAGTGATCCTTCCAGGTCCGTAGGCTGCTGTTTGGAAGGAGAGGGTTGACTCTTTTCTATGCAGCAATCTACTGCAAAACTAGTTCACTAATGTGATTTATTTCCTTTTGTGGGGTTTTGTGAAGCCAGATATCTGTAGCTGTCCAAAATTGATTTTTGACATTAGATTCCATGTTGTACAGCGCTGTTGATTTAGCTCTAGTCCATGAAAGGAACTTTCAAGATGGCAGATAACAGCAGTTGGAAAGTCCTGGATATTTGTGCGTGTAATGGCAATCCCCATTCCACTTGAAGAAAAATTACTGTCGTCTTTGTAACTCTTGGCATTAAAGCTGTATTTGTTACATCCATGATGCAGTATAGGGAAAGTTTAATTTTTCAGTGTAATATAGATAATATGGTCTAATAAGTAAGACCACTGGAGAATGGGAAATACAGTTTTATTGCAAAATTTGAAGAAGTGATTGGCTGCTGCTAAAATCATCAATCTGCCAAATTGCTTGGTCACACTTGCTTGACTTACTTTTGTTCCCAATCAGTGCACTTAAAAGAAAGACTCCAGATACATACTTGCGTAGCATGTTTCACAATTTGCACACATGAAATATTGACAGATAGGACAGTGATAGTGACCAGATTATCAGTTTTAGTAATATTTGATGGATACGTTTTGGACAGGATACTAGAGGGGACTGTACTGTTCACCTAAAAATAGTATGCCAGGACTTTTCTTAGATGCTTGAGGTGCCAGAAGAGATTTTTGTTTCTCATCCCATCTAAAAGATGGTCCTACTGAAACAGCAGAAAACCCTCGAGAATTAATTTGGGGCATCAACACATATATTGTGCTTGCTTCTCTCAAGCCCTGAAATTATTTTCACTGAAAAATGTCCATATTATGGAGGAGGAGATGCTGAACGTCTTAAAACTCATAAAGGTGAATAAATCCCTGGGACTTAATCAGGTAGACCCCAGAACTCTGTGGGGTGCTAGGGAAGTGATGGTTGGGCCCCCTTGCTGAGATATTTGTATCATTGATAGCCACAGATGAGGTGCCGGAAGACTGGAGGTTAGCAAATGTGGTGCTATTATTGAAGGTGGCAAGGAGAAGCCAGAGAACTATTGACGGGTGAGCCTGACATCGGTAGTGGGCAAGTTGTTGGAGGGGATCCTGAGGAACAGGATTTGCATGTGTTTGGAAAGGCAAGAACTGATTAGGGATATTCACCGTGGCTCTGTGCATAGGAAATCATGTCTCACCAACTCGATTGAATTTGTTGAAGAAGTAACGAAGAGGTTTGTTGAGGGCAGAGCAATGTACATGATCTATATGGACTTCAGTAAGGTGTTTGACAAGGTTCCGCATGGTAGACTGGTTAGCAAAGTTAGATCACATGGAATACAGGGACAAGTAGCCATTTGCATACAGAACTGACATGAAGGCAGGAGACAGAGGGTGGTGGTGTAGAGTTACTTTTCAGATTGGAGGCCTGTGATCCGCAGTGTGTCATTTACTAAATTGATTTGGATGTGAACATAGGTATTGTTAGTACGCTTGCATAAGACAACAAAATTGGTGGTGTAGTGGACAGCGAAGGAGATTATCTCAGTGTAAATAGGACCTTGATCAGATGGGCCTATGGAGTTTAATTTAGATAATGTGAGGTGTTGCATTTTGGAAAGACAAATCAGGGCAGGACTTATGTACTCAATGGTAAGGGCCTGGGGAGTGTTGCTGAACAAAGGGACCTTGGAGTGCAGGTTCATAGTTCCTTGAAAGTGGACTCACAGCTAGACAGGATAGTGAAGAAGGTATTTGGTACACTTGCCTTTATTGGTTAGTGCATTGAGTATAGGAGTTGGGAGGTCATGTTGCAGCTGTACAGGACATTGGTTAGGCCACTGTTGGGATACTGCATTAAATTCTGGTCTCCCTGCTACAGGAAGAATGTTGTGAAACTTGAAAGGGTTCAGTAAAGATTTACAAGGATGTTGGTGGGGTTGGAGGGCTGGAGCTCTTGGGAGACACTGAATAGGCTGGGGCTATTTTTGTTAGAACGTCAGAGGTTGAGGGGTCACCTTATAGAAGTTTATAGAGGGGCATAGACAGGGTGAATAGGTCTTTTCCCTAGGGTAGGGGAGTCCAAAACTAGAGGACATATGCTTAATGTGAAAGGAAAAAAATTTGAAAGGAACCTAAGGGGCAATGTTTTCACGAGGAGGGTAGTGTGTGTGTGGAATGAGCTGCCAAAGGAAGTGGTGGAGGTTGGTACAATTACATTTGGACATTTAAAAAGTATCTGGATGGGTTTATGAATATGGAATGTTTAGAGGGATATGGACTAAATGCTGGCAAATGGGACTAGGTTAAATGAGGATTTCTGGTCGGCATGGACAAATTGGACTGAAGGGTCTGTTTCTGTCCTGTGTCACTCCATGACCATAAAATACCAACTTTAAGTATTGGTATGCCTTAGAGAATTGCTTTGATTGACAGACATGCTGATGGTTCAAGGACTGAATTACAGAACAATAACGGTGTTTTTCTAAATTCCGTGAGAAAGGTGAATAGCAGAGTCACCTGGCATAAAGTCAATTTTATTGTCCTTCCTACCAAGTAATGTGGTTAAGAAAGAAAATCCTTGATGGCCATAGCAATAGCTGCTTGCTTTATGATTAAAGGTTTTATTACTTCTATAAAACTCTGAAAATGCAAATAAAAGTTTAGCGTGAATTGGGGAATATGTTCAAGGCTACAACAGTCTCTGAGCCATCATTCCCTGTATGACATTGAATTTTATTTTGCATGGTGAATCAAAATAAAAGTGACAACTTAGTTCTGTCCAATCTGTTAACTAAGTACAAGTTGCTGCAAAATAATAGAATGGTCCTTGATTGCATGACTTTTAAATTGGTGAAATAACTCCTCCTGGGTGCAACAGCAAATATTTTAATTTACGTAAATAACACTTGCATATTTAATTTGTGAAAGATTTACTTTCATGTGTTGCCTCACAAGCAATTTTAAGATGATCTTAGGATTGAAAGTTTTTTTTAAACTATTATTTAGAAGAGTCCCTGGCAAAACCATAAATATCCTGTTTTTCATTCTCTATCATTATGAACTATGATACACAAAACTATTTTTACTTTTTAGTTAGCCTGGATTTATTAACCTGTACATTGATTACAAACCTTTTATTTTTAAATCCTTCCAAAAATGTCAGAACACCAGACTATTCCAGTGCAGGCTTATGTTACAAGCATTTAATTTATAGCTTGTAGGCTGTGAAAATGTTATTGCAGATGCGTTATCACGGGTTTAAAGGAAAATGTGTATCTAAGATAGAAACGGTAGTGTTCACTGTTAACTATGTATATAGAAATAGTATGAAATGTGTGACTCCAGATTAATGACCTATGGATCTCGTAATAATGGCATTAGGGGCTATAGGAAAAAAATGAAGCCATCTTTTAATCATGATGGTTTTTTGTTTTTTAAGCGGGCTATTGTTGCGAATTTGGGTAGAATATTCGTGGATTGGAAGGCAGGATGTTAGAATTTGACTTTGTAAAATGATAGGAGGAAAAGAATATGTTGTCCTATTTAAAAGAGGATGTGTTTTTTTTCTAGGTTTGGAGATTTTAGAAAAAAGTGCAGGCGCGCAGTGCGCTCCTGAAATTGAAACATTGTATCAAAAGGCAGTGTGGTTAACAAACCAGGCAGTAGTTTGTTTTGTTAGTAAGGCAACCAGTTTGAAAATCAGCCAATTAATTTCAACCAGGCATTTAGAAACTAAAAACTGATTAAATTTAAAACTGATGGTTTTGATATCCAAGGACCCATCCTTTTGTAAGAAATTAATAGGTCATCTAGGGTAAAAAAGAAGAGGGCATTTGAAAATTAGTGTGAAAGCAACTGCCATCTTGTAGAATTAACAACCAGCAGCTCTAAAGAGAAAAATCACTGGCTCTCATGGAATTCTAAGCTCTCAGAAAGCCATCATCTAACTAAAGGTACAATAGCACTCTTAGCTAGCATTCTTGACAGAAGAATTTGACAGAGAAAGGTGTTCCTGACTGAAGATCAGCGGAGTGGCCACAGATCACTCAGGAAGACATGTCCTGACTGTAATTGAGGGATTAAGTTTTAATTTATCCCCTGTTACCGTATCAGATTTTCAGTCTGGTGACATTATGAAGATCAAGCATTTCACACTGGCTGAAACTCTGCTAAAGTGGGCCCATTAATGTTACGTGAGCATCGACAATTGATGGAATAAAGTTATGTTGCGTTAGTGTGTAATCTGTTACATCTTGTATGGCAGTTTAGAAAATGGACATTAGACTAGTAAAATTACTTGGCCATAATTAAAGATATATTTTACGTCTTTGACTCTCTAATCTATGAATGACAAAGTTGAATTAGTTTAAAGAAACTTTAAAACTACGTTTTTCTCATTACCAGAATTAACAGATGGTTTGAATAGAAATTGGTCTGTTTTGCTTTCAGATTTTTCACTTTTCTTCACATGCGGTGGAAGAGCTTATTTCAAATCATAAGTAAAGCATGCAATAGCATAAGTAATAAATTGAAAAAAAGCAAATTTTATGGGGGTGAGATAAGAGACAGGGAAAATAATCTGGAAAGATTTTGTCAAAGAAGTAGAATACTTTGGCCGTAATTTCACATTGTTCCTGAGTGTATCCTATTAGGAAAAAAAAACAAGAACGTGCTATCTAGTGATGAAACACCATGAATTTAAAAAAATGGGTAACATTGAAGGGTAGGACAAAGGCTTAGGCTAAGTACATATACAACAAAGGAGAGGAAGCCCAGGGAAAGTGGGTTCACTCTTAGTGTCTGAATGAAAGACATTTAGAACCAAGATACTGAACATTTGCTTGACAGGAGCTTTCTAGATGAAGATTCAGGCTTACAGATCTCCTAACTGTTATATAAATCACACTAATCACCAATTTAACCTTGACCTTTAGTATGTAAGTTGCATTAACAGACAAAAAAAGAAGTAGATTAAGAGAGAAGCAAAACAAAAGTTTCATAGGCATATACATCATAAAATTAAATAACGAGGAAATGTCAGAAGAAATTGTGAATTTTCTACAGATGCAAAAAGAAAGGTAGAAATGTTGTTTTACAATTGTATAACATGTGAAACAAGTAAATATGATATTTAAGAAGGAAAGTGAAATAACTCCACGAAGGCCAGTATCCCGTAACCAAGTTAGCCTTTATTACAGGTGACATTGACCCAGCAAGTTCATAACTGGCTCCTAGACTGAACAAAACCCCTGATAATCCTGTTTATATCTGTCAATCAGGACTCCCTTAATGGCCTGTTAAACTGTTCCAATCAGGGAAATCCTATTCTATGAGATCCTCCTGGCTGACCTTGTTCCAATCACTGCAGAAAGCGGGGAGGTGATTGTTAAATGAAAGAAATTTAGAATAAATCTCCTGGTGTACACGAATTAAATTATTCTTGAAAGATGTAAGGAAAATTATAACAAAGGCCATATTAGGTGCACATTATAAAAATCATCACAAAGGGGAATATGCCAGACGATTAGTTTAAAATCGTCGTTTAATCTAGTGTCACAGCAGGGTGGGAACCACAGCAGTATGTCTACATACGGAGTGACCGAGAAGGTCAATGTTAAGTTAAGTAAGTCTTGTAGGAAGAACAGGCAGAACCACATTAATGAACACATTGGGACTGGTGGTCTAGAGTCTACTCATTTTAATGTCAGGAATATAAAAGGTAAGGAAAATGAGCTTAGACAGTGGCTGTTTGAGGATAAATCCACATCTGACATGTTGGAATGTTTTAAAGGCCAATTGAACAGAGTTCAGGACCAACATATTCCTGTGAGGATAAAAAATAAGGATGTCAAGAATCAGGAACCCTGGATGATGAGATATTGAAAGTCTTTAGTAAAAAAATTATAAGGAAACATATGTAAAGATTAATGAACTGAATTCAGACAAGGCCTTTGAGGGGGATAAAGGGACCAGGGAAGAACTTTAATTACTTGAAATGGGCATAAAAAGGAGTCATGAAATATTTTGGCAAGTAGGATTAAGGAAAATCCCAAGACATTTTACACATATATTAGAAGCAAGAGGGTTGCTAGGGAAAGGATGGGATCACTTGAGGACAAAGGAAGGAATTTATACGTGGAGTCAGGAAATAGATGAGATCCTTAGTGAGTACTTTGCATTACTATTCACCCAGGAGAAGGATATGAATGATGGTAGAAGGAGGTAGTTGTATTTTGATAGTTTAGGGCATGTCAGTATTAAGGGATTGTGTTGGGTGTCTTGAAAAACATTAAGGCAGCAAAGTCCCCACGGCCTGATGGGATCTATTCCAGGACGTTGAGGGAGGAGATTACTGGGGCCTTGACAGAGTTCTTCGTATCCTCTTTAACGTCAAGTGAGGTCCCAGAGAACTGGAAAGTAGCCACTATTGTTCCTTTGTTTAAGAAGGGCAACAAGGATAATGCAGGAAATTACAGGCTGGTGAGCCTTTCATTAGTGATAGGGATATTATTGGAGAAGATTCTTGGGGATAGGATTTATTCGTGCTTGGAAAAGAATAGACTTATTAGGGAGGATCAGCATGGCTTTATGCAGGAGAGGTCTTGTCTCTCAAAAATTTGAGTGATTGTTTTTTTGGGGAAATGACAAAGTTGATTGAGGGTCAGGCAGTGGATGTTGTCTACATGGACTTTTGGAAAGCATTTGACAAGGTTCCTAATGGTGGGCTGGTCCAGAAGATTAAATCAGATAGGATCCACAATGAGTTGGTTTGTTGGATATAAAATTGGCTTGGTTATACAAGACGGTGAGTAGTTGTGAAAGGGTGATTTTTCTGACTAGAAGTCTGTGAACAGTGGTGTACTGCATGGATCAGTGCTGGGACCTGATTTAGATGAAACTGCAGGAGGTCTGATTAGGAAATTTGCAGATGACATGAAAACTGGCGGAGTTGTGGGTAGTGAGGAATGTTGTCAACGGATACAGCAGGATATTGATCAGTTGGAAAGTTGGACGGAGAAACAACAGCTGGAGTTTAATCCAGACAGGAGTGAGGTGATGCATTTTGGGAGGTCAAATGCAGGAGGAAAGTATACTGTAAATGGCAGGACCATTAGGAGCATTGATATACAGAGGGAACTTGGGTTACAAATCCATACCTCCTTCACTGAGAAAACTTTTAGTGCTGTCAGGACAGTGACTTCAAAGGAATTTGGGTATTCACATATACGTATTAATCAATTAAAACCTTCTAACTGATTAAAGATTTAATAGCATCTATTCCACTCTGTGAAACAGGGGCTATAAGTTTAAGGTGAGGGGGAAAAGTTTAAAGGAGACGTGTGAGGAAAGTTTATTTTAAACAAAGTGCATCTGGTGCCTGGGATGTGCTGCCATTGAAGGTGGTAGAATCAGATACGATAGCAACATTTAAGAGGCATGAACATGAACAAACAGGGAATAGAGGGATATGTACCATATTTGGACAGATGGGATTAGTTTGGAATAGCATGACATCTGGCACAGACATGTTGGGCAAAAGGGCCTGTTCCTGCACTGTACTGTTCAGCTTCTAGTGTAATTCTGCCGAGGCGGCTTGCATTTGTTCAAGAAAAATCATGTCTAACTGACTTGCTGGCGTTGTTAGAGTGGGTTGAAGAGGGCAAAGCTTTTGATGTGTATCTAAGACTTCCAAAAGATGCTAAGAATAGTGCCACACAACAGATGTGAGGAAAGTCTTAGGGCATGGAATAAAAGGGCTAATGGCAATGTGGATATGTGAGGTAAAGCAACTTCAATGGTTATTTTTAGCCTGAAAGAAGGTTTGCAGTGGAATTCCTCAGGGTTTGGTATGGGGATCCTCCTTCCTTCACCTGAAATATGTAAATCGTCATGATTTTATGAACAAGGGACCATATCAAAGTTTGCAGATGATAACAAATCTTGGAAAAATTGTAAACTGTGAGCTTTTCAGGGCTACTATTTCGTTTATATTAACTCCTTTAGGTCATGCAGATGTACAGTAATGTTATCTTCTGTACATTGTGCTGAATTATTTGGATTTGCACAGAAGCAGAATTAGAAAAATCCATGATCCCATCGAATATAAAACCAATCAAAACACAAAAGCATGAATTTCTTAGATACCACTGTATTTAAATTGATTTGAGACAATAGGCATAAATTAGCAAAACTTGTCTTTGAAAGATCTGACCCATACTTTTGACAGACAAAAAGCCATCTTCCTACATTCTGTAGACTGGTGAAGTTAGAGCTAAAGCATTTCCATTGCATATTCATGAAGTTGAAATATTTTAAAGAGGCAGCTAGTGCATTTCAAGTGTTAATCTCAAGTTTAAATTTAACAATTGGTAAAGTGTTAATTTCAATAGTTTCCAGTACAGATTTTTCTATCGAATAACTCCTAAATTTATGCAACCTTAGGCAAGAGATACTGCATTCATTTGCAAGTAATTCATTACCTCAGTGGTTTCAAGTTTACCTCTCTTTTAGTTATCTGACTGTTCCTTTTGTTGATAGGTTTGAATCTGTTCTCTCTTCCCCACCATTGCCTCTAACCCTCCCAACTCCCTTGAAAAATCCCTTTCTGTGTCCCATTCCCCCTTCATCATCCCTTCTCCTATTCCGCTTGGGGTCTCCTCTCTCACTTTGTTACTGCCTTCCTCTTCTCCTATTCCTCTGATTGCTCCCCCTGTGTCCAACATCTCTTCTATGTCATTTCCCCGTCGGGTTTATCTGTGCTTCACTCACTTTCTGAACAGCTTTTGCTAGAGTTAAATCTTCTTCAGATTGTAATAAATTGGACAGAGTCACCAGTATGCCTGTCAAGCCTGACGTCACCACAGTCACATTCCTCCACAAGTCTACAGAGATGATTAATAAAATGATCTTTGGATTCTCTTAGATGATATTCATCTACTAAAGCCTTTTCAAACAGAATTTTATTAAATTTTTAACAGTTGTCAAATGCTGTCACTTTTTTTTGTGTCTGTTGTGTCTTTTACAAGGAAAGTCGATGTTTCGGGTCGGGACTCTTGCGAGCTGGAGAGCGG
>JAHRHZ010000275.1:8056156-8090249 GCA_024137785.1 Ginglymostoma cirratum
GATAGGTGGATGCAGATAGGGGGTGGTGGGGATTGGTCCAGGAACTCACCTCTGATGAGCAATAACATCATCTGCAACACTCGCAATTGTGTGCAGAAATGTAATTATTTGTTCAGCTTCTGGCTTAGTGTCTAGTTGAGAAGTTATTCTGTACCTCAAGAACTGTTTTGTTCAAACCATCTGATTTTGTATTCTAATTAACCTATTTCTGAAATTAAATCTTCCTTGAAAAACTTTCAAATGCCATGTCTTCCTAATATTATTTAGTACCTTATTTTTTTCTGCAAGATTAGCAGTCCTCCCATACTTTATTGTTCTAGAGGTATTCTTGTTTGATGTGACTTTATAGGAGGAGTCCTGTGATTTTGCAGCTGTAATGGAGAATTCCTGCACCACTGTGACTGTAACATGGATTTCTGCCTTTCCCAACTATTGAACTATTCCTGCTTTTTCCAGATTTCCTGCCTTTCATAGGCTGTGATGAAGGATTCCTGCCTTTAGTGTCTATAATAAAATCTCCTGAAAATGTTGTGTATCAGACCAGAATTGCTTGCTTGCTTTTAAATTGCCAAATGCATTGTTGCATCAAATGACTTGGTGAGTTTGCAATTTCCACAGCTCTCTGTTCTAAGATTGTGAATTTCTCTTTATCCTGGTAGTTCAAGTCTATGCCTTTTGGTCTCATGTCCTATAGTGATTACATGTGATGTGAGCTGCAACTTATGTTTAAGTTTTTGCCATTTCATCCTGAATTACTGTGATTTCTCCTTTGTACCAGTGCTTTTTAGTTCTCATACCAATCTGTTGATGCATTGACTTTTTGAACTCCAACATGGAATATGTAATGGACTGTCCATGTAATACAGACTATACGCCTGGCTTGGAGCAAAAGATATCTTTTGTTCCAGCATGTCTTTTATCAGGTCTGAATTTTTTTTTTATTATTCTTTGAGGTATTGTTGAGCGTTGCCACAAGGCTTTTTTTAGGGCCGTTCACTGTTCTCTGCAATCAACAGTATCTTTTTCCTGCCTTCTGGCTTATCAGCATGTTTATTTAGTTGGAACTAATTCAGATTCCGCACTGTTCACCATGATGCCTGTATTACAACCTGTGAGTTTGAAGTCTGTAGTCTGTTTAGGGGCTTGGGTACTCGCTTTATGGTCTAATGAAAAGAGACTTGTGAAGTAATGAGATGTAGTTTATTGCTACAGAGATAGTAGGAACTGCTGATGCTGGAGAATCTGAGATAACAAGGTTAGAGCTTCTCTGCAACTATTTACATTATATATGAATAGTCTCTATTAACTACAATGACTATTGGGAGTACTAAGTCCATCTCCTAGATTTTCCTTTGCTCTTTCAACAAGTCTTCATCACAGTGTGTGATATTTATTACTCAATCAAATATTAACCCCTTCAGATCTTTTCTGACCCGTACAGCAGGCATATGTGAAGCCATGAGGCAAGAGAATGGAATACAAGCTGGTCACAATGGAGAAAGTACGGTACAGTTAAAAATTAGTGCTCTGACTGACATAAGTCAGAGGTGAGAATTGGTGCTGGAACCATTGTCCTTTACTGTTTATAGAGACAATTTTGTACTCTCTGATTTCAAAGTTATGGATAACACCAAATTGGGAGGTGTAGTTAAAACCAGAGACTGACAAAATGCATGAGGTTGTAAATGGCTGGGTAATTGGCCAGTGAATGTCAGTGTACATAAGTATGAATTGATATAAATTTTGGTAAGAAAAGTAAGATCATTTACTCATTGCAGACAACACAGTGTAGAGCTGGAGGAACACAGCAGATCAGGTAGCATTAGAGGAGTAGGAAAGTCGATGTTTCGGGTCGGGACTCTTGCGAGCTGGAGAGCGGGTGGGAGGATAGGTGTGGCTGGGGAAAGGTAGGTGGGATGGTGTGAAAGGTGGATTTAGATAGGGAGTAGTGGGGATTGGTCATTGGGAAGTGTGGGGCGGATAGGTGGGAGAGAAGACGGACAGGTTGTGTCAAGTCATGGAGGCAAGAGGGTGGATGGGTGGTGATAGGTGGATGCAGATAGGGGGTGGTGGGGATTGGTCCAGGAACTCCCCACCTACGTTTGGGACACCACCTATCCCCTCCATCTTCTCCAAGACTTCCAATTTCCTGGACCCCAAATCCTCATCTTCACTATGGACATCCAATCCCTGTACACTTGTATCCCCCACGCAGATGGCCTCAAAGCCCTCTGCTTCTTCCTCTTCTGCAGGTCCAACCAGTCCCCCTCCACCGACACCCTCATCAGCTTAACAGAACTTGTCTTTACCCTGAACAACTTTTCTTTTAACTCCTCCCTACAAACTAAGGGGATGGCTATGGGCACCTGTACAGGTCCGAGCTATGCCTGCCTCTTCGTAGGATAAGTTGCCCAGTCTCTCTTCCGCTGTTACACCAGTACCGTCCCTCAGCTCTTCCTCTGTCACATTGATTACTGTGTTGGCGCTGCCTCGTGCTGCCATGAGGTGCTTGAACAGTTCATCAACTTTACTAGCACCTTTCACCCTAAACTCAAATTCACCTGGACCATCTCTGATACCTCCCTCCCTTCCTAGACCTCTCTGTCTCCATCCTTCGTAACGGCCTGAACACCAAAATCTATTTCAAACCCACTGACTCTCGTAGCTACCTGGACTATACCTTCCCTCCCCTACCCTCCCGCAAGAATGCGATTCCGTTCTCCCAATTCCTCCGCCTCCACCTCCGCCGCATCTGCTCCCAAAATGGAGTGTTCCACTCTCTGACATCTCAGATGACCACCTATTTCAAGGACTGCTAAGTCCCCCACTCCGGTTATCAAAAATGCCCTCAACCGCATTGCTTGCATTTCCCACACTTCTGCCTTCAAACTCCCTCCCTCCCCGCCACCACCCCAACAAAAATAAAGACAGAATCTCCTGGTCCTCACATACCACCCCATCAAACTCCGCACCCAGCGTATCGTCCTCCACCACTTCCACCACCTACAATCCGACCCCATGACCAAAGAGATATTTCCCTCCCCACCCTTATTTGCCTTTCATTGGGACTGTTCACTTGGCAACTCCCTCATCCGCTCCACACTCCCCACCAACTCCACCACACCTGGTACCTTTCCCTGCAACTGCAGAAAGTGCAACACCTGCCCCTACACCTCCCCCTACACCTCCCCCCTCACCTCCATCCAAGCTCCAAAGCAAACTTTCAATATCTGACAGGGGCTAACCTGTACGTCCTCCAACCTGGTCTACTATATCCATTGCTCCCGATGTGGCCTCCTCTACAGTTGCACAGACTCGGGGACCGTTTCGTGGAGCATCTGCGCTCTGGACGCGATAATCGGCAACGCCTTCTGGTCGCTAGCCATTTTAACTCCCCCTCCCATTCCATTGATGACTTGTCCATCCTGGGCCTCCTTCAGTGCCACAATGACGCAAACTGGAGGAGCAACACCTCATGTTCCACCTCAGGAGCCTACAGCCCAATGACCTGAACATAGAATTAATCAGATTTAAAATCTCCCCACCCACGGCCTTATCTCATGTCCGAGCCTCCCTCTTATGCCTCCTTGACCTGACACAACCTGTCCATCTTCTTCCCCACCTATCCGCCCCACCCTTCCCACTGACCAATCCCCACTACCCGCTACCTGTATCCACCTATCACCACCGACCTACTTTTCCCCAGCCCCACCCCTCCTCTCTATTTATTTCTCAGCTCCCTTCCCCCTCTCCAGTTCTGAAGAAGGGTCCTGACCCAAAACATTGACTTTCCTACTCCTTTGATGTTGCCTGACCTGTGTTCCTCCAGCTCCACGAAGGGGAAATCGTGCTTGACTAATATTCAGGAATTTTTTGAGGATGTAAATATGAAGATGGACAAGGGAGAGCCAGTGGATGTAGTGTACCTGGACTTTCAGAAAGCCTTTGATAAAGTCCCACATAGGAGATTAGTGAGCAAAATTAGGGCACATGGTATTGGGGGCAAAGTATTGACTTGGATTGAAAATTGGCTGGCTGACAGGAAGCAAAGAGTAGTGATAAACGGGTCCCTTTCGGAATGGCAGGCGGTGACCAGTGGAGTACCGTAAGGTTCGGTGCTGGGACCGCAGCTGTTTACAATATACATAATGATATAGATGAAGGCATTAAAAGTAATATTAGCAAATTTGCTGATGACACAAAGCTGGATGGCAGTGTGAAATGTGAGGAGGATGTTATGAGAATACAGGGTGACTTGGACAGGCTAGGTGAGTGGGCGGATGCATGGCAGACGCAGTTTAATGTGGACAAATGTGAGGTTATCCACTTTGGTAGCAAGAACAGGAAGGTAGATTACTACCTAAATGGAGTCAAGTTAGGTAAAGGGGAAGTACAACGAGATCTAGGTGTTCTTGTAAATCAGTCAATATACAGCAGGCAGTGAAGAAAGCTAATGGCATGCTGGCCTTCATAACAAGAGGAATTGAGTACAGGAGCAAAGAGGTCCATCTGCAGCTGTACAGGGCCCTGGTGAGACCACACCTGGAGTATTGTGTGCAGTTTTGGTCTCCAAATTTGAGGAAGGACATTCTTGCTATTGAGGGAGTGCAGCGTAGGTTCACGAGGTTAATTCCCGGAATGGCGGGACTATCATATGTTGAAAGATTGGAATGACTGGGCTCGTATACACTTGAGTTTAGAAGGATGAGAGGGGATCTGATTGAGACGTATAAGATTATTAAGGGATTGGACACTCTGGAGGCAGGGAGCATGTTTCCGCTGATGGGTGAGTCCAGAACCAGAGGAGACAGTTTAAAAATAAGGTAGGCCATTTAGAACAGAGTTGAGGAAAAACTTCTTCACCCAGAGAGTGGTGGATATATGGAACGCTCTGCCCCAGAAGGCAGTGGAGGCCAAGTCTCTGGATACTTTCAAGAAAGAGATGGATAGAGCTCTTATAGATAATGGAATCAAGGGTTATGGGGATAAGGCAGGAACAGGATACTGATTGTGGATGATCAGCCATGATCATAATGAATGGTGGTGCTGGCTTGAAGGGCCCAATGGCCTACTCCTGCACCTATTGTCTATTGTCCACACTTTGTTGTCTCTGACTCCAGTATCTGCAGTTCTAGCTATCTCTGAGTGACATTTGCTCATTGGAAATTAGTTTCCAGAAAGAGAAAAGAGTGGAGTGATCTGAAGACGTAAATACATAAATTTCTAAAAGTAGTGACTGATTAATGAAATCATTCTAAAAAGAAGCCCTGGTGTCCATTTGGAAAGGGAAAAGCAGAGAAATTATTTAACTTGTGTAACTTTGTTTAGACTACACTTGGAGGACTGGCAGAGTTCTAGTCTCATATTAGGAGTCTCTTCTAGAATAAATTGACTGTGACCTGATCAAAATCTTTAAGATAATGGAACAATTTGATGGGCTAGAATGTTTTGACATGTGGATAAAATCACAATTGGGGAAATAAACATATATAAGTATGCAAATTCAACATGTTGTTCAGGGAAGCTCTCTTAACCAGAGAGTTGTTGAGGAGTGAAACTTAGTACCACAGGTAGCAGTTGAGATGAATAGCATGGCTATTGGGTGCAACGTAAGCTCGTGAAAGAGAAAGGAGTAATAGCACAATTGTAAATGAAGTTTGGCAGGAGCTTTGTGTGGAACATTTACGTGGGCTTGGGCCAGTGTCAAGTTAAATCATCTTTATCTATGTCATACTTTTGTTGTGCACGCCATAGATTTATGTATAGTCTGCAATATAAATAACCACTATATTTGTAGAACTTGGATTTAAGCTACATGGGTTGAGGTAGGATCAAATTATGATTCAAAATGGTAGATAATTCCTAATCAACCTGTGCGGAGATATTATTACATACCTCTAGAGCAGATCGGACTTTAACCCAGGTCTCCTGACCCTGATGAAAGGACACTACCACTCTACCAAAACAGCCCTTTCAATGTAGATATTTTAAGTTAAACTGTTCAGACATTTAAAGGCATATATGTCACCAGGCCAGAATCATGGAACTCCCTCCCTTACATCATTGTGGGTCCTACAGCAAATGGATTTCAGTCATTCAAGGGGCAACTTATCATCAAATTCTCAAGGGCAGCTTGGCTGGACCTCTGGAAGTTTGTACCAGAATAATAATTTTGTCAACTGCAATCTTTATCAGTTAACAATGTCATAAGAGTAGATTTGAGGTTTGCTTGCTCATTCAGGATCACTTTCTTTTCTGCTGACTACAAGTGGGATAATGATTAGCTGCAAATAACAGGATAAAAAGAAACAAGATATTAATTAATTGAGGGGCTCTTGTGACGTCAAATATAGTATCTCAGTTTTCCAAAGGTTTGTTGAACCTAATGGTACTGATTTGCACTGGTATACCTTGTCTCAATGGCAAGTTTCAATGTGTGAACTTATTAGGTTTTGACAGGTTATTTAGTTGTGGGACGTATCATGGCTAACCAAAAGTCATATTTTCAACTGGTGTTTCATCATTTTCCAAAATGTTATGTGAAAGAAAGATCCTGATTATTTTTGTCCCTAAGCTTCAATTACCTAGATTTCTATTCTAACCTTACTGTAATTTGATGTGAATAGTTTGTCATGCATATATCAATCGATTCATCGGACTCTGAAACATATATTTGGTGCTGACTGATGGCTGGAAATCATTTGCCAAACAAACTTTCTCAGAATTACTGAATATTGTTTTATTGACAATACTGTCAATTAATTTTGCATTCATAAATTTGCACACACAAATCTGTTTGTGATCTCAGAATTGTCAGCGCCTATTTTTCTTGTCATTATGGCTATAGATTTTTGTGAATTATCTGATACCCTTTAATGGTTGCAATAATGCTATATGACATGGCACCAGAAGAGTTATTATAGCTGCAGCCTTACTATTATTTTTTTCTCTTATTAACTACGAATATGAATATGAAAATAAACTTTACTGTCAGATGATACAATAGCCTGAAGGTAAACAGATTTTTTTCTTATATTGAATTGAGTTACAACTTGGGTTCTAAACATTCTGTTGGCAATTTTGTAATTAATATTTTGTTTCTTCGTATTTGTCCATACAAATTGCTTCAGTTTTTTTGGGTAATATCATTAGTGTCTAGTCTGGAATTATTCATGCAGTGTCTTTTTATGAAATGTTAACTAAATTGGTTATAATTAACATACATACAGTATTAATGTGGTTTTAATTATCCTGGAGGCAAGGTTGTTGGGTTCAGAAATTAAAGTTATTAATCTTTTTCAGTGAATCTGAACAAAAATGGTAATGCATTTTGTGTATATTATTATTTGGTTTTTATTTGTTAATTTTCTGTTCTTGGTCTGAAATGTGAGATGTTGTTCGTCCGAAATGTGAGATGTTCTGTGTCGGGCTCAATGAGTAGTTGCAGAAGATTCATCATTATTATGCCAGGGGTTGGTAAGTTTAATGCAGTTCTTTGTATTATGAGCAAGTTTTGGTTGAGTGACTGCATTAGATTAAAAATGGCATTGTCCATGAATGCACTGTTTGTCCCATAGTTTGGGGACAAAAGAGTGGCAGAATATGCATTGAGGCAATTTTTTGGTGAATCAAGCATTTCATTACCTGGTATAAAAAGTTTATTTATGTGCAATTTGTGTGATCTTGTAATGGCATCATTTGCTGACTCTGTGCAGTTGCTGAGGCGGTGTTTTAAGAGCAGACATCATCCGTCCTGTTTCCTGAAAAAAAAATTCCAAAATTTATTCGGTAATACAACTTGTGAATTTTTTGTAAAATCAGCACATGTTAACAACGAGAACCACAGTCTAATCATAAAGAGATTGACTGTAAGTGAGAATAGCAAAGATTTCAATACGTTAAAAGAAAAGCACATCATTTTAACACAGAAAGTGGAATTATAATAGCCAAGATTTATGTGCATTACTAACTTGCAAAATGATTGCTCTAGTACTCACGATACAGTGCATGAGAATGAATATCTCTCGCATACACTTGGACAAAACAAAATGAACTTGACAGAATATGTCACACATGAAGATAGAGACGTTGATAAATTATTTGTGACAGATTTTGTCTATTCCTCAATGTGCAGTGACATAAAACACTCATCTACTTAATTTGTGCTGTTTAACTGACAATAACTTTAAATGTTTCTACAAAGCCAGCAAATGTCAATTACTTGTTTACTTCTTATTAGCAAATAAAAATTGAACCTAGATTTAACAATTGCATTAAAGGTTATGTTAGAAAGCAAGACCCAAATCTTCTGGCCTTGAGATTGTCAGAGATTGGACGTATGTTGGAAAGTATGTTGTCATTACCATGCAGAAGTCTTGATGTTAGATGTATTGGGAAGTTTGAACTTGTGATGGGCCGATGTTTTACTGCCCACCACTTCCTGTGAAAGTCTCTGACCCTAAACTTAGAACGGAGACTTGGACCAGATATAAAAGACTTACTTGAGACTTGGGTACTTACCCATGATATGTTGTACAGTATAAAATCTGGTCTGAGCATCACATCAGGCAATCAGCTATGCTTTTACTACCAGCCTTGACCTGACTAATATGCCCTGACCAGCTATGCACACCAACTTGAAGTGATGACCATTTGTCTAAAATCCCCCTATCTAACCTGACCTAACTCCCCTAACCATCTGATACCCAACCCAACTACCCCCTCAACCCCACCAGCAATAACCATGGTCCCCTACTAATACTTAACTATCTGACCTAAATACCCTCCAACCACCTGACTACTCACTTATCCAAGTCACTGATGATCCCACACCCATTTACTCCCTCAATCTGACTATCCATATCCAGCACAGCTACTGACCCATTTACTCATTCACTACCCCAAGCTTATTCATTTGTAGACTTTGACGTTTAAAAACTTAACACAAATATAGCAGCTACTTCCACAAAAATGAAACCTGTTCCCTTCCCTTGATTCTACATTGCTTGCTGGAGTTACACTGGAGATGCTGCTCTGCCTGTTTCTGCTTTAGTAAGGATCAGAAAATCCCGGAAGAAATGGGCAGTATTTTTGCATTGGGAAAACCTCTTGGGCAGTGGCAAGGCTAGGCCATAGTGTGTGGTAAAGGCTAAATTGTTGTCACTTGGCTTGATTTCTAGTACATGGAGTCTCCGTGTGATCCTTTTTCTGAAGTTAAGGTTCAAAATAGCCTGTAACTGATTTTACAGCAAGTGCACACCTACAGCAGAGTTTACACAGCAGGAAACCTTGAAGCCGCAAACTATGCGTGTTTTAAGCCTTCATCAATTTTCTTTATTATATTCGGACACTACTAAAGATTCCCTTTCAAAACCATTACTTCCTTGAAACTGAATTTTATCAACCTTTAGAGCACGTAAAGACACTCCAATATTGAAAATATGTTACGGTTTGATTTTTGCGGGTTCACCTCTGTTGATTGTTTCATTCAGAATTTTTGGAACAAATGCATAAAAGCATTACAATTCTAAATTGACATTATTGATCCAGCACAACTTCACTCCAAAAGGACTAATAATTCTTTATTTTGTAATAAATCTAACTGAGAATTCTCAGACTGATTATAAAATTGACCCCCATTGATGCAGAGCTGTCTCAAATTTGCATATTCTGATCAAATTATGCCCTATCGTGTATCGTGCACGTTGATGTTTTCTTAAAGTATCAATATAGAAAGTGACTCAGTGAAACTAATTACATAAATTACTGCATGGGTGCGAGTAAGTTGAAAACATTTAAATGCATAGTTTTGCAGATGTGAAATATCAATTTGGTTTATGTGTTTTACGTAGATCATTGGGAGCCCATGTTGCTTTGGCAAGTCATTGTTACACTTCACTGGAGTAGTGCACTGGAAATCAAGCCCTACTATTCTCAGAATCATCACAAAGGTTAAAGGTACTACAGAAGCAGGCAAAGTTCCCTTATTTAATTGATTTTGAGATCTAAGTTAACAAAGGATGACCAGGTTTCCATACTTCAGAAGAATTACTCTATTACAGGTAAATAGACTTTAGCTACAGGTAAACAATTGTGAACTATCAACATATAACTCTAATCCTGTTATAAGCTCTCCCTTCTATGTGTCTCCTCCTCCTCCTCTATCCCTTCCCCCAATGCATGCATGTATGTGTGCACACATGTGAAACAAAATATGGGTGGTGGGAAATCTGGGAAAGTAGTTCAGTGGTCCCTGTTCACAAGATCTGCTGTGATGATTCTTGTGCTGATCAGAATGCTGCTTCTCAGTCATCTTCTCCAGATGCCTCCACTGGTTTACAGAAGGCACAGGGCAACTGGTTCACACTTGTAAAAGGTCTCTGACTCTAATAGAAGTCACAGTTTACAGCAACTGATGAAGAACAAATAAACTGGTTTTCTTCAGGCTTAAAGTGTTTTTTACTGCAAAGAGCAGAGACAGCTCCTGAGCTGGTAAAGATCTAGTAGCTTCTTATTATCTTATTCAAAGCCCCAAGCTGTTCAGCCACTTGAGACCCAATTGAAGAGTTGAGGCAGGCAGAAGGACTATTTCATCAATAACTGTCATCGATCCACAGACCAATCAGTTATTTGTTGCTAGTTGCAGCTCATCTGCAAAGTACTCTTAAACAACTGCATGAATAAGCAGTTACAAATGAATATCAGGTTACTTGCTTTTACAAACTGCAGTGATCCTTCAGCAATCTTTAGTTTCTAAAGCAATTCTTTCTTCAGTCACAATCAAAAACAGAAACATAGAGTATGGATAGTAATGGTTAATGCTCCAACTTTCTAACCATTACATAGCTGACAAGAAATCACTCCGCTGTTACTGCATGTCAGCAGTGTGTATTGGAAGGATTTGCGGGTTGATAATGGATTTGTTTAATCTTTTGAATGCACCTTCCTTAACCATCAAGTCTTGGAGTCTGACTTGAACCCAGAGCTTCTGACTTGGAGATGTGGACGACACCTACTATGCCACAAGATCATCTCAATTAGGTTTGTAGAGAGTTGCAGTTTTCTAAGGGTACTTGACACTGGAGTTACAATACACTGTGATTCAAATTGCATTGTAGTTCCCTGGAGTTCTGGCAGCTCAGCATTTATGGCCTAATAGTCTTGCATACATTGTTGCTTGTGGACCCATTTTGCAGTCATAAGAAACTACTCTTTTTCATATTTCTCTAGCCCTATAAACTTAATATGTAAAGACAGAGCAGTTGTATTTTCAACAATTTTCAGAAAAACTAGTGAATCTGAACAAATACTTTGTGAAACAATTTGATTTTAAACAAAATCAAAAATAATGGATGATAGGTGTCTGAAATAAAAACAATACTGCAAATTATCATGTATAACGGCATCTGTGGAGGAACAAGTAATTTGTTTGGGATGTTGCCCTTTTATCAGAACTGGAAACATTAGCAATGTGATAGTTTAAAATGAGTATACATGGAGAGCAAGAGGGAGGGCAAATTCAACAAAAGGGAAGACCTGTGATAGGGTAGAAAACTGTAGAGATTAATTAACAAAAACAAAACAGTTAATGATGCAAAGCTAAATGGAATGGGGCAAGTTGCGGAAACAAAAATGGAGCTGGTGAAGGTGAAATTAGAAGTATAGTCATTACTAGCTATCTAAAAACATAATCAGAAATCTCAAACTAAAATGGAGGCAAAGGTTGTGACCTGAAATTGTTGATCTCAGTGTAGAGACCAGAAGCCTGTGAAGTGAATGATCAAAAGGTGAAGCACTTGTTCTTTGAGGAACAATGTAGGAAGCCAGGACATTATGCAACCAAAGCAATTCCACTAGTCCCACATCACTGGTTTTTCTCCATAGTTCTGCAAATTGTTTACGTGTAAAAATAATTATCCAGTTTCCTTTTTGAAGCCTACATTGAATCTGTGACCTGCATGGTCTCGGGCAGTACATTCAAAGTTTCAGGCATTTGCTGAGCAAGAGGTTTTCCTCATGTTGCGTTATAATTTGTTAGAGGATAGTTGGATAAGAGATGTCAGCTCTCAAAATCATCAGTAGATCCTTTCGTATGAGCTGCACGATAACTGCTGTTCGGACTACCTGTGACTCCCTTTCAAGAGCTAAGTGATTTTGACTTGCTTAATATTTTAATGTTTAGCTTATTCCCTTCAGTTGCATGGAGTATGATTTCTCTGTAGGTCAAGGATAGTGTGTTTCCATTCTTTTCTTTCATATAGGTTGTTATGCTTCACTTAAACTAGGTGCTTTGAAATGCATGATCATTCTATTGCATCGATCTTAACTTAGCTTTCTAATATATTGCTTTGGAAGTGGGATCAGCCAGTGTTCAGGACAGGGAGCATGAATGTGTACAGTTACAACTCAACAGTTTGGTTGGGCTTTTTCTAATTTCTGAATCAATAATATATTGCTGTACATTGTTGCCACAGAATTGCAAGATTAATTCTACTGCTAAACACCTAGTATGAATTCCTAAAATTTCTTCAGACTGTTTTGTGAAGTACACTTTGTGGGTATGTTTTAGTGGAAAATATATTGTCAGGGTGAGAACTTTTATATTCTCTAAGTCCGCCATTGAGTGCATAAGACAGCATTGCATGAAATATAATGCCAGAAATGTGTACTGTTGACATTCAGTTTGGGAGATCAGGTATTTATGTAAGACAGAGGCAAGCAAAATTAGTTCAGAAGTCTGCCCTGCAAGTCGAGTTATGTTTGTATTTATTATGGTAATGCTAGTTGCGATTCCTTAACTTGCTTCTGATGTTTCTTTAGTTTTTCTTATGCATATCACTAAGGGGCATGACCACTGATCTTGCGTCATTGCTTTCAAATCATCAATTGACAATTGTTTAAATAATCGTCGGTAAATGCTAGAAATATGGAACTTCTATGGATTAGGTGGTCACTGCCATGTAAACCTATATCCTGTAAAACTTTAGTGCAATGTCTTCTGAAAAATGCAAGTTTTGTTATACTTACCTTTTAACTTGATATTCGGGTGACTTTAGGCAAAGGGCTAAAGCCAAATTTATTAATTTGGCTGTTGTCTTTACAATTGTACACCTGAAAAGGTGTCTGTTGTATTTTTGGCTATACAATTCCAGGTTAAATATCAGTCACTAAAAATTATTGACAACCAAATTTTTGGCAAATTCAATCAATTTTGGGAAGTTTCATGGAGGATTTCACTCAGTGAGTATGTATGTATTTTATAGAGGCATGGAATAATGCATCATGACAACAAACCCTTCAGTCCAACTTGGTCCCACCAACCAGACATCCAATCTGATCTAGTGCCATTTGCCGGCATTTGGCCCATATCCCTCTAAGCTATTCCTAATCATATACCCATCCAGGTGCCTTTTAAATATTGTAATTCATTGTGACTTTGGCCATGTAATTTTACACTGCTCACTGGTGCAGGAGGGCCTTGTAGCCCTAGCTACGCAGTTCAAATGCTGCTAGACTGACTTGAACTTGCTTCCTGGGCATTGCAATGCCCATGATGCAGAGGGATGTGCAGCAATGCTGTAAGAAGGTAAATGAATTTCTGTGTTCCGCCTATGTAAGTGCCATCACCTTCTTTTTGCTACCCCACACTTACTCAAATTCTGCCATTGCACCCACCTCCCACCAAGGCTCATGATCCTCCACTGTCACTGTTGCAAAAAGCATATTCCCTGAATAGTTCTGACCCACCCCATCCCTTTAAACTCCTAATCCTTCCAAACCTCTGATTTCTACTAACTCCCAGGACTGAGGATGGGCCAGCCCCCTAACTGACTATCGTGTCCTTACTGGACTGAGCACTGGCTCCTTTAGATTTTGGTCACGGCCATTTGGTTGAAGCACATGTAGTGTGTTCGTTGCATAATCTGTTGTAGCATGTTGTAGGTGTGACAATGATATGACAGTGCCATACACCAAATTGTCTGCTGTTTTTGGGAAATGTGACAAGCTGTCTGGTTTTGTCTGTGCTGCAAAGCATTCCTGCCTTGCCATGAGCATCCAAGTAAATGCAAAGTGAGTGAGCGCTGAGACAGTCAGCTAGGAGCCCTGAGGTGCACCCTGTTCTGATGCATGAGACGCAAAGTGGCCTGGCAGCAGCATTGCATTGTCATGCACCAGTGAGTTCCAAAGTGCAATATTAAAGTACTGAAGTCTATTATAAACAAGTCCTTGGTGTGCCAAGGTGATACTATGAGGCTGGTGCTTTGTCAATGACAACTTGTTGAACAGAGAATGCAAGTAGTTGCTGTCCATGGATTGTGCTCTCAGGTGTCAAGAAATGATGGCTAAGTTGTATGCTCAGAGAACTGTAGATGCCGTGCTACCACTCTGACTTTTAAGTTGAGAATTGGTGCCATCTGCTTTCTAATTCACTAGCTTGAGGGGAGAAGCAATCTGTGTATAAATGAGTAGGGATGCAGTAACAATGAGATATTAATGCTTGCAGATACTGCTCACTGGTGAGATTCTCATCTGGATGTTTGAAACTTTAAGCAGAAAATCAACTCATTTTGTTTTCTCAGTGTCAGGAATCTCATTCTTCATTCTTGATATGTTTTCCCATCTACCTTGCCCATGTCATTCAGAGACTGAGAAATTCAGTCCTTTCTTTTTAAAATTTGCTCCCACTTCTAAGATGGTAGATGGAAACTGGAATGAAAGAGCAGAAACAGCAGATATTTTAAGAAAGATAAATGTGTGACAATAAAGAATGAAAAGAGTGGGAAAGAATAGTCTTGTGTGGGGAAAAATAGGATGAACAGGCAAAATTTTTTGCTTGTATAATCTTTGACCAGCTGTGTGTTGCCAGTATCAAACTCCACGTCAATTTTACGTCTTGGTTCCTCATCTGACTCTAAGTTGTTCAGCTGCTTGTCTAACATCCAGAATTGGATGAGTAGAAGTTTTCTCTGTTGAAATATTTGATAGTCAGGAGCCATTAGGGTGATTTTAAGGATGGTAAAATAAGGCTTGCGAGATGGCTGAATTACGTATGTTGTGAAATTTCAATTTCGTGACAGCAGATTGCAATAGAGAGATAGTCAAGGATGATTGTGCCAGCTTTTTCTGTTTTGGTAAGAGTGCAGGGTCCATGCTTGTAATAGATTTGTATGTCATGAAGACTCATTAATGTGGAACCATTTTCAGTGAAGTCCTCTCTACAAGAAATTGGAAAATGGAAAAGAGTCTTATGGCACCTAGTTCATGATTATTTAAAGGTGGTGTGCTCTAGTCAGCTGTGTGTAGTTGTGACCAAGACAAGTGGTCTCTCTGTGTTGAATTCTGTGGTCCCATGTTGTGGGTCTTGGAAGTTTGGTGTTTAAGTGCAGTGAGATACGGTGGAGGGAAGGACCTCGTAGTTTGGATGTAGTGGTCTTGTAAGAGAGAGAGATTTCCTGGTTGAAGACAAGGTTTGAAAGATGGTTGGAGAACCTAAAGAACTGGATTGGAACTTTCAATGGGTTGGTCCTGAGAATCAGATGAAGGGTGTGTTTGCTGCAGATAGAACAGTAAGGAGGGCCTATGACTAAGATATTTGAAGCCTCCCCACCCAATGTTTTTGACTTGCCTCATCCCATCCAGCAAAGGGGTCCAGTGGGCCTTCATCCTGGTACTGCTTGCAGTAATGGCAGTACCCACCATGAAGCTTTGGAACTGGCAGTACAACTGGAGCTGCTAGCCAATCTGGCTGGGGTGAAAGTCCTGCTCTATACCAATCTAATCCCCCATAGTACATTATGACTGTAGAGTAAGCCTCTTATCAATCTGGTGGCTTTCCTTTGGTATGGAGGAAAAGGGTGCGGGTCAGTATTGTTATATGTACTTTAACATGTGAGGCAGACATGGAGGCAAGGAAACATGAAAATATCACTCGGCTACTTCAGTTTTTGTTTCAATTTTCTTTATCAACCATGACGGCTAGTTGCAACCCTGACATTGTCTGAACTGGAGCCAGTTTGCTCTGTCATGACTTGGATGATCTTGGTCGACATCTGCTGGAGGTGGGAGGCTTAATGGCTCCAGACTACTAGAGATTTCCTTCATTGATGCAGGACTGCATCAATTCTCGGCTCCTTGTGCTGGAGCTTTTAGGATCCGTTTTGGCAGTGATGAAGGAATGCAGCTAATGTTGTAGATATGACTTGTTGTAGACATGAGGGTTCTGATACTGCTCCTCCACCTGGATGCACAATCCATCTCTGTCTCACTGAGGAAGATCTGTGCCAGCCACCGTTGCACTGAACACATGGTTAGAGTTGGAGAGCAATTTGGAGCATATGTGAGTTGAATGCATGACCTGGTATTCTTCCATGGCAGTCACCATCCTTTTCAAGGTTGAAACTATACAGTTAAATGCAAGAGACTTTGTGGATTTCATCCCATGCATGGTCTCTTGCTTACCCTGCGCAGAGCTGTACATGATCTGTGCAGTCCAAGAAGTGAGCCATCATTAGTCTGGTATGCGCTGTGCAAGCAATTGGGGATTTGCGGATTGTCCATTTGGGATCTTGTTGTAGATCACTCGGGTGTATGGTCAATCCTTAGTCTAGACTGTCAGTCCACGTTTGTCAGGAGGCTAGGCCACAGTCAGTCCTGATGGTCAGCTCAAGGAACACTTGGGGTGGCGGGGTTGTGGGTTAGAGTATTTTGGAAAAGAAGCTGAAGGGTGGGAGAAAGAACCAATGCTGGGCAGTGAAGGCAGCAATTTGATATGCTTAGGGGACAAGGATGGTGAAGAGGGGAAATTTGATACCTATAAGGGCATATTGTGCAATGGATACTGGAGAGATGGATGTTATAGGCAGTTACCACTAGTGTTGTCTCCGACTGAGGAGTGTACATCACGATGGAGGTCGTAATTAAACTGTAGTGATGGGGCTTAGGGCGTAAGTATGAAAGTTGCTGCTGTATTTTCCAGGTTTTGGATGAGAACACATGAAGGAATCATTCATGATGGACTGTCCAAGTAGTACTAGGTAGAAAGGGACATGGAGGGGGTAGGACGTGGTGATCAACTGAGCCTGGGACTTTCAGTACCTAGTCAACCCGCGTTGCCTTGAGATTTTGATTCCCATATGTGACCAAGAATAGAAAATGGCTGCAGATGCAACTAGAGTGGATGGAGTCATCTCCATTTTCCTGACCAAAAGCCAGGGGTGTGTGTGGTGGTGCTCAATGTTTGGGCGATGGGAGGCCCTTCAGGGGTCAGCTGCACCAATTGTGCACTTGTAGAATCCAGGTTCAATTATTTGCAATCATTTCATAAGGACTTTTATAGTGCAGCAGTAGTGTCCCTGTTACTAAGCCTGGAAACTCAGATTCAAGTTCCATCTGCTCCAGAAATTTATGATTTACAATGACATCTCTGAACAGATGGTTGAGACTAAGCACTTTTGTGCAGTAATAGTATCCCTTTCTCTTGACTAGGAGGTCTCGATTTATGTCTCACCTGCTGTACAGGTGTGTAATAAGATCTCTGAACAGTTGAATAGAAAATATCTAACTCTTATCAAATGCATGCAGCATATAACTTTGTGGGATATAAATGCTGGTCGCAAACAATTTTAACCATGCCCTTACAGATTGAGAATAGATGTCTCTATGAGGTAGAATTAGTCTCGAACACATTAAAAGTGAACATGCAGGTCACAAAGTGCAAAGCTAATGCCAGGCCTCAGACCACACTGGGCCACGTAGGCCCATGCTGACGGTAAGTATAATGCAACATGCTATTACATTCAGTGATGTCTTTCATGGGTGATGCAGAGCTGGGAGGAGAAGGGTTCAGTGCTCGTGCAGCATTTGCGATCTCCTAGTGTATATTTGTGATATTATTGGTGATGTTTTCATTTTAATAAAACCCAATGTCAATGTTAGATGCAGAGTAATTCCATGTCCTACTGTATGGAGTAATATATGAAGGCATCATTTGAGAGTGATGCGAATGCTGACTGTTTGCTTTACTGAGGACCTTCCTGTTCCTTATGATCTCTAAGCATGGCAACTGGACAACTGATGGTTTCAGCCATAGCAGGTACTATCGTCAAGTTTATTATTGTGCAACAAAGCTGCTGAGAAATGGAACAGAAACAGATGTGTCCAGGACCAACAGCAACGTCCAGTGGATACTAAACAACCTGCACATGAAGGGCTTTCGGGATGTACAGGAAGTTCAAGAGCTAGAGTCTATCATCCTTGATGCCGTGTCCCATGAATGAACAAGGTGCAGTTTGGGTATGACTGAGATATTCCAATGTCACCTGCTAGAGTGGGATTTCCAACCTGAAGGGGTGGGTGGCCATCCTATCCTGATGTCTTCAAGGTGGCAATTGCATTGAATTTCAATGTGACTGGCTTGTTCTAAGTAGCCACCAGCGACTTATGTAGGATCTCTCCGTTGACTGACGTCATTTGTGGCAAATCAGAAAGCTTTATCTCATTCCTCTGTGATGAGGTCAGTGCTGCAGTCAGGGCAGTAGTATTCATGAACCTCGTTGGTTTCCCCTGAGTGTAGCCATCATAGACCGTACATCCTTTGCATTGAAAGGAAAATTTCATAACGCAGCTGAGTTCATCAATAGAAGAGATTCCAGTCCTTCAATGTGCAAGTGATCTCTGATCATTGGTTCCACTTCTTCAAACTTTGCACTAGTTATCCTAGACGTTGCCATGATTCTAACGTGGTTGCAATCTCTCATGTTCTTGCTGTGTTTAGGGGTCAGATGCCTTCCAAAGACGGTTAGTGGGGGACACAGGCTATCCTCTGTGACCAGGGCTGATGATACTGTCATGCAGTGCCCTAGACTGAGGTGGAGCCTAGATATGCTGTTAATTCTTTAACCAGGGCCATGGTGAAGCAGAAGATGGGCCTCCGAGAGATGAGATTCTGGTGCTTGATCAGTCTGAAGGCTCTTACACTACATTGCAAATGTAGAATTCTGCATAATCCTAGCATGTTGCGCTCTGCAAAACTGGAGCAGGCAAAGAGGAGATGTAATGGATGCTGAACAGCTGGGAAAGTGAAAGCAGCATTCTGAGCACGAGAATGAGGATGAGATGTTAATGGGATAACATCCTATTAATATTTATGCTCCTTATCTTCCTGCACAGGGGTATGTGGAATTTATGCTCCTTATCTTCCTACACAGGGGTATGTGGAAACTGTCTTAAACTTCTTGCCTGAATAGGATTGGGTGGGAAATGTTTGTAAAGTTGTGAGACGTCTGTAATTCTGTAAGGGGATGAAACTTCTGTAAGAGGGTGAAACTTCTGTTTATACTGAAGTGGCCAGGTCAGTGACCTTTTGTTCAAGCCAGTCACTTCGGCGGCTTGAAATCGCATTCTGTCACTTCGGCAACTTGAAAATGCATCCTGCCATTACCAGTCACTTCGCGAACGATCAATGCTGTATCCTGTTCTCTTTATGTTCCAAATGTAGTAATTCTTTTTTCTGTATTAGCCAATTCATACATAGAGTATAAAAAGTGGGGACTGTCCGCTGTTCGGGGAGAATCTAAGGAACTCAGCGCTCTGTGCCGGGTTGTGTACAGCGATCCTCCACAGCTTGTACTTGTTTAATAATAAAGGATTGTGTTTTGTAGCCAGGTCAGTGTCTTGCTATTGCATCAAGTCCGTGAGGGTCTCTGAAAACGAACCTGACAAGGACACTAAGCAGGAGCCATCACCTTCCATGTAATAGAGTACAGCAGTGTCAGACACTACAAGCCAGGCAGGATTTAATTGACGCCAAGTTCAGGTAGATATGAGCTGTGTGCAGTGACCATTCATTGACCATAAAATTATTGGTGCTGTCCATGAGGCAGTTTATTTCTGTTTGGAAAGGCAAATGCGGATTCTGTTTGAGAGATAAAAGGTACTGCAGATGCTGGAGAATCCGAGATAACAAGCATGGGGCTGGATGAACACAGCAGGTCAAGCAGCATCATAGGAGCAGGAAAACTTGACGTTTCGGGATGAAGGGTTTAGGCGATAGGGTTATGTTTGCTTGTTTTCTGTTTGCTTTTGATGAGTAAAGATGAATGTTTTGAACCCATTTGCAGTCTTCACCATATGTGATGGTCCTATATTGAACGATGATGATATACTGGGTTACAGTGGATGTTGGAGAAAAAGTAGCAGTGATGTAGAGAGTTGTCAGGGGGATTGTGGCTAAAGACAAGAAGGCTGTGTGGCCTGGTACTTCATAGTGACTCGATAGGAATGTACACTTGTGTAGGGAACATGGGCTTTGCTGATTAGGCCAGTATCTTTTGTTCATATTTAGTTGCGTTGAGAAGATTAAGGTGAGCTGCCTCTTTGAACTGCTGCAGTCCTTGGGGTGTGGGTGCACACTTTAGGAAAGGCATTTCTGTGTTTTCATCAAATGATACTGAAGGAACAGCGATATATTTCCAAGTCTGGCATGAGAGTGGCTCGAAGCAGAACTTGCAGGAGGTGGTGCTGCCATGTTTCTGCTGCCCTTGTCCTTTTAGATGGTAGTGCGATGGCACTGGACAGCATTTTCTAAAGAGTTTTGGTGAATTTCTGCAGCACGCCTTGTAGGTAGTACACTCCACTGCCACTGTGCATCAGTTTTCGTGGAAATGACTAGCTCTATATCGTCATACAGTCAAGTGGGCTGCTTTGGCCTGGATGGTGTCAAGCTTGTTGAATTGGAGCTGAATTCATTCAGGAAAATGGGGAGTATTCATCGTTATAACTGATGTGCCACTAGACTGATGGTGAAGGGCAACTTAGGACTGCTGATGCTAGGCTGGCTGAATGGCTTGTCTAAGGTAGCTCTGGCGCCAGGTATCGCAGGATATGGAGTAGAAGTGGATACTTCTGCCTATTGTGAGTGGGAGAGTCCAAATAGCATCTAGACAGCTGCTGTGGTGGCATGGTACCTGATATTACTGAGGTGAGTTTGAGATGATCACATGAGCCTCATGAAGGTAAACCCTCCATGAAACTTGACCAAACGTGAACTCAGCTGATTTCTGTTATTCTGTATTTCTGCCTCTTTAACTTTGCCCAAATGTACCCTGCCTTAGCTTATCTGACTAAAATCCTCATTTGTAAGTTTGTTCCTTCTAAACTGGAATAATCTGATGCAGTCCTTGTTATGACACGGATAGCAAGGCAAATCAAATCAGCCTTACTATTACTGGATTTGCAAAACAATGATCTTAAAACGTTCAATGACCGTCAAATTGCTCATTTGTTCCTAACTAGATTTTACAATCATTGATCTTGAACACCAATTTTATTATTTAAAGAAAAATTAACAATTTATTATTAAGAATATAATTTTAGCAGAACACACAAACCAGAAGGTGACGTAATTGATATGAATAATTTAAGCCTAAGCTTCCTTGAATGTAAACCTCCACTCTGTCACCAGACTGTCACAGTTAAAGGGCAAATTAAAAAAGAAATAAAACATTTGTAAGTTGTCAGTTTGATTTCAACCATTTCAACAAGAATACAAGGCCTTCATGAAATCCTTGGATGATGTGCTGTACTAGAGGTGCATAGATTGTATAACTTGCTTGAATTCCAAAGCCACGGTCAATGCAACCAGCTTCTGCAGACCTCTAAAGATTTTTACTTATTTCTTACAACTGGAATTCTTTTCTCAGAATTTACAAGAAGTTGATAACTGGAGAATAACCAAAGAGAACAAAATTAACAACAAACCCAGCTTAGCAGCTTCCAAACCAAAACCTACGTACTAGCCAAAACCCAGTCAGATCCAATTCGCCTCCGCCGCATCTGCTCCCAGGATGAGGCATTCCACTCCCGCACATCTCAGATGTCCTCGTTCTTCAAGGACCGCAACATCCCCCCCCGCAATGGTCGAGAACGCCCTCGACTGCGTCACCTGCATTTCCCGCAACTCATCCCTCACACCCCGTCCCCACAATAACAACCAAAAAAGAATCCCCCTCGTCCTCACGTACCACCCCACCAACCTCCGGATCCAACGCATCATCTTCTGACACTTCCGCCATCTGCAATCTGACCCCACCACCAAAGACATTTTTCTCTCCCCATCCTTGTCTGCTTTCTGGAGAGACCACTCCCTCCGCGACTCCCTTGTCCGCTCCACACTCCCCTCCAGCCCCACCACACCCGGCACTTTTCCCTGCAACCGCAGGAAGTGCTCCACCTGCCCCCACACCACCTCCCTCACCCCAATCCCAGGCCCCAAGAAGACTTTCCACATCAAACAGATGTTCACCTGCACATCTGCCAATGTGGTATACTGCATCCGCTGTACCCGTTGTGGCTACCTCTACATCGGGGAAACCAAGCGGAGGCTTGGGGACCGCTTTGCAGAACACCTGCGCTCAGTTTGCAACAAACAACTGCACCTCCCAGTTATGAACCATTTCAACTCCCCCTCCCATTCCTCAGACGACATGTCCATCCTGGGCCTCCTGCACTGCCATAATGATGCCACCCGAAGGCTGCAGGAACAGCAAGTCATATTCAGCCTGGGAACCCTGCAGCCCAATGGTATCAATGTGGATTTCACAAACTTCAAAATCTCCCCTCCCCCAACCACATCCCAAAATCAGCCCAGCTTGTCCCCGCCTCCCTAACCTGTTCTTCCCTCTCACCTATCCCCTCCTTCCACCTCAAGCCCTACCCCCATCTCCTATCTACGAACCTCATCCCGCCTCCTTGACCTGTCCGTCCTCCCTGGACTGACTTATCTCCTCCCTACCCCCCCACCTACACTCACCTTTACTGGCTCCATCCCCACCTCTTTGACTTGTCTGCCCCATCTCCACCTATCCTCTCCTCTATCCATCTTCTATCCGCCTCCCCTCTCTCCCTATTTATTTTAGAACCCTCTTCCCCTCCCCCATTTCTGATGAAGGGTCTAGGCCCGAAACGTCAATCTTTCCTGCTCCTATGATGCTGCTTGGCCTGCTGTGTTCATCCAGCTCCACACCTTGTTATCTCACTCTTTGTTTGCTCTTTTCTGAACAAGCATTGTGGTTGACTAGCCAGTATCAATCCTCCCTTGACTGACCGATTCGCCATACAACTAGCTGCTAGTTCCTAGACATAGCAATGCCTTGATGTTGAACCGTCTGTCGTGTTCTTCGAGTAGTAATTAACCTGCAGTATCTTTCCGGGCCAGTTCAAATATCAGTCTTTCGCGTTCTCTTGTTTTTACTAAACAAACTGCTGTTCAAAATTCAATCTTCAACTGCAATACACTGTTCCGAACTCACATTAGGGGAAAAGGAAAATACTGATGGCTTCAACACTCCAGATTGTTCTGCCCTCTGCAGACTTGCACTCATTTGAAACCCTGCTGCCCATGTCCTGTTTTAGATTAGGCCATGCTCACCTATCTTCCGTGTGCTTGCAGACCACCCATGGCATGATATTGATTTTCTGATTTTTTTTTTATCATTTCAAATCCACCTGGACTCCTGCCCCTTCTATCTCTGTGATTGTCTCCAATCTGACAGGCATTTAGCTCCCGCACTTCTGAATACCTGAGTGTTGCCAATTTTAACTTTTATTGAATCCCCACAGTGTGGAAATAGGCCATTCAGCCTATCAAGTCCAAACAAACCCGCCAAACAGCATCCCGCCCAGACCTAACCCCCTACCCTATCCCTGTAACCCTGCATTTCCCATGGTTAACGCACCTAACCTACACATTCCATAACACTGTGGGTAATTTAGCATGACTAATCCATCTAACTTGCACATCTTTGGAGCCTGGTAGGAAACCAGAGCACTTGGCGGAAACCCACGCAGACACGGGGAGAGTGTGCAAACTCCACACAGTCTGCCCAAGGCTGGAATCAAACCCGGGTCCCTGGCGCTGTGAGGCAGTAGTACTAACCAATGAACCAACGTGCCACCCCGGGTTAATGCACAGTTTTACATGTCTTCCACATTCAAAGCCACTAACTCTGGGATTCCCTCCCTAAATTTCCACATCTCTATCCCTCTTGCCACGTTTACGAGACTCCTTTGAACCTTTGGTCATGACCCACTGCCAAACTTTGATAATACTTATAAAGTAATTTGGGATATTTATTACATTAAAGGGGCTATATAAATGCAAGTGGTTCACTTTTAAGTGAAATTGTGTTTGCCTTGTTTAATTTAGCTCAGAGTTAACATTGCATAAATGCAAATACACTGATGTTCTAAGTAACCTTATGTATTGCTATTTCCAGCCACGTGTAAGTGAGCTGAAAATAGAATTAGTTGATCCAGTACGATTGCATCTGGCTGCAGTACTAAGTCTTGGTGGGGGGTTTTAAATGTGTTGGTGATGCTGGATGACTGTTGATAAGCTGTCAAGCCAATTGGGAGCTAACCCAATGGCCATTACACACAGTTATAGACCAGACCAAATCCCTTCACGATATATCAAGGAGGTAGCCTTGACCTTAACTTTTATCTTATTTAGGGGCAAGTATAAGGCGCTGCATTCTAAATGTGTTTCGATTGGTCAAACTATTAGGTTTTAAGCAAAACGCACTTTATTTTTACACCACAGTTAAAATATAAACAAAATGAAAAATTGGCATGACTTTGACTCTATTGAAATACTTAACAAAATAATAGATTATTTAACTACTACTCATCAACTGTTCCAATGAAGCAGCATCCCATAAACATACCTTTTGATAAAACAGATTTCCTTCATTTGCTAACTCCTCCAGTCTCAGAGAAGGAGCACCAACAGAATGAATCTAGCAGCGGAGAGAGAACTCCAGCTTTTGCAGCAGCAAACAGAGGTGTATCTAAAAGCTTCAACTATAGAACCCCAACTTCAATAACTAACTGAAAGCAAAAACTAAAAACCCTGGGTCTGTGAGAGCCTGACTCCACCCACTAATGCTTCTTTTGTCTAGCTTATGTGCAAAAAAGTTATTTAATCTGCTTTCTATGGAGCTGACACCTCTATGCCAGGTTTTACAACACCAATATACATGCACGCGCACGCACGCACACACACGCGCACACACACGTCCAGTGCCAGTAGTACTGAGACCACCGGCCACTCGGGGTGCTCGAGACCATCGCTAGTGCCTGAAGTGAAGGTGGGTTTGCTGAGGAATGAGAGAATCGCCATTGAGGACGAAGGTCAAAGATTTAGCAGGTAGAGAAAACAGAGGCCTTCAGCTGTGGGCAGACCATACTGTTGCAGCTTTCTCAGTTGGACATGAGCTGCTAAATGGAAGTGACACCACTACCAGACCACAGGCATGTCTGCCAACAGATGGGTTGGCCATCTAATCCAACTTTGCTCACGCCTGGTTGACTGTTTAAGGAACTCTACTAGTTTGGGGGCCATCAGGCACTCTGTGAGTCTTCCTGCCGAGAACTCAAGGTGGGAGCTGGAAAGGTAACAAGGTCTCCGCTTTTAAACTTCACAGCTGATTAAATTGGTCCTGCCTCCCACCTGGCCTCCAGAGAAAGAATAAAATTGTGCATTTTGTGAACTGTGTGCAAATGTAAATAGCCACCTCATTCAACAATTGATGTCCAGTTTCTGCACAAAATTAATATGCATTGTATGTTTCCATTTAATTTTTTAATGGTACTTTTCCGTTGGGCAATGGTATTAAACATTGCAGAACCATGGAGGGCAGCTGGAGTTACAGGTCAGCCACTATCTAAATTAATGGTGACTAAGGCTTTCTCTTATTTGTTCATGGAAAGTAGGCAAATCCTAAGTCGTCATGTTTTGTCCAGCCCTAATAGAAGATTGTGATGTGCTGCTGCTTTGAACTACTGTAGTCCTTTTCTACCTTCATTAAAAGTGCTGTTAGGAAGAGAGTTCCTGGAGTTTGACCCAGCGACAGTGCAGTGAAAGCGACGTAGTTCCAAGTTAGGATGGTGTGTTTCTTGGAAGGGGACTTGGTCTCCACCTAATAGGTGATTGATCATGATTTGGAAGTTGGTGTTGAAGCATTCTTGGTGAGTTGCCTAAGTTCACCAAGTAGATGATACGTAGTGCTGCCACTTTGAGCATCTTTGTGGAAGGAGTGAATGTTGAAGGTTATGGATGAGGTGCCAAACAAGCAGACTGCTTTGGAGACCATAAGGACTGCTGATGCTAGAAGCCAGAATCTATAGGTGTGAGGCTGGAAAAGCACAGCAGGTCAGACAGCATCCATGGAGCAGGTAATTCAACATTTTGGGCCAAAACCTTTTGTCAAAACTGGGGAGGGAAAGGAGAGCCCAGAAATAAATAGAGGGAAGGGGTGCGGGGCTTGGATAAGGGTAGGAGAGATAGTGATAGGTGGAAGCAGGTAGGGGATTATTGTGATTGGTCCATGGGAAGGGTGGAGCGGATAGGAGAGTAAGAAGATGGACAGGTTAGGCCAGGTCAGGTGAAGGCTGGACATGGAATAAGGCTGGGGCTGGAGGGATTTTGAAGTTAGAAAAAGGAGGGTCCTGACCTGAAACGTCATCTTTCCTGCTCCTCTGCAGCCTGGCCTGTTGCCCCAGCTCCACACTGTATTATCTCTGACTCCAGCATCTGCAGTTCTGGCTATGTCTCAGAGGATGATGTGTTGGATCTGGAGATTGGTGGGGTGGTACGTGAGGACGAAGGGGAATCTATCCTCATTGTTGTTGGGGGAAGAGGGTTTGAGGGTAGAAGTGCAGGAAATGGAGGAGATGCAGTTGAGGGCATCCTTAATTACAGAGGAGGATCCCTAAAGTAGGCGCATACTTGGGATGTCCTGGAGTGGAATGCCTCATCCTGGGAGTGGATGCAGCAGAGGAATTGTGAGTATGGGATCGCCTTTTTACAGGAGGGTGGATGAGAGGAGGTGGAGTCGAAGTGGGTTTGAAATTGATGTTGGTGGTGGGTCTGTTTCCGGAGCTGGAGATGGAGAAGGGGAGGGAGGTGTCAGAAATGGTCCAGGCCACAGACTCAAGCAGCATCATAGGAGCAGGAAAACTTGACGTTTCGGGCCTAAACCCTTCATCAGAAAAGGGGGAGGGGAAGAGGTTTCTCCAGCATCTGCAGTACCTTTTATCTCAGGCCACAGACTGCTTTGTCCTAGACAGTGTTCAGCTTCTTGGTTGTTGTTCAATCTGCACACATGTAGGTAAGTGGAAAGCACTGTGTTCCATCACACTGCTGACTTACGCCTTGCATATCATAGTCAGGCATTTGGAATAAAGGAGGCAAGTTACTCACCACAGTGTTCCTAGCCTCTGACCTGCTCTTCTTGTCAGGGTATTTATGTGGCTGATCAAGTTCTGTTTCTTGTCAGTGATAACTGATAAGATGGTGATAGTTGGGGATTTAATGATGGCCATGTCATTGATCATCAGGGAAAATAAAAAGCTGGTGAGATTATAGCTTGTTTGAGATGGTCATTATCTGGCACTTTGCCCATGTATTGCTGCATGTGGACATGGGCTGCTTCAGTATTTGAAAGGTGGCAGATAGTGATGAACATTGTGCAGTGTACATCCCATTTTAAACCTTATGATGGAGGGAAGGTCATTGATGAGGGAGCTGAAGATAGTTGGGCCTAGATCATAACCCTGAGAACCTCTTGCGGTAATCTCATAGGGCTGAGTTGATTGACTTCAAGAAACCATAGACCTCTTTCTTTGTGCTTAGTATGACTCCAACCAGCAACCCCCTGATTTCCATTGACTCCAGTTTTTTTAGGGCTTCTTGATGCCACATCTGGATAATGCTGCCTTGATGTCAAAGGCAGTCACTCTAACCTCACTTTGAGTTCAGCACTTTATAGTGTTGGTGCAAACATGGACTAATGAGGTCAGGAGCAGAGTGGTCCTGGAAGCATCCAAGCTGAGCGTGTTAGTGAGTAAATTATTATTGAACAGGTGCTGGTAAATAACGCTGTTGATGACCCCTTCCGTCACTTTATGATAGAGTGATAATTGACTGGGTTGGAGTGGACAGGGCGTACCTGGGCAATTTTCCACCTTCCTGTGTAGATAGTAGTGTTTGCAACTATACTGGAACTGCAAAGCCAAGACACAACTATTTCAGCAGCATATCTTTTGTACTTTTCCCAAAATGTTTTCAGGCTGATAGCTTTTGCAGTGTACAAAATGCTTTGAGCTGTTTCCTGATAGGCTATGTTGGCTGACACCGATTCACATGTAGATTTTAGAATTGGATGAGAGATGTTAGGGGAGAGAAATGGGGAACAGGGTAGGAGAGGGGAGTTTGGGCCTGAGGGGCGGGGCAAGGTTGAAGAGATCAAGATGGAGGGAGTGGTGATTGGGATTTGAGAGGGCAACGGGTGTGGTGAAGAGATCAAGAGGACTCCGGTGGGAGAGATCAGGACCCAGGAGAAAACTGGTTGGGAGGGGAGAGAACTGGAAGGATTTTCCTGGGCTTTCCTTGACACCTCTTATTACCGCCCCCACCCCTAAACCCCTTACTCCTTTCTTTGTTACCCACCCTACCCTTCCAATCCCTCACTCCTGGGCACCCCTTCTCACTCCTGGAATTCCCGAAAACACCTGTCCAATGTCCAACATTCCAGGTGCCCCACATCAGTCGCAGCACAAAAGCCCACTTCAAGTCCATTCCATGCACATGCACAATAATGCATTTATGTGTGAGGTCACATGCAATGTTTGTGATGATGTCAGTGGTTGGAACCATGCAATTCCCAATGAGCATGCATGCATAGTTGCCCATAGTTGTCAATGTCAGCAAACATTGCTACCTTGACATCATCTTTCTTGACATGCTGAATGGTCTAGCTCTGTGCCTATTTTTGTTCCATTTTAATGTACCTTAAAGAATTAAGAATACATTGCTTGACCTTTTTACATACTTCTGTCAAGTGGGTTATCCACTCAGCTGTATCTAGATAACCTTAGCTCACAAGCTCTATGCCAATATATCTTAATGCACTTTGGAGTTTTGTTGGCAAACCTGATGTGCAGACCCATAGTCTGCTTTACAGGTTTTTTTCCCTGAAAAATGTTGTCCATAGCTTGAGTCTTTATTATTGATATATTTGTGGATTGGTTGCTTTAAAATGTATCATTCTTTGTTAATCTGTTCAGAATGTTATAGCAGTGCTGAAAGGGATTGCATGATAAATACAAGTTTCTCTGTGTAATTGATTTGTAGTAATAGTAGTATGTAATATAGCTAACTGTGCAAGTACATTTTGAAAATCATGATTTGACTGATGTATCCTGATGATTTTTAAGGTTGGTGATCACCCAAAGCTATATTGGTGCTGAAATATTCTGAGGACATTTGAGAGGTACCATGGATATTACTGGAAGTTGGTCATTGGCCTAATATTAGAAAGCATGCAGAGACAACTACAAACTGCTTTTCATTCTATGTAAAATTACCAGTAATGCATTGAAAATTGTCTGTGTAATAATAACCTAGTAAAACATGCCCAACCTTCTGAAATGGAAGATCCTGCTAGACTGTCCTCATTGCGTTAGGGGCATCTGAAATTCATTATGAAAATCCCTTTAATATGATGTAATTATACTTCCAAATGATATTTGACAAAGACCCATATAGAAAGTAGTTAAATTGCAAGCAGTGGGAATTTTAAGTAAAACTTTGTAAATGGTTAAGAAATTGGCAGAAGGACAAAATAAGAAAAAGCTTTGAATTTAAACTGGGAATATTGCACAGGGTACTTCAGAACCTAATGTTGCAAAGTAAATGTTTTGAGATGTTGCTGAGAGGTGAAGTCACTATACAATTATAAACATGTTGAAATCTTGGGGGCTTGACAGGATAGGTGGATAAAGATTGTTTCCCCTTATGGATGAGTCTAGAATTGGAGGGTATAATCTCAGAATAGAGAATTCCACTGAGGACAGAGATGAGGAGCAATTTCTTGTTTCTGAGGGTAGTCATTTTGTGAAATTTTTCCTACAGACAGCTGTTAGGGCTGGTTTTTTTCAAGTACATTCAAGGCTGATGTAGATTTTTTTGACCAGTAAAAGAATCGAGGCTTATGGGGAAAAGGCAGGAAAGTGGATTTGAGGATGAACAGACCAGCCATGATCTCATCGAATGGTGGTACAGACTAGATGGACTGAATAGACTACTTTTGCTCCTACATCTTACGGTCTTATGCAAGTTTTTTTTTTAATTGACCTTGTTTTAAAAGAAGCAAAGGCTTCTTTTTATTTCAAAGGTTTTTAGAGGTTTACCTAAAAATGCTTTTGAGGTTTGTTTTAGATGATAATCCAGTTGACAAAGTGCTCATGTTGAATCTGGAATGATACATTTTGTTACATACCTTAATATATATAAACAATTAATGTCATTTCATTAGCTTCAGGAAGGCTGGGAGCCATGTTTCCACAGTCAAACTCCAGAAAAACAAATTGTAGTACTGTACTAAGTTGAGTTTTTGTTGATTTCTGTTTATTTTTGTAATAATTCTTGTCTCAATTCTTCAATCAGCAAATGTTTGAGAGTTGGGCCACTCAAAAATGAATGTTGCTGGAAAAATGTGACATGCTGCTGAAAGTATTTGTCTTAAATTGGCTGTTAATATCATACCTAGCCCACTTGGGATTGTTCATCAAATGCAATCCAGATGCAGTCATATCCAGCATTAGAGACTGCTTTTCGAGGTTTTCAACCATGGGCTAGTTAAGTACTGTTAATATCCTATCTATTGTGGACAGCAAAAGGGAGGTATGTTCTGCCTGTAATTGTGATATAACCAATGCAGGATGCTGCCATAATACCAAATTGAAGTTCTGCCTGCCACATGAATAATAATGTAGTATATCAATTTCTGTGCTGACATGATGTACTATATGCTCATGAATAGTGCCAAACAGCACATTTATATGCCTGTTCACAATAGATTGAGGACTGATTGTTTGTACTTATCCAGCCTCTGTCAAGAGAATTCAAAATGCGATGTCTAATGTTAAATATGATTGTAATTGAACAGCAATTGGTGAACAATCCCGATCATGCTAAGAATGAAACTAACAACCAAATTTAAAAGTGCAACTCGGACTTAAAAAGTGGCTGACTTGTACTTGCTTGAAGCAACATACATTCATGTATACATTCATGTATGTTCTCTGCAGTCGAAAGGAACATGTCCAGGCATTGAGCTTATGATGAATGAAATAAAAATGTTTTAGTTGTCTTATTCATTCTCTGTGGCAAATTTGATTAATCAGTCAATATTCCAACTAATCATTACCCCGTCCTTTACTCATACAGTGTAAATTGCTGCTCTCTTTGAAATTTGGGATTTTTGCCTCTGAGTGCGGCATGAAAGGTTTGGCAGCATGCCTCCCGTTTTATCAGTAATACTGATAATAATAATCTTGAGTTTCTTATTTTCTACTTGAATATCCACATTCTTCTGATGTCATTAAGATTTGTACAATTTTTCTTCCTTTTTTGTTCTGCAGAAATCAGCAGAGTGCGGAAAGATATGTACAATGACACGTTAAATGGAAGTACAGAGAAGAAAAGTGCAGAATTACCAGATGGTGTAGGACCTATTGTACAGTTACAAGAGAAGCTTTATGTACCTGTTAAGGAATATCCTGATGTAAGTATATGCTTTAACTAAATATTTTCATACTATTCATAAAGTGGTGATTTTTGAATCCATTTATATTGCTCCGGAAGACCTGTAGTTCTCGTATGTTTATGATGATCAACAAAAGTCCCAAATTTGTGAGATCCTGCCATAAGAAGAAGCTAACTGCCAATCAGTAGGCAATAATGGGTTAGTTGGTCATAATGAGAGCTGATTTTTAAACCAGTCTTAGAGCAGATTAAGCAGGAGATCAAAAATTGCTTCAAGCCGTTTTGGCTCAGATTTGTTTGTGAGAAGGGTATCAGCAAAGTATGATAGAATATCTGTGCTAAATCCATTGCTTTTCTGATTTTGTGTTCAGAGGCTACTGCCAGTTGCAGTGGTGGAGTTGTGTGGTGGAGAGTTGAACACTGAAGGGGTAATATGTGTGGAGAGTCATCCGAATTGACTGGGGAGATGGTTTTATGAGCAGCAATACAATGGACTAATGCAAGATTGAGACCAGAAAGGGAAATAAGTGAGAATAAATGAGACTTAAAGGTACGACAGAAGTACAAGAATCTTGAATATTGTTGATGAGCCCAGTGAATTTAATCATAAATGATTCATGTCAAATCGATTATGCACAAAACCCAGGAGCTGACAGTGTATGCAAGATGCAGGTATAACCACATCTAGAATGTTGTAAACATGAGAAAAAATAAATCACTGAAACTGATATTGGAGCATTCTCTATAGTTTAGTTAATAAATTGCATCTTGACATGCGACATCAGGATACAGAACCATAGGCTGAAATTTGGAAAAATGCATTGACAGTGCACTGATTTAACAACTTCATGCAGAACACAATCTATGAAATTGTGGATCAGACTTTGTGAAGGCAGGTAGCATTTAGAGAGGGGAATGGCATAACATTTAATGCAGTGATTTGTAAAGGGACAAGAGTATTTGGAGCAGCAGATGATCTGCAGAGCCTTATAATTTCCTATGTTTCTACTGTGTTCCATTTTCGGCTCTGACCTGCAACTATGTTTCCTTTGTTCAGACCCCCAATCTCCTCTCATTTACTCAGACAGAGTGGTGTCTTTAACATTGCCTGACATACAAGCCTGTACCCTTCTTTGTATTAAAAATACATACACCAAGATAAAATATTTGTTTATGACTAACTTAACACTGTATCTAAGGATACTGTGTATATGTTTCCTAATTGTAGGCTAGTTTTCAAATTAGACAAGCTCTAAATGCTTTGATTTTGAAAGCTACCTTATACATCATCTCATCGCACTTTTCTAAACAAAATTAGCCAGGTTTCCCGGAGCATACCTTGATAATTAAGAGCTCTGCTTGTTCAGTTTTGTTGTGATTTTGTTAATGTTCAAACTGCTTGCATTTTCACTATGCTTGGGCACCAAAACTAAACATAGTGCTCAAAGTTTGAAGTGAGCACCATATTTCTCCCAGTTGTAAATATCATAGGAGTGAAAATAAAAATATTGGAAGTATTAAATTGGAACATGGGGACAAGCATAGTCTCTTGGGGCTGGCTAGTCATTCAGTTTGATCATGGCTGATCTGTAGTTCACATATTTTTATCAACCGTTACTCCATTATCGCTTGATGCATTTACTCAACAGAAATCTGTTTGCCTAAGTCTTGACACAGCATCCACATTGTTTGCAGGAAGACAGTTCCAGGCTTCTTTGACCATTCATGTGGAGAAATGACTCCTGATTTCCCTCCTGCATGGCTCTGCTCTAATTTTCTATTTCTATTCAGTATGGTGTGGGAGCTTTGTGGCAAATTGCATACCCCCTCTTGTCGTGTGTTTGGAGGCAGGGAGTGAATTTTATTTGGTGGGAGGGTGGCTACACAAATCGAACTTCTTTTGTCAAAATTAAATCCAGACTGGGAAGGCCCAGTTTGAGACAAATAAGAAATTAATGATAATCCATTTTAGGATCTCATCCAACTGCTGTTGGTGGATGTTCCTGTTACCACTTTGAAACATGGCAAGCTAATCTGCGTGGGCTGCTTGTGGAATCCCAGGGGAGGTGGTTACTCATTGAAAGGCTAACTGAGGGATCTGTCATCAGCAAACAGGGAATTTGATGAGAGCACACAGTATCCTTGCTGTTCATCATCATTGTGCTAGGACCCTACACCGTACAAAATGCCTTGCCTTTCATCTGGGTTGTATCTTGATTCTGTATTGTAATGGGCGGTGTTCCGACAGCAGCCACCACCTTCCTGATGATATGGTTGAGCAGAAGGCCTGTCAGCCTCTGGACAAGAATTCCCAGTGGGAGGGATTTACATCTTTGGGGTGGTTGATCTGGGGAAATGCCCAGCACTGACTGTTATCACAATTCCGAGATAACAAACATGGGGCTGGATGATCACAGCAGGCCAAGCAGCATCATAGGAGCAGGAAAACTTGACGTTTTGGGCCTAAACCCTTCAGAGCAGAAACAC
>JAHRHZ010000275.1:8090649-8103361 GCA_024137785.1 Ginglymostoma cirratum
CCTGCTGTGTTCATCCAGCCCCATGCTTGTTATCTCGGATTCTCCAGCATCTGCAGTACCTTTTATCTCTGTTATCACAATTCCAATAGGTTTTCCAGTAAGCAGCAATGTGCATCTCTTGCTAGCTCAACAGTAACCCCAGATGCCTCTGTAAAAACCTGTTATGTGTGTTTACGCACTGTAAACATAAGTATCAGAGTGCTATATCACTCATTACTGTGCCACATTTTATACACCAGACTATCAATGCATCAGTCTGCAGCACATGATGTAATCTAAGAAAATATGAAACACAGAACTGTGGATGCTGGCGATCTGAAACAAAGAGACAATGCTGGACAAACTCGGTAGGTTTGGAAGCATCTGCGGGATGAAAGCAGAGTTAACATTTCGAGTTTGGTGACTCTTTAAAACTGCTCTGATGATGAATCACTGGAGTCAAAACATTTGCTCTGCTTTCTTCCCACAGATGCTGTCAGACCTGCTGATTTTCTCAAGCAATTTCTATTTTTTTCATGTAATCTAAGAAGTTAGTTCACTAAAACTTTACCAGTTGAGTCTAATGTTTGATTACTTCTGTGAGCTAATTTTAACAAGCGTGAATTTCTATGGATAAATGAACCAACACCATCATTACTTTTTTGTTCAACTCCATTTCAAACTAGAATTTTCATCCATTGATCCGTGAAAAAGAGAAAAAAAGCTCTATCAATTGATGACCTTGTTGTAGCTTTGTAATCCATTGATTTGAAATGTATTTTAATTCTTTATCTTTGTAGCACGTATCTGTGCGTAAAAGTCAACATGTTTATTGCTGTATTCTCTTCAATATTTTTCTGTGTGGTAATATTTTCTAGTACTGTAATTTTGCAGTGATGTTTTGAAAGTTAACATTTTTGTGCTTTTTCATAAATTGACCAAGAGAACGTTTGTTATTTTGAGTTCTTCTGACAATGTGATGATAACACTTCCTTCACGTTAAATGATCCATCTTTTGTTTGGGTAAGCATTAATACTCTATCATTCTTAGGAAAGATGAACAAAAAATGTTGCTGCCTGACATGTAATAACACCCATTTCTTCAGCTTTTAGTATATCTGTTTTTGGTATATCTCTCTTTCCTACACCTCAGTGTTTAATTAATACTATATAGCAGCACTTTTTTACCATGGGTCATCTTAAGATTTCTTGAGGGCTGTTTTTTGGCTTTGGGATGAGCTTCTGGTTTTCAGGTGCTACTTTTTCATTCTTGCTAACTTATTCATTTGATGATCCCGTCCCTTAATCACAGTACCTTCTGTATTTAAAAATTATGATGACATTTAGTTGACAGAATTTGGACTTACACAGAAACAGAATACATGAAATCATCAATATACTCAATAATAGTCAACTTTACGTTAAACTTAAAACAACAGCACAAAGAAAATATTATTTTTTTAGGTGCCACAGTATTTAAATTGATGCAAAATAATAGGCAAAAGTTAGCAGCAAAAGTTGTTTTCAAAAGAACTGACATACACTTCTACATATAAAAAATCACCCAGAACAGACAGAATGACGAGGTTATAGTTTACAAAGCTGGAGCATTTGAATTGGGCAGCAACTACCCATTTACTGCATCTCAGATCTCAATCCCTGATCTAAGATTGGTAATTGTGTTCATTATAATACATATCACTGCATTTCTTTCCAAATATACCAGCTGCTGAACCTACGAAGCCTTAAACTAGAGATTCCACCTTCATTTGCGAAGAATGGATGACCTCAGCAATTTTTCTTGGATACCAATTAGCTGAGTATTCCTTTGTTGATAGGTTTAAAACTGTCCTGTCTCCATTGTAGCCTCTTTCCTCCCCAACTCTTGCAGCTCTTTTTCCCCTCACAGCTCTCTTACAGCCCTTGTCTCCCTTCACAATCTCCTTGCAGTGTTGTTCTCCCCCCTCTATATGATCTGTAGGCCACGTTCAGTCCAGACAACATTCTTACAGTTGTGCCTTCCCCTCCTCCACAGCTGCCCAGTCCTAGCCAATGCCCTAACCTGGTCTTTGCAGATGGAACTCCCAGATACAGTAAAAGTCACCAGGTCACCTTTGGCTGAGGCCAGGACTGGAAGTCTTTTACCGGACCTGGGTGTTCCATCTGCAAAGACCAGGTTAGGACATTGGCTGGGATTGGGCAGCTGTGGAGGAGGGGAAGGCACAACTGTGAGGATACTGTTTGGACCTAATGTGGCCTACAGATCATACAGAGAGGGGAGAACAGCCCTGCAAGGGGATTGTGAAGGGAGACAAGGGCTGTAAGAGAGTTGTGAGGGGAAAAAGAGCTGCAAGAGTTGGGGAGGAGAAAGGCTGCAATGGAGACAGAACAGTTTTAAACCTAGTTTTTGCTGTTTCCCTGTTTGGGAGATTAAGGTAGCTGAATTTTAATTCGCCTAATCAACTGAACATCATGGTGATCAGATTGGTGTATTACATTCCCCTTTGAAAAGGCACAGTAAAGCCCTGTGCCAAAAAGATTTTTGCTGTCCTTTTATTCAGAGGAGTGTGTTAGCTGGATTTTAATTAACTTAACCAACTCAGGAGGTCATGATAATTATTTTGATGTATCACACTCCAGATCAGAAAGTTCCAACAGGGCGCCACAAAAAAAAGTGCCACAGGCACGCACCCACATCCATTTATAGTAGATAGCACTTGGTATTGCTGTTATTTTTGTTGAAGCGTTTGGTCTTGCACTGATCAGGACAATTCACAAGAATACTAATGTGAATATCAAACAATATTTAAGAGCGGAGTACTGATGAGTAGATGCTTGTAGAGGAATAGCCATAAAGAATGAACCAATTAAATGACTGATAGTTAGCTCCTAGTTGTTTGATTGTTTAATTTTTTTATCTAGGCAAGCCACCTCAGATTAGTCTGTTGACCTGCTCACCACAAATGGGATGCTGTCATTAAGTCAAAAAAATCATTTGTTTCTGTTGTATCTGAGCAAATATATATTGCAATCTTTTGAACTGAATAGGGTTGCATGATAACAAGTTTCTTTATTTCCTGTTCCTCCTTTTTTGAAGGAGAGTAAATTGTACTATTTAATTGTAGATTTATGTATCTTGTTTGGCACATAGATTTCACAGTTACTAGTTCACATTTCATTTTGCTGGCTTTATTCAATTTGAGTAGTCTCAAGGAATTGATTCTTTTACTGAAGTTTACATAGCTATTGCTTTCTACCTATATAAAGACGAAGAATACTTCACAAAACCATCACTAAAAGCGTAGAACTGGGCAGAGTCAAAATGGAATCAACATGCCACAGGGCAGCAGTTGGCTCAGTGGTTAGCACTGTTACTTCACAGCTTCAGAGACCCAAGTTTGATTTCAGCCTTGGGTCACTTTCTGTGCAGAGTTTGCATGTTCTCCCCATGTCTATGTGGGTTTCTACTCAGTGCTCTGGTTTCCTCCCATAGTCCAAAGATGTGCAGTTAGGTGGATTGGCTGTACTAAATTGTCCATAGTGCCTTTGGACGTGCAGGCCAGATGAATTATCCATGGTAAATGCAGGGTCACATGATAAGGTTCAGGGCTAGATTTTGGTAGAATCCGCTTGTGAACGTTGGTCCAGACTTGATGGGCCAAGCAGCCACTTTTTGCACTGTAAGGATTCTCTGATTCTATAGCAGTGCAACATGCTATTGTCTTGGAAGAGCAAGAATGGCCTTGGGATTATTTCTGCACGTTTACTGGCAATTGATGAATCAATACATGAAGGTCTTATCAACTGAGCAACTATTGGGAGTAAGCTTTTAGAATTAACAAGAATGTTGGTGCTGCTTCAGCCTTCATGAAATGAAACATATGACATCCCACATCTTTTTATCGTGTCCAAGTTGGAAAGAAATCAAAGCATTTATGAAAATAATACCTTTAAGTTATTTCTGAATAATATATAAATAAAAATATAGTCTCAGAATAAGGAGTCAGCCATTTGGGTGTCACACGTGAAGAAGTGCCTTTACTCAAAGGGACATTCTGTACCCCATAATACCGTAGGTATGCAATTGCCGAGATTGCAAGAAGTGGGAATGGGGAAGGAAAATGGAGTTGAGGTCAAAAATCAGTCACAATCTCATGAATGTTGGACCAGGCTAAAAGGGCCATTTGGCCAACTCCTCTTATGTCTTGTGCTCTTTAATAAAGATTTATGTTTTATGCATTTGGAATTAAACTTTCTTTAGATACAAACATATTCCACTTTTCTACATTTGGAGACTGTGGCAAAAGACATGGGGTGGACCTTTCTAGTCACTAAATGGCGTGGGTTTTTGCGGGAAAGTTGGACTATCATGAGGTGGCCAGTAAGGAACCTCTCAGCATTGAGAACAGAAGTCCCAATTTTTAACCAAATGTTAAATGTCGCAGTGAGATTCTTGCTAGTGAATGGTGAGAAGCTTATTTGCGTGCATTAACGTCCTTTTCATTTACATCACCTTTCCTCATTGATATGCTGTTTCTCATTCTCCCACCATCGATTTAAAAACTAGGCTGGAATGATTCCCGATGTGAAAGTCAGACTGGTTACGTAGCACCCCAGAGCAGCTTGCTAGTACCTCACCAGGTGCACAATGGGCCTTTAAAGTTGGCATCAACACCAAGAATCTCAGGAGGTTCTGACATGGACTGTTGCAAGTAGGAGAATATGATGAGCAAGGGACATGGTGCGTAAGGTGAGTTTAGGAAAAAACATGAGAGCAGTCACTAGGCCTTGCAGAAGGAAGTTCCCTATGAAATCAAACAAACAAAGTCACTTTGCCAATTTCTGATAAGATTCAGCCCCTAATTTAGGAACCTGTTGAATATGTAAAGATTCTGCTGGACTTCAATAGCCAACCTATGCAGATTGCTAAGCACAGAATTCCTAAATTTCTTGTTACTTACCCAGCCTTGACCATTGAATCAATTAGGATATCGGCTTGTCTGCTAATTCCAGTAGCTTAATTGAAAGACTCTCAATAACAGATCCGCTAATCCTGTTTAACAATCGTGGGGTAATTTGAAGGTCCTAGACATTGAAGATGCCTTTTCATAAATCAGCCTCTTCCACCAGGAGCTAATCACTAGTCGTCAGACCACTGATGAGCATAAGTTTGAGCCTGAGCTGTCCAGATATCAGGCACCAGGTTTAATCAGAAACAGTTGGGCTTTGTCAAAACCAATAATAAAATACCACATACTTTTGAAGATGATATGGATACAAATCATACCCAACTGAACAGTTGTTCCATATGTTGGTAGTATAAAACTTTAGCAGCTGCTGCTTGCTTTTCTGCAATGCAATCCCTGGATGGGTTTGTGTTTTCACATCCAACCTGCGAGTGATGCAGCCGTTGTCTTGAGCCTTTGAGTTTTCCAATTGCTTTCTGATAGATGAATTTGACTTTTCATCTGTGAGCTAAAATACTTAAAATATTCTGTCTTCCTTCCCATATGTCATGACTGAAGTGCAGTGTACAAATATGCAGTTGATAGGCTATGCAAGTGTTTACAATGGAATGTAAAGAAAAGTCGCTAAAGCCCCAGAGGACTATAGGACTACTCTGTCTCATTAGAGACGAGTGGTGGTGGTTTAACTTGAGGGTCGCTGCACCTTGGGTGAGGGGAGAGGTTGAGAAGGAACGTCTTTCACAATTGTTGTGTGAAGCTCAAAACAAAGTTAATTTAAATAGTCTTATGTACTTAATGTGTCATAAGTATGTAAAGCTTGCTCAAGATTGGTGATGACACTTGAATCATAATCTAATAATCAGAACTTGGAGTTTGTTGGAAAGGTCAGGATGGTTAGACACCTTTTGTTTCATTTTAACGTTCTGAATCCTGAGAAACCAACTTGTCAGTGTAAAGAAAATGTTACATTTCTCGTTCTTAGAATCCCTACAGCGTGGAAACATGCCCTTCGGCCCAACAAGTCCACACTAACACACAGAGCATCCCACCCGGACCCATCCCCCTAATCTACAGATCCCTGAACACTATGGGCAGTTTAGCATGGCCAATCCACCTAGCCTGCACATCTTTTGGATTGTGGGAGGAAACTGGAGCACCTGGTAGAAACCCATGCAGAGAATGTGCAAACTCCACACAGACAGTCACCTGAGGCTGGAATCGAACCCAGATCCCTGGCGCTGTGAGGCAGCAGTGCTAACCACTGAGCTACCTTGCTGCCCAATATGTTCATGTGCTTGGAATGATTCTTTGCTTTTCTCTTTCAATTTATAAGTTAATCTATATTGTGTTTTCAGAGCAAATTGTTTCCAAGAGTTTGTGTGGCAGGCTGTGAAAACCAGCTTATCACAGATAAGTATGTTTCATAGAATCCCTACAGTGTGGAAACAGGCCCTTTGGCCCAACAAGTCCACACCAACACAAAGAGGATCCCACCCAGACCTATCCCCCTTATCCACACATCTCTGAACACTACAGGCAATTTAGCATGGCCAATCCGCCTAACCTGCACATCTTTGGACTGTGGGAGGAAACCGGAGCACCTGGAGGAAACCCACACAGACACGGGGAGAATGTGCAAACTCCACACAGACAGTGGCCCAAGGGTGGGATTGAACCTGGGTCCCTGGCGCTGTGAGGCAGCAGTGCTAACCACTGAGCCACCGTGCTGCCCTGTGGAAATCATTGGATTGCCTGTTAGTTACATAAGTAGTATATTGTGCCAAATTGCAAACATGTTAAGATAGTTGAACTCGCTTTATACTTTAATCATTGTTCATTCCCTCCTTTCCAACTTACATTGCTGTAATGTTCATCATCATAAAGATGAATTCGAAACAAAGGGTCTGTTTCTATGCTGTACAGCTCTATGTACATAAAATGGTTACAACAGGCACCAGACTTAAGTTGGAGTGATGAAAAATGTAAATTTGAGCTTATGTTTTGTTTTCATTGTGACATTATTTATCATTTTGCCTCATTGAGCGATATACTCTGTGATGTCAGTAAATAATGTTACTCTTCACTTTAAACATCCATGACATAAGTTTATGCTTTTATGCTTGTTAATATGTCGCATAAGCAGCTGGCAATATGAGATGCTTGTGACTAATCCATTACTAATTTTTTTTTAAGTACTGTTGTAACTTCTGGACCCAGTATTTATTTGTGTTTACTGACTTCTTCCCTCCAGGCAATACAGTTAACCTCTCACAACTGGAATCCAACATTGGCTTTCAAAAATACACATTTTGAACTAATTTGGCTAAATCATGATGAGAAATGTGGAAAAGTATGATGAAAATTAAAAAATCAGAATCTCAATGATGAAGACAAATTTCTGATTTTTCCCTTAAGGTTTAAACAGCAAATTCACAATTTCACTAATAAGCAGCAACTACTTATTTCAATGCATTGCATCTGATTAAGAGCTCAACTCATCTCATTTCTGTGTAGTTTCCAATTCTCCTTTCCTTCACCAAGAAACTAGTTACAGCCAATTTCTGACACAAAGTCAGCATGGTAACCTGGCAGCGGTAGCTCATTACTTGCTTCTATTCATCCATTTCTGTCTTCATGACGATGTCCTTGCGTACACCAAGGACACAATCCTCTTCTGCCCTTAATTCATGCTAGTCGGCATAACTGAATCACCTGCTTCACCACACCATGCCTGCTTTCAGATCAACTCTCACACCACCCAGACCTTAACGTTTTAATTTGGAGCAAAGAGGGAAATCTATGACTTGCATGCTTCCACCAAGTTGCTTCGTCTGCAGGGTCATACGTGTGTCTCTCATATCTCTACAGGAGGTATCTGATAACTGTTAGCTTATATTTAGCCTAAGGGGAGATGAGATTGACAGCCTTTGACATCAAGGTGGTATTCGACCAAATGTGGCATCGAGGAGACTTAGCAAAACTGGAATCAGTGTGTATCATGGTGGCAAACTCTCCATGCATGGAGTCTGAAATAACTCCACAGAAGCTGGTATCCCATCACAAAGTCACCCTTTATTTACATGTGGAGAGTCTTTGACAGTGATCCAGCTTCCTCAGAGCCAGCTCTCGAGTGAACGAAACTTCTGACTATCCTGTTTACATCTGTCAGCCAAGGCTCCCTGATCGGCACAAATTAATAGCCTCAACCAGGGAACTTTAATTTCTCGAGGTCCACCTACTTGACCTTTTTACAATCACGACTTCTCTACTCCTCTGAGCCTGAGGATATAGGCCAGGTTTTTTTTTGTCGTGCTTCCTGGGGCTTTTTAGCGATTGGGTCAGGTTCCTCAACTGTGCCTCTGATACAGGCAGAGTGTAACACACAGTAGCCTGCCTCATGCATCTCAGAGCATTTCAGAAGAAATTAATCCCCCTCTTCAGGTGGCAAAGGCATCGAGGAGGCAACATCTGCTGTGTTCATGTCAGATTCCGAGGTATCTCCAATGCTTGATGGAGCTAGAGAACCCGTGGGTTCCAGAACAGTCAGAAATGCAGTCAGGGATCTGGGCAGGTTTTAGTCCTACATGATTTGCGAATTTGCAGCCTTCATTTGGTTACATACTTGTTCAAGACCATTGTGCCTACCTAAACTTTATATGGCACTGAACATGACATTGCTTTGACCATGCCTGTCTCACATAGCGGAGTCTTGTGTCCATCATCGGCGTTCCTGATGCTGTTCACCCTTTGTCGTTGTCCCCCTGCTCTCCCAGATTTAACTTGGTGCAGAGCTTTCTCCCCATTAGCAACTCTGCTGGAGCTATCACTGTAGTTGCATGCAGCATGGTCCTACAATCAAATAGGAATTGGGACAGTTTTGTATCTAGTTTAAGCCTGCCTTCAAAGTTTGGACTATTCTTTCTGTCAGACCATTGGATGATAGATGATATGAAGCTGTCCTTCTATGACAAATACCATTCAATTTCAGGAAATACTCAAATTCCCTGCTGGTAAATGATGGCACATTATCTGTGTCCAACATTTCCAGGAGTCTGTGTATTGCAAAAGGTGCATGCAGTGCACCTTTCTATCATCCCAGTGTTGAATGAATGAACACTGTGCATGTCCAGCCACTTGGAGTGGGTGTCCACAATGACTATGAACATTAAGCCCATGAAAGAACGTGCATAGTTGATGTGTAACTGACCCCAGGGTTTATCTGTCCATTCCCATGAATGTTGGGGAGCTGCTGGTGGTAATTTTATGTCCTTGTTGGCACTCTGGACACTGCCAACACAGCTATGTCTGCATCCAGTCCTGGCCACCAGACATAACTTCTCACCAGCATATTAATTTTGGAAACCCCTGGATGACCATAGTGGAGTTCAGCCAGTATCTGGTGGCAACCCTTGCTCGGGACAATCGCTCTTGCTCCCCATAATAATATGCCATCCTCTACTGTAACCTGGTCTCTCTGGGTCCAGAAAGGCTCCAATTCTGGTTGTGCTGGCACTTTAGTTTTCCTCCGTCAGCACCAGCTGTTTGTTTTGCCAGGACTGGATCTTTCTGCATCCAAAGTCTGATATTGTCAGCTGTGACTGGAAGTGTGACCAGAAAATTTAAAACTATTGCGAACTCTTCCAATGGCGGTACCGCCAACAGTGTATCTGCCAGTCGGAGGCAGCTCAATGTATCTGCATTTGTTACTTGGCCTCCTGGACGGTGTTCCAACTTGTAATTATACTGCTCAATTTAGCCTGAAGCTAATGGTGGCACTGCCTTATCCTCTTTAATTAGACCTAGCCGGACTTGTGGCTATTGTTACAAATTTACATCCATAAACGTATTGATGGTACTTCCTGACTCCAAATATGACTGCCGAACCTTCCTTCTCTATATGGGTGTATTTAGGTTCTGGATCAGCCAAAGTCCTGGATGCATATGCTATTAGGTGTTCCTCTCCATTGGTCCACCTATGAGTTAATACTACCCTGATGCTGTATGGGAGGCATCCTATGTCAGTAACAGATCTCGCTTACGATCACAGTGTGCAAACACCTTCGAGGATGATAGCTGTTTCTTCACTTCCCCGAAAGCTATGGCTTGGCTGCACGACCATTTCCAAGGCTGATCCTTTTTTAAAAGTTGATGGAAAGGTGCCAAGATGGAGGCCAGGTTATGTTTGAACTTTCCATAATAATTCACCAGGCTCTGGGAAGTGTGGGAGCCAGGATACCTTTGATCACCCTCACTTTATCTTCTCAGATGTGTAACCCAGTCTTGTTGACTTTGTAACTCGATTAGGTCATGTGGGATGCCTAGAACGCACATTTCTGCCTTCTATGGCGAATGCCTGCCTGGGAGAAATGTCTAAGGACAATGTCCAAGTTCTCTAAGTACTCCATATTGGTCTTCCCTGTTATGAGCATGTCATCAAGATAAATGGTAACCTGGGGTAGATCTTGTAAAATGTTCTCCATCGTCTGTTGGAAAATTGCACAGGCTGACAATACCCCAAATGGCACTCTAGTATGTTGGTACAAAGCATTATAGGTATTAATTGTAGCATACTTCTGGGAATCCTCATCTAACTGCAACTGCAAGTATGCATGGCTCATATCCAGCTTTGTGAAGGATGGCCTCCCTGCCAGGTTTGCATACGAATCCTCCATGCAAGGGATTGGGTATTGATCCAGCTACAAAAAGCAGTTTACCATTTGTTTAAAATTCCCACAAAGGCAACCCCACCTGTCATGCTTCAGTCAGTACGATCAGTGCTGCCCATTTCGCAACCTGAATTGGTTTCTTGATTCCTTTGCTTTCCAACCTTCTGATTTCTGCCTTAACTTTTGCCCATAAGGCACAAAGAGCACTTGGCAGGCTATGCAGAATTGTGGAATTGCTTCCTAGTCAGCATGCAACCTTGCATGCCTTGGCTCCTTTGATAGTCCCTAGACCTTCCTGAAAATCTTGCTGGTATTTAATTAGAGGTTCACTCAGGCAGCCATTTTCTGATCGAAAAATGTTGAGCCACGCTAGGTGAATCTTTGTCAACAAATTTCACCCCATCAAAATTGAACTGGAAGCTTTTCTACAATCCGTGGTAACTGAACCAGCTGCTTCTTAGAGGAGACCAGAACCGAAGTTTTACCTTTAATCTATAAAGGTTCCCCAAGATAGGTTCTCAGTCTAGCCGAGGTCTTCCGCAAACTTTAGGATTGGAATCCAGAGCAAATTTTGTTAATGATATGTTCTTTGTTCGCAAAATTAACTGTGCCAGTATCAACCTCCATTAGAAACTGGATGACAATTTAACCAGATGTTTATTTTTATTGGTACTGATTTGGATGTTGCTCAGCAATTTAACTGTTCGAAACCATGTGTAGGTTGTCTTTCCAGAGTATGCATTTTCTTGGATGCCATTCTGAGATTAAAGGGGAAATGGTCAAAACACTTTTGATAAACCTTTTTCCAGCTGTGGAATAATTCAAATTCGATTAAGAACACATCTTTATTTTGGTGACTTTTTTGTGTAAGATTGCTGTTGAATCTGGTTTCCGCAGATTGCAACCAGTAGTGACATGAATCCTTGCAAATCCTGTTAAAAATAGAGGTAGACTTGCATGCCAAGTTTAACATGTGACCTGGTATTGAAGTAGCTGATCACCATTTTGAAACGTGAATAAATACATTAGTCATTGAAATTTAATCAACAAACCATGTTTTATTGAGTGAATTAGTTCTACAATACCTGTAACCATAATCAAAATGTTTGAACAACTGTCAACTTTATTATTTTTGACATCTGACACAAAAGGTTTATCAAATTCATTTTGAATCACTTTGGCTATGGCATCTTCATAAGGATCCCACAGTTGATTGGATTTGGCACTTTTAATTTAAGAATCATTGAGGCATTGAAGTCTTTTGGTAAATCTGTTATTCATTAAAGTCTGTCCTAGAACAGTTGGACAGTTTGGAGGGTCTTGGAATGTTTTGATTTCACTGTGTTGTGAATCAGTGATGCTGATTTGATTTGGCTTGCTATACCTGTGTTGTAACACCATTTAACTGAGCTTTGAATTTCTTTTCTATGCTCTGTTTGATTTGTCACACCTAAGTGCATATGCGCATTACATTTTTGCTTTTTTTAAAAAAAAGTAACAAGTCTGACAATTTTGAAGAATCCTTTCTGATGGATGTTTTTGGAGATCAGATAAGAGTTGGTCTCTGTTCTCAGGATGCACATAGTCTTGGGCATTTTTTTCAGTGTGTGTTCCTCCACCACCTAATCTTTTAATGTTTTTTACAAATATCAAATTCCTTCATTGTCATAGTTCTTTAATGAATTAGCAAGTGTCATTATATCAGCTTAGTTCATTACATTTGCTCAAGTGGTCATATGTCTGTCTGCCTAAGTCCCATACATTTGTCTGGCAATACAGCCAGCAGCACCTGCTTGATCCCAAGTGCCAGTTTATCAGGTGAGTAGAGCATTTTTTTTGAGGTGAAATATTGATTCTAACTCCTGATGCGCGTATTGCGTAAACGGAGATGGTTGACCTATGTGCTAATGAGTATAGGCAAAAACATGACTTCTGGTGCTCAAAAAAACACCAAGCTTTATATCAGAGATAAAAGGTACTGCAGATGCTGGAGAATCCGAGATAACAAGCATGGGGCTGGATGAACACAGCAGGTCAAGCAGCATCATAGGAGCAGGAAAACTTGACGTTTCGGGCCTAAACCCTTCATCAGATTTCTGA
>JAHRHZ010000275.1:8108361-8148640 GCA_024137785.1 Ginglymostoma cirratum
CAGGAACAAAAACAAAGTTGCTGGAAAAGCTCAGCAGGTCCGGCAGCATCTGTGAAGGAGAAAACAGAGGAAGGGTCACCAGACCTGAAATGTTAACTCTGTTTTCTCCTTCACAGATGCTGCCGGACCTGCTGAGCTTTTCTAGTGACTTTGTTTTTGTTCCTGCCCTTCTTTGAGCTGGGTCTCTCCAGGAGCAGCAATGTCATATTTCTACATGGCAACTACAACTATAACTCACCGACCTTAGTTACCATGCTCTGTGAATTCACATCAATGCATAAAGCACTGTCTTAGACTTTGTTACTTTCTCCCTTTGTCTGGACCCACTTTATTACTGTTGTATACTCTTGTGCTGTCTATTGTCCGAGTATTCTGCTCACCTTGGTATCTTTCTCAGATATTTCCTCCTGGTTTCCATTCTCTGTCCAAATTGTTTTGAATTCTGCCAAATAGCACGAGTAAATTGCCCATAAGAAACTCAATCTTGTTCTGTTTAAGCAGAACCAATTTGACTTGTATGGGTCCGTTAAACCCTATAACCAGTTCTAATACTCAAGATCAAAAGCCCTTTCTCCTACATCATCTCAGCCAGGCATTTATCTGGTTTATCCTCTTACTTCTATATACTTTTCGTAAGCAATACTGGTAGTGATCTAGAGATTCCTACTTTTAATGTTCTGCTCCCTACCTAGTTCCCTAAATTTGGACTGAAGGACTCCTTCCTTCTTTCTGTCTATTTTGTTGTTGAAAAGTAGACTGCAACTGCTGGCTGATCAACTTCCCTGGATTACAGAGTAGCAGTTCAAAGACGTCTTGACCTTGGCACCAGTGGGACAACACACTGTTGGATTCGTGTCTGTGGCAACAAAAATGCCTGTTTACCCCTCATGGTTGAAATTCCCATCACTATTTCATGTCTTTTTGTGTCCCCTGTTCCATACAACTGAGCAATCTGTTTATTCACTCATCGCATGTGGGCATTGCTGGCCGGGCTAGCTGTTAATGCGCGTCCCTAATGGTTCAGGGGCACATAAGAGTCAATCACATTGGAGTCATATGTAGGCCAGGTTAAGATGGCAAATTTGCTTCCCTGAAGGTCATTAGTGAACCAGATGGGTTTTTATGATGATCAACTGTGATTACATGGTTGCCATTAAGCTAGCCTTCTATTGCATAGAGACCCTTCATCCAAAATGGGGGAGGGGAAGAGGGTTCTGAAATAAATAGGGAGAGAGGGCGAGGCGGATAGAAGATGGATAGAGGAGAGGATAGGTGGAGAGGAGACAGACAGGTCAAAGAGGCGGGGATGGAGCCAGTAAAGGTGAGTGTAGGTGGGGAGGTAGGGAGGACGAACAGGTCAAGGGGGCAGGATGAGGTTGGTACATAGGAGATGGGGGTGGGGCTTGAGGTGGGAGGAGGGGATAGGTGAGAGGAAGAACATCTGCCACCACACTTCCTCCCTCACCCCAATCCCAGGCCCAAAGAAGACTTTCCACATCAAGCAGATGTTCACCTGCACATCTGCCAATGTGGTATACTGCATCCGCTGTACCCGTTGTGGCCTCCTCGACATCGGGGAAACCAAACGGAGGCTTGGGGGGACTGCTTTGCAGAACACCTGCGCTCGGTTTGCAACAAACAATTGCACCTCCCAGTCGCAAACCATTTCAACTCCCCCTCCCATTCCTCAGACGACATGTCCATCCTGGGCCTTCTGCAGTGCCACAGTGATGTCACTCGAAGGCTGCAGGAATAGCAAATCATATTCAGCCTGGGAACCCTGCAGCCCAATGGTATCAATGTGGATTTAACAAGCTTCATAATCTCCCCTCCCCCGACCGCATCCCAAAACTAGCCCAGCTCGTCCCTGCCTCCCTAACCTGTTCTTCCTCTCACCTATCCCCTCCTCCCACGTCAAGCCCCACCCCTATCTCCTATCTACTAACCTCATCCCACCCCCTTGACCTGTCCGTCCTCCCTGGACTGACCTATCTCCTCCCTACCTCCCCACCTACACTCACCTTTACTGGCTCCATCCCCGCCTCTTTGACCTGTCTGTCTCCTCTCCACCTATCTTCTCCTCTATCCATCTTCTATCCACCTCCCCCTCTCTCCCTATTTATTTCAGAACCCTCTTCCCCTCCCCCATTTCTGAAGAAGGGTCTCGGCCTGAAACGTCAAGCTTTCTTGCTCCTATGATGCTGCTTGGCCTGCTCTGCTCATCCAGCTCCACACCTTGTTATCTCGGATTCTCCAGCATCTGCATTCCTATTATCCCTTCTATTGCATGTTTGATACCACAGTGCCACTGATATAGTTTTGGCTGCATTCCTCAAATGAACCATCATTCTCATCAGTTTTCAGAACTGCTTGGAGAGCAGGAGTAGGCAGTTTAGCCTCTTGAACCTTTGCTATGTGGTAGGCCGTGGTTTTTGTTGTTTTATTATCTTTAACTTCCCCATCCCCCTTACACTTTTCCTTCCTTTCTGGAGTATATTTTATTTGGAAGCAATTGAGTTCCTCCTTAAACGTTTGCCATCGCTTATCAGCTCTCCTATAGTCTTCCGGCCCAGTCTGCTCAGGCCAGATCTGTCTCAATGCTAATGTAATTACTTTTGTTTACTCCAGAATGCTAATTTTGGACTCCCGTTTCTCACCCTCTAAATGAATTTGAAATTCCAGTGTGCTATGATCACTGTTCCCTAGAGGATTCTTTACTATGAGACCATTCATTAATCCCACCTCATTACACAATACCAATTCCAAAATTGCCTGCTCCCTGGTTAGTCCTGCTCCATTTCATCAAGTAGCAATTTCTTAACATTCAATGAGCTGTCCTTTGAGGCCACCCTTGACAATTTGATTAATAAGAGCCTGTTGGCCTGTGCTGATACCTTCAGGATCTATGGACTTGTTTACCGAAGTGCCTTTGTTCCTCATTTCTCCTGATGGACCTTCCATTCATTATGTAAATACTTTCCTTATTAGACTTCCCAAAATGCATCACCTGACATTTATCAGGATTAAATTTCATCTGCCATTGTTCTGCTCAGTTTACCAGCTGATTAATATCAGACAGTGGCCTGAGACCATACTCCATACTATCAAAATAATTTTTGTGTTGTCCGCAGACTTACTGTTGAGACCTTATACATTCACATGCAAGTTATTAATATACATAATAAACAACAAGTGTCCCAGCACCGATCCCTGTGATACACTGCTAGTCACAGGCTTCCGATGATGAAAACAACCCTCCACGATCATCCGTTGCGCATCCTATTTGCAAGTCAGTTTTGAATCCAAGTTGCCAATTTATTTTGGATCTCACTGACTCTTGCTTCTTGAGCAGCCTTCCATATGGGACCTTGTCAAGGCCTTACTGAAGTCTGCGTAAACCACATCAACTGCACTACCCTCAATATATTTAGTCAACTTTTCAGAAATACTCAATTAAATTAGCCACACAGGATCTCCGTCCAATAAATCCATGCTTACTATCCTGATAAATCCCTGCCTTTCCAAGTGTTGATTAATCCTGTTGCTCAGAATTTTTTCCAATAATTTTCCTACCACTGATGTCAGACTAACTGGTCTGTAATTACCTGATCTATCCCTGCTGCCCACCGTGAACAAGGGAACCACGTTAGTTATCCTCCAGTAATCTGACATTTCATCTGTGCCCAGTAAAGTACTAAGTGTATCTGCCAAGGCCCCAGCAATCTCCTCTCTTGCCTCCCATAGCATCCTCAGATACACCTCACCTGGCTCTTGGGATTTATGCACCTGTATATCCTCTAAAACATCTAATATCCAACCCTTCCTAATCTCAACTTGCTCCAAAGCCTTACTATTCCGATCGAATTCCCTGGCTCCAACGCCTGTCTGCCTTTGTGAATTGTTATGGATCAGACCAAACCCCCTTCAAATATAACAAGGAGATAGCCACCTTTTTCTTATTTTTAAAGGCAAGTGTAAGGCATTGTATTCCAGATGCAATTTAATTAGTCAAACTACCAAGTTTGAAATAAAACACCATGTCATTCTTTCATATAGTTAAAATACACACAAAAGAAGAATTGGAATAACTTAATTCTATCTGAAAATTTAAGGGTAATTTAACTAAACAGCAACTGTTCCAATTTAGTTACATCCGAAAAACAAACCCTTCGCAAAGGCAAATTCAGTAAAATAGATTGTGTCACATGCAATCTTAGCAGCAGGAAGAGAACCCAAGCTTTTAGCTGTAACAGAGAGGAATAACAGCTTCCCCATCCAGCATTCAGGACCTACTGAAAGCTAAACTAAAATCCTTGTTCTGTGGGAGCTTGAGCCCACTCCTTTATGCAGCTTCTATTGTTCTAACCTTTTGCTTTTCAAAGAAAAACAAGACCTAATAAGCTGTTTACTTTTTTGGTTGGGGACAAACCTTTTGGCATCTCTGTCTAACCACTCTTCATTTAAAGAAAAACTGGATAAAATACACCTCCTAAAGCCATAGTATCATCACAGAATGTAGATGAATTTAAGACCTCAGCATCCTCTGGCTCCACGCACAGATTGCCCCTTTGGTTTCCAATAGGCCACACACTTTCACTGGTAATCTCACAAAATGCCTTGGTGTTTACTTTAATCTTATTTGCAAAAGATATTTTACGGCCCTTCTTTGACCTCCTAATTTCTTTTTAAGCAACCCCGTACACACGCCAGACTATTGCAGGGTCTAGGGTAGAAGAAGGGTCACCGAACCCAAAATGTTAACTCTGATTTTTTCTTCATAGATATTGCCAGACCTGCTGAGCTTTTCCAGCAACTTCTGTTTTTGTTCCTGTAGGCTCTCCCCTGTTTTCAATGCTCTGTACCTAACATGCTTTCTTCCTTTTCTCTCTCAAAGTCCTGTTGTCTGTTTTTGTTTGAGTTCCAGCATCTGCAGTTCTTTGTCTTTTGTTTCTTGTTATATAGCATGTAATGTGATTAAAATCAGTCAACTTGTTCTCATTTCTTGGGGTCTCTGTTTAAAACAAAGTCCAAATAATAAAGGTACATGCCTCTTGATAGCTTCTACAACTGCATAGTAGGAGACCAGTTTTTATTTGTTTATCTCGGCATGAATGGTTTAAAATCATAAATTGGCTATTAACAATTTTACATATCTCTATAGCTTTCACTGAAAATGTTCAAGTGGTAGAAATAAATAGCATGAATCGCTAATTATTGACAGAGTATAATGAGGCCAGACTTAACAAAGCCAGGATTTGTCAGCACTACAAGTGGCTCTAACTATTTTTAATTGTGCTCTGCAGTTCCTGTCCGTTGTTTGGGTCATTTACTTCCACTTTGCCAACAGGCTTTTCAAGTAGACTTTTGATTTTAGGGGGTTCGTGATCACAGTTACTTAATATAGGCAGTCAACAATTTATTAAAATTTTGAGTTTGAGAAGCAACAGTTTAGATATAGTATATTAGTTAATTAGGTAAATAAAGAAAATATACGACATGTGACAGATGTGAATGCTTTAGTGATCCTGGAGGCATTCTGTAGAATGGAGGGTTAAAGGCAGCACACTCCCACATCTCGATGTTCCTACATCCTTTTGTGGTGATCTCTGTAAACTTTGAGTGGACATGATGCCAGCAGTCTGTGTTCCTCCCTCAGGTTCATGGATGGGAACTTTTGGTCCTTTGCCCAAAGAATAGTGTGGCTCATCGCCCTGGATTATCTTGCCCCTCTCTTCTTCATAGACCTCATTTTGGGGGCTGATCATCAGTGCTGTGTCAATCACTTGTTTAACCCCTCTTGACCAATGGCCGTGGCACAGCTACTCAAGCCTGATGGCCATCATAACATTGTCCCTTGCTCACGTCCATTTGAAGGTTAGTTTTATCATTTTTTCTAAGACCAAGATCTCCTTATTCCTGGTACTTAATGTTGATAATGGGATCAGGCGACATCTGATAAATCTTTGACATGAGTGAGAACCTTGATTCTTCTGATCTCTCTCTTTACATGCAGAGAAATGTTTACATTTGCAAAAGACTAGTTACCAATGTGACATGGTTAGATGAGATCTCATGCTACACAGGAAATATCAAATATGGAATGCTGAGTTAACCCAGATTTAAGGGGACCCCAAAATCTCAACAGACTGTATTTTAGAGCTTTATGATTATAAATATTGCATTCTCTGCTGTACCAGTTAGATTGATGCAAACGTATAAAACATAAAAACAAAGAGCAGGAGTATGCTGTTTGGCCTCCCAAGCCTGCTTCACAGTTTAATAAAGTCACAGCTGATCTGATTGTAACAACAAATCCTCATTTCTTCCTACTCCCAATAACCTAACTCTTGCTTACCAAGAATGTATTCATCTCTGCCTTAAAAATATTCAAAAATTCTGCTTGCACTACCTTTTCAAAAGCAGAGTTCCAAAGACACATGACTCTGAGGCGGAGAAAAAAAATCTGATCATCTCTATTAAAAGGGCAATCACTGATGTATAAATAGTGATCCATTGTTCTAGATGCTCCAGTAAGAGGAAACACCTTCTCCAGATCAACCCAGTCAAGATACTCCGCCCACAGCCGATGCCGACAACACTCCGCCCACTGCCTCCACAGCCAGCAGCTCCAGAGGAGACAGCAACACTGAGCCCTGCCGAGTCTTCACCATTCCCCCAGACCTCCCCCTTACTGAGGACAAATGGTCAGTCCTCTGTAAAGGGCTCACCTTTGTCCCCCTCCACCCACATATCAACGAATACCGCTCACGCTTGGATATTGAGCAGTTTTTCCGCCGCCTCCGCCTCCACGCTTGCTTCTCCAACAGCGAATCTAACCCACCCTCTACTGACCCCTTCTCCCGCCTCCAACACAAGCCCTCCTCCTGGACACCACCCCAAGGCCTCCTACCCTCCCTCGACCTCTTCATCTCCAACTGCCGTCAAGACATCAATCGCCTCAACCTCTCTACCCCTCTCAAACACTCCAACCTCTCCACCGCAGAACATGCAGCCCTCCGCTCCCTCCGCTCCAATCCCAACCTCACCATAAAACCCGCGGACAAGGGAGGGGCAGTCGTAGTATGGCGCACTGACCTCTACATTGCTGAGGCCAGGCGCCAACTCTCCGACACCTCCTCCTACCGCCCCCTGGATCATGACCCCATCCCCGAGCACCAAACCATCATCTCCCAAACCATCCACAACCTCATCACCTCAGGTGACCTCCCACCCACCGCCTCCAACCTCATCATTCCGCAACCCCGCACCACCCGCTTCTATCTCCTTCCCAAAATCCACAAACCTGAATGCCCTGGTCGACCCATTGTCTCTGCCTGCTCCTGCACCGCCGAACTCATCTCCACCTACCTAGACTCCATTTTCACCCTCTTGGTCCAGGAATTCCCTACCTACGTCCGTGACACCACCCACGCCCTCCACCTCCTCCAGAACTTCCAATTCCCCGGTCCCCAACACCTCATTTTGACTATGGACTTCCAGTCCCTATGCACCTGTATTCCCCATGCAGATGGCCTAAAGGCCCTCCGCATCTTCCTGTCCCGCAGACCTGACCAATCCCCCTCCACCGACACCCTCATCCGCTTAGCCGAACTCGTCCTCACCCTCAACAACTTCTCTTTCAATTCCTCCCACTTCCTACAGACAAAGGGGGTGGCCATGGGTACTCGCATGGGCCCAAGCTATGCCTGCCTCTTTGTAGGTTACGTGGAACAATCCCTCTTCCATACCTACACTGGCCCTAAACCCCACCTCTTCCTCCGTTACATTGATGACTGTATTGGCGCCGCCTCGTGCTCCCACGAGGAGCTCGAACAGTTCATCCACTTCACCAACACCTTCCACCCCAACCTGAAGTTCACCTGGACCATCTCCAACACTTCTCTCTCCTTCCTGGACCTCTCTGTCTCCATCTCGGGTAACCACCTAGAAACCGATGTCCATTTCAAGCCCACTGACTCCCACAGCTACCTGGAATACACCTCCTCCCACCCACCTTCCTGCAAAAATGCCATCCCCTATTCCCAATTCTTTCGCCTCCGCCGCATCTGCTCCCAGGATGAGACATTCCACTCCCGTACATCTCAGATGTCCTCATTCTTTAAGGACCGCAACCTCCCCCCCACAGTGGTCGAGAACGCCCTCGACCGTGTCTCCCGCTTTTCCCGTAACTCATCCCTCACACCCTGTCCCCGCAATAATAACCAAAAAAGAATCCCCCTCGTCCTCACGTACCACCCGACCAACCTCTGGATCCAACGCATCATCCTCCGACACTTCCGCCATCTGCAATCTGTCCCCACCACCAAAGACATTTTTCCCTCCCCACCCTTATCTGCTTTCCGGAGGGACCACTCCCTCCGCGACTCCCTTGTCCGCTCCACACTCCCCTCCAGCCCCACCACACCCGGCACTTTTCCCTGCAACCGCAGGAAGTGCTACACCTGCCCCCACACCTCCTCCCTCACCCCAATCCCAGGCCCCAAGAAGACTTTCCCCGTCAGGTAGATGTTCACCTGCACATCTGCCAATGTGGTATACTGCATCCGCTGTACCCATTGTGGCTACCTCTACATCGGGGAAACCAAGCGGAGGCTTGGGGACTGCTTTGCAGAACACCTGCACTCAGTTCACAACAAACAACTGCACCTCTGAGTCGCGAACCATTTCAACTCCCCCTCCCATTCCTCAGACAACATGTCCATCCTGGGCCTCCTGCAATGCCACAGTGATGCCACCCGAAGGCTGCAGGAACAGCAAATCATATTCAGCCTGGGAACCCTGCAACCCAATGGTATCAATGTGGATTTCACAAACTTCAAAATCTCCCCTCTCCCAACCGCATCCCAAAACCAGCCCAGCTCTTCCCCGCCTCCCTAACCTGTTTTTCCTCTCACCTATCCGCTCCTCCCACGTCAAGCCCCACCCCCATCTCCTATCTACTAACCTCATCCCGCCCCCTTGACCTGTCTGTCCTCCCTGGACTGACCTATCTCCTCCCTACCTCCCCACCTACACTCACCTTTACTGGCTCCATCCCCACCTCTTTGACCTGTCTGTCTCCTCTCCACCTATCCTCTCCTCTATCCATCTTCTATCCACCTCCCTCTCTCTCCCTATTTATTTCAGAGCCCTCTTCCCCACCCCCATTTCTGATGAAGGGTCTAGGCCCGAAACGTCAAGCTTTCCTGCTCCTATGATGCTGCTTGGCCTGCTGTGTTCATCCAGCCCCACACCTTGTCACATCGGATTCTCCAGCATCTGCAGTACCTTTTATCTCTGATACTTCAGGATCTCATCTGTTTTAATCAAGTTGCCTTTCACTCTTCTGAACTCCAGCAGTTATAAGCCTACATAGCCTGTCCAGTATGTTTTCAAGTTATCTTCAATTTTGACTTAGCCTGTAAACATATTGAGATAAATATAGCCCCATGAGCAGGACACCTACACAATTCAGAGCACTGAAAGTGAAATGGATTTTCCTTTAAATTGTGCCATTCGTGAGTTATTTCACCGAAAAGTACAGTTGTAACTGTAGAATTTTAAATTGAACACGATGCATAAAACCAGCTAAATCTTTGGTGGATTTCAGATCCAAGAAGCTGCATGTTCTGAGATTCTACACACTCCTAATATATGAAGAAAATCCTTGAGTGAAGATGACCAAAATGAAGTGTCAGCTAAATCCAGCCATTGTATCTGGATCATCTTCCACAGCCAGTGTTACAAATTAGAACCAATTTAGGCACTCTGGCAGTTCACTGTACTTGATTTTCAGAAATTCAGAATCCTTTAAAAATAGTGACTACTCTTTGGATGTTATGAGTAATTCTGGATTTGTGTCAGTTGCTTTTCCAGTCATGGTATGAATAATTTGCTATGGTTACTAATTCATTCTTTTACTCCATCCATCATCTGCTTGTAGATCCACATAGCTTCTTTCATCGAGAGAAATTGAAAATTAGTGACGTTAATGGATTTGTTATTTGGCAAAGGGTCTTGTGTGTTATTTTGGATTGTAAAATCTGTTTTCTGTATGGAAGAGAAGTCTAAGTTGATGATGGTTGGAAATATCAATGGAACATAATACAATCAGGCAGAGTCAACATGGTTTTGTGAAGGGGTCATGATGTTTAACTAATTTATTGGACAACTTTGAGGAAGTAGTAAGCAAGACGGTCAAAGGGGAATTTGTAAATCTGAAACTTGGATTTCATGAGGAGACACATAAAAGGTTACTACACAAAAGAAGCTCATGGTGTAGGAGATAACATTTTAGAATGAAAGAAAATTGATTAGCTAACTTGAAGCATAGACTAGAGCTAAATGGGTCATTTTCGGGTTGGCAGGCTATTGCCAATAGAGAGCCTCAGATCTGTGCTGAGCCTCAACCATTTGTTATCCCTACCAGTGACTTGATTGAAGAGATTTAGTTAGCTAAATTTGCTGATGAGACAAAGATAGGTAGGGCAAGTTAAGAAGACCTAGTGTTTACAAAGGGATTAAGATAGGTTGAGTGGGTAAAAAGATGGCAGGTGGAGTATAATGTGGAAAAATGCAAATTTGTCCACTTTGGATGGAAGGTTAGAAAAGAGGTATGTTATTTGAATGGAGTAAAACTGCAAAACTCTTCACTACGGTGGTATCTTATTGTTCTGGTGCATGAATTGTGAAAGTTTAGTATGCAGGTGCAGAGAGCATTAGAAAGACAAATGGAATGTTAGACACACACACACACACACACACACACACACACACACACACACACACACACACACACACACACACACACACACACAAGTTTGCTTATGAACCAGGTGCAGGAGTAAGCCACTCAGCCCATCAAACCTGTTCTGCCATTCAATAAAATCATGCCTGATCTGATGACTTAATATTTCTGGATACTCCTGATAATTTATCACTTACTTGTTTTTCAAGACTCTATCTACTGGAGTCTGAAAAATGTTCAAAGGTCTTCTGCTTAAAGAAGACAGTTCCAAGAGTACTCAACCTTCTGAAAGAAACAAAACTCCTCATTTTGGTGTTAACTAGATGTCCCTATTTTGAAGTAATCACCATTAATTCTTCATTTACCCACAAGAGGAGCCATCTTTCCACACCCACCCTGTCAAGGCTCCTAAGGATCTTATGTCTTAGTGAAGTCATCTTTAACTTTTCTAAATTCTAGATACAAGCATGATTGTCTAATCTTTCCTCATAAGACTATCTATCCATTGTACTTGTTAGTTTAGTAAGCCTTCTGTGAACTGCTTAAAATGCATTTACAGCCTTCCTTAAATAAGGAGATCGATGTTATACACTACTCCAGTTGTGGTCGCAAGAATGAAGCATGTCCTCCTTACTTTTGATTTCAATTTCCCTTTCAATAAAATTTAATGTTCTATTCATTTTTCCAATTGCTTGCTGTACCTGCACACTAAAGTGTTATGATTCATGCAGTCGGGCACCCAGATCCTCCTGCTTCTGAGGACTCTGCTGAGTCTCATTATTTAAGTAATATGTGCTGTATTTTTTAAATTGAAAATTTCACTTTTTTTTTTCCACATTCTACTCCATTTGCTGGAACTTTGTCCATTGTTTTAACTTGTCCATATCCCTGCGTAGCCTCTGTCATTTTCACAACTTTCTTTCTCAGCCATCTTTCCATCATCAGATTTAGCAACCATACCTTCGGCCTCTTATTCCAAGTTATTTATTACATTATGGCACATAAACAGACAGCCAAACCACATCAGCCTCTCTGTCTTTGTATTTGCAACAGTAAGGTTAAACCCTTTGAAGTCCCTCAAAATTGTCCTCAGTTATTGCGAACGGATTTTGTGAGTAATCAAAAACAGGTGCCAGGTCATTGATTAATCAAATATTTAACAATTGATTAATAACACAGGAGCTTTAGCAGAGCAAAGTGATTTAAACCCAATCTTCTTTGACCCTAGCTCCCACACTTAAAGACAAACAGACAAACACTCAGTTAAGTAATAAATTAAATGAAAAAATAAAGGAGATATAACTCCAGCTTTTGCATGCACAATCCTTCTGACTTAAACACGGTTCAAAACCAGTTCAAGTCTTGGTTTCTCTTTGTTAGATCGGTTTTGTGGTTATATCCATGTCAAGCTGTCCATTGAGTGGAACATGTGGTGTTCACTGAAATAATAGAGACATTTAGCCATTACTGGCCACAGCATGGGCGGGGGTGCATTGTCTTCCCAGACAATGTCATTTCGATTTGATAAGTTTCTGATATATTTCTGAGGTTCTGTTACAGTACGTAACCAGGGGCTATTTAATCTGAATATTGTTTTAAGACTAGAAAGGGAGAATGAGGAGGAGACAGTTGCATAGTTGTAATGTCACTGGATGGGTAATCCAAAATACCTGGAATAATGTTCCAGGAGGGCTCTTACAGTGCAGTAGCAATGCCCTTGCCTCTAGCCAGGAGACTTGGGGGCAGGTCCTACAAACTCCAGAGGTGTGTCACAACATGTTGACTAAAGAATTCCGAGAAACAAAGATTATGGGAGATGGTGTTGTGGCAATATCACCGGACTAGGAATCCAAAATATCTGGGATAATGTTCTCGGCGGGCTTATCTGGTGCAGTGGTAGTGTTCTTGCCTCCAGAAATGTCATACCATTGCCTGAACAAATCAACTAAAAATATCTGGAAAGGAAGGTTGAGGCTAGTATCCTGTCTCTGGGCCAGAAGACCCAAGTTCATATCAGCTCCAGAGGTATGTCCGAACCACGCTGAAAATGTTGATTTAAAAATATCTGTAAACAAAGACTGAAGCTGTAACCTGATTAATCTTTTGTTGAAAGAAGTAGAAACGAAGAAGAAGATTCAACCACCCAGAGTCTATTATGGTAGGTGTTGCCAAATAGGGCCAGGGGAGATCTTCAGAGGAAAGGGCAGGGTTGGCTTTCCGTTGATCACCTCCCACTTCCTGATGTCTTTAAGTAGGCATTATATTTACAGTGGGCAAGAATTTCTGGCCTGGACTTAGCCAGTGGAGTCATTGAAGTGAAAGGGCACCATGTTAAATTTGTGTAAATGCTCAACAAGAAAATCATTTGGACTGTTTTGATGGTGGTACTTGCGTCCTTCAGATGGTGCCATGTTATCAATGATATCCACATTATGAGATCTTTGCTTAACTTCTGATCTGGAAGACAAGACCATTATTAACATATTTATTACTGCACCAAAGTGATGCTCTAAATTATACTCTCTCAAGTTTTGGATTGCAGCTTGAATTCGTCACCCTCTAACTTAGGCCAGTTGGTTAGAATGCCGAAGCTTTCCAGGAGTGGAATGGAGCAATTCTTTTCACTATAAGCTATTTGCTAGAGCCACAGTTTAAATCTTACTGGAATATTGATGAGGATGACGTTCAAACTGGGATAAGTTTTAATCTTTTATGCCAATGCATCTTCCGTTTTAGTCCAAAATATGAACCAAATTATATGACAAAGTCATTCTGCACTATCACAATTGCATTTGTACCACTTTTTAAAGTACGTCAACGGTTTCTGTCATGAATTATAACCAGTTTTACATTAAATGTGCTACTTGTTACAAATTTGATTGAGATTGCTCAGATTCACTTCACATTGTAACTTTCATCAATGAGTGGAATCTATCAAGTTGGACTTGAAAACTTGTAGAATGAAAGGGTCATAACGTTATCAACTGTCACCCAATGACTTTAGTTTGAAGTATCTTAAACCATTAGTTTGCTGATGATCGCTATTTTGTGTGTGTATGTATGTGCTCGCACCATTCAATGGGGAACTTATTACATTACTGCAATTATTTTATAAGTTGCAGTATGGTCTGGATTACTATAAAGAGTGCTAGAATCACACTAGTCCATTTTCTGAGAAAATTCCTCTGTGATGAGCTATTCCATGAGGTTTGTGGGATTTATTTTACATTTGCAATCAGTAGTATTGGATTTAAAGTTGTCTTGGTCACTATACCTTACTGATTGAAGTGATGTGTTGCTTTAAGAATTGGATGTGTTAATAATCCAAGGGTTAGGATGAAATTACATTGACTAATAGCCATGTGCAGTCCAGCAGAAGTATGTGGAAGCAGGTTGCATATTATAGTTAATGTAACCGCAGCTTATAGACTGAGTTGTTAAATAAACCTGTATAAAAGTAAATTCATCCATCTATTACTTACTGATAGCACAACAAATACAACTCCAGCATATTTTGTTTTCTCTCCAGTTTTTCTTGAAAGCCTGACGACTAACTGATTTTAGTTGGTGACATTTAGAGTAAGCACTGGTTACCCTGATCACCCCGTTTGTAGCCGGAGACCAACATTGCAAGGAAAGGACACTGCTCACATTGTCTTTTGAGTATATGGTTTCCTTCAAGTCCAAAGTAGTATAACATTGATGAGGATAGTCACCTTTCTGGTTTAACTTGTAGAGTCTTGTTGAGTAAACAATAGGAAATATTTTGCATTCCAGCAACTATTTAACAAATCACATGAATATGATCCACTTTACTGGAGACTGTGAGAAGTGTACTACTTTGGGTTTCTCCCTACCAGCAATTGCTTTACCTGTGACATCATCACAGTTGGTGTACATAATGCATTCAATCAAACATTAACCCTTTAGACCCATATACAAGCATTTGTTCTGAAAATGTGGACTATTTTTACAGGCAACATTAATTGCGATGGACAGTCCCTCCTCCTGGAGGAAGAGAAGTGGGAAAAATTAGATAATTTATCTGTGTGGAGGTATTTTGCGTTAGTGTCTGTCCCTTTGCCTCTTGAGTTTTATTTTCAGAAATTACTCAACTGTGCCTCGATAGTTTCAAGTGAATGGGTGTGTTATGTGTAGAATTCTTCCTTTTCGATAAGAGCTACTGCAATGAGAAATTTGATACAAACAGATTTTGTAATTGCATGTCTCCACTTTGCTTTTCAGAACAAAAATTGGGAACAATATAAAATGCTGTTCTGGAAATTTTTAAAAATTAAATTTGAAATTCATTAAATTCATTTGAAATTCATAAATTTGAAATTTGTGCCATCCTTGTGCTCTGAATAAATCTTTTGTTAATGGCAATCTAGTGGGGTGGGAAGTTGTTGCTGTGACACAGAACCTTCCTGTTTAACCAGGAAGCTCTTTCTAGCCAACCTCCAACAGCTGATGGTATATTTCACCAAGAAAAGCTTCCCCGCCACTAAATCTTTTCTATTTTGTATGTTTGCTACTGCAGCTTGTAAAAAGAGAAACAGCATAAGTGGCATATAACTCTGTGTTACATGCCAGGGAGGGCATGCTGTTGACAAAATTCAGGCCTCTGTTTCTCATAGCATATCAGTATGTCAATGTTCTAAACTTGGAATTAAATACCCAAATTTATGCAACCTGTTGTCATAATTTAGCGATGACATAATTTTGTTAAATGTATCCCCTTTAAGGCCAGTAAAATCCATTCGACATTGCAGTCCTCAAAACTAAATACTTCAGCTAACGTTTCAACAAGATTTTGGGTAACTGAAACAAGCCTCCTCCTTTGTATTTCAACCTCTAGATCCAAGAGCAGTATCCCCATTAGTCTTTTGATTCCTTTTCATACCTTCACAATAAATTTTAGTCATTTATATATCTGCAAACCCTTTGCTTCTCTGAGTGTCTAATCTCTTGCATCTGCTAATTGTGTTTACAAGGCTAGTGATCGTCTTTCATTTTTCCTTGCCCCACAAATGTGTAGATTGGGAAAACATGGTGACAAGATAAGCGAAAATATGCATAGCTATGAAAATGAACACCGGACCAGCCAAAGTGAGTCAGTTAGCTTTTAAACTGGTTGCATTTTTATTTATGCAAAGGTAGTGTTCGCATTGATTTACAACTCTCATTACTGTCACTAGAATTCTAGAAAAAAATTCTTTGAGGTGAATTGACAGTTAGAGAAGTTTCTGATGTTACAGTAATCTAATTCAGTTAGGATAAAAGAAATGGCTATAAGCTAATAAAATGAAAAAAAAACAGCCCACTGGAGAGTGTATAAATAATGTCATTTTGAATTTCTTATCAGCCCCAAGGTTAGAGACTGCATCATAGGTTATCAGTCATCTTGGGTTTCAGTCTGTCAGGGAAGGTTATTTTCTGTTGAACAGCAAGTACACAATTAACATAACCGTAGAGATTGTAAAGAAAAGGATTTTTATTGCTAGTGGTGCAAAACTAAATTAATCTACATGATTAACAAAATAAACTGAAGTAAAATGTTCCATTTTATATGGTTTGTTTGGCATTAGACAGTCAACGTATGACTGTCCACATTTGCTTCTGTTTTATTTGATTCAGCCTTTTAAAAAATCAACTATTTCAAAGAATAAGCAATTCTTCCCTCTTCCTAACTGGTAGGAGTTTGAAATTAATAACAACCAATGATGATTTGACATGGAAAATGTATCAAATATGACTTCTAGAGGATAAATTACCATGAATGGACCTGTGACATTAACCTGGAGTGCTTCAGCAAGATTGTCATTTGCATTCATACAGAAATCCCTGGAGAAACTCAGCAAGTCTGGCGGCATCTGTGGGAAGAAAACAAGGTTAATATCTTGAGTCTCGTGACTCTTTACAATAGAGCTGATGAACAGTCACCGGACTCAAGACGTTAACTCTGGTCTCTTCCCACAGATGCTGCCAGACCTGCTGAGTTTGTCCAACAATTTCTGCTTTCATTTCAGGTGTCCAGCATCTGCTGTTCTTGGTTTAATTTTGTCATTTTCACAATCTGTTTTTCTATCTTCTCAGGTGTTTGGATAAATAACTCCTCCACATAAAATATCATGAATACTTCCTTTACAAATTATTGAAAAAAGTAAGCAGATGAAATACAGAAGAATGTTAAAGTTGATAAACTAATTCATTTCAGAACAAAAACACATTGCTGGAGACCTTCAGCAGATCTGACAACATCTGTGGGGAGAAAGCAGAGTCGACATTTCAGATCCAGCGACCCTTCAGTTCTGGAGAAGTGTTACTGGACCTGAATCGTTGATTCTGTTTTCTCCACACAGATGTTTCAAAATCTCCTGAAGCTCACCAGCAATTTATGCTTTTGTTTCAGATTTCCAGCATCCGTAGATATTTGTGTTTTTAATTTTCATATTTGTTTCTAAAAATTCTAATGATTCTCTCCTTGGGGTATGCTACATATCAGTAAGTTCCAATTGCTTTCTTTTAAAAAAAAAATCCTTTTGAGCATTAGTTGTCTTTTTTTATTACAAATTGCTTGTTTTTTTTTGTCTAAACACCCTCCATTTGAAATCAAGCCCATAGTAACATGTGACTTGTCTTGATTGTAGTGTGCTTGCAAAATAGAAGGTCCAACTACTTTGCTAGTTCTGGTATCCAGTGTCTATCATGTTTAGCCAATTTAAAAGGTAAATTTTTCCTAGCTACAGAATGCAACATGCCACTTCAATGTTGGCAGATTAAATTCCAATGCAGGACTTGAGGATTTAATCCATTAGTAATGATGGAGTTCTGCATTGATAGAAGGCCATCTTTTTGATGAGATTTTAAGCTTAGGTTTCATCTGTCTGTTCCTAAAATATGCCATGCTTATATTCAGAGAAAACCAGTGATCTTACCAATGCTATCTCACAATCACTCCAATGGACAACCAACTAATGGAACTGGTCATTTATCTCATTGCTGTTTGTAGTTTCATGCTGTGCACAAGACTGCCTTATTTAAAAGCCAAAAGAACTGCGGATGCTGGAAATCAGAAACAAAAACAGAAATTGCTGGGAAAGCTCAGCAGGTCTGATAGCATTTGTGGAAAGAATTAGAGTTAACGTTTTGGATCCAGTGACCCTTCCTCAGAACTGATGGATCCAGCAGTTTCTGCTTTTGAGACTGCCTTATTTATCTTTTCTTAACAGTCGTTGCACTTGGGGAAAAAACTAATCCATCATTTGTGCGGTGCTTTTTGATGTCTTGGAAATGTGAAAGCAAGTATGTAATTCAGTTTTTTATTTATGATGCCCCAATGATGTAGCTCGGCTGCAGTTCTTTTTAGTATTCATTTGTGGGATGTGGGTGTGGCCAGCTGGCCAGCATTTCTTGCCCATCCCTAGTTGCCCTTGAGAAGGTGGTGGTGAGCTGCCTTCTTGAACCGCCGCAGTCCTCCTGCTGTGGGTTGACCCACAATGCTATTAGGGAGATGGTGGCCTAGTGGTATTATCACTGGTTGTTAATCCAGAGACCCAGATAATGTTCTGGGGACCCAGGTTCGAATCCAGCCATGACAGATGGTGGAATTTGAATTTAATAAATATCTGGAATTAAGCATCTAATGATGACCGTGAATCCATTGCCTATTGTCGAAAAAATCCATCTGGTTCACTAATGCCCTTCAGGGAAGGTAACTGCCATCCTTACCTGGTCTAGCCTACATGTGACTCCAGACTGCCCTCTGGGTAGTTAGGGATGGACAATAAATGCTGCCTAGCCAGCGACGCCCTCATCCCATGAATGAATAAAGAAAAAATAAAGAATTCCAGAATTTTGATTCAGCGACAGTGAAGGAATGGCAATATGGCAAGTCAGGATGGTGGTGTTCCCATATTTCTGATGCCATTGTCCTTCTAGATGGAAGTGGTTGTGGGTTTGGAAGGTGCTGTCTGAGGATCTTTGGTGGAATACCTGTAGTGCATCTTGTAGATCGTACATGCTGCTGCTACTGAGTGTCGGTGGCGGAGGGAGTGGATGTAGTGTCAGTCAAGCGGGCTGCTTTGTCCCGGATGGTGTCAAGTTTCTTGAGTGTTGTTGGGGCTGCGCTCACCCAGGTAAGTGGGGTGTATTCTATCACACTCCTGACTTGTGCCTTGTAGGTGGCGGACAGGCTTTGATGAGTCAGGAGGTGAGTTACTTGCCACAGTATTCCTAGCTTCTGGCCTGCTCTTGTAGTCACTGCGTTAATGTGGTGAGTCCAGTTGAGTGTCTGGTCAATGATAACACCCAGGATGTTGATATTGGGGGATTCAGTGGTGATAACACCATTGCATGTCAAGGGATGGTAGTTAGATTGTCTCTTATTGGTGTTGATCACAGTCTGGCATTTGTGTGGCGCGAATGTCGCTTGTCACTTGTCACTTGTCACTTGTCAGCCCAAGCCTGGGTATTGTCCAGATCTTGTTGCATTTGAACATGGACTCCTTCAGTATCTCAGGAGTCATGAATGGTGCTGAAAATTGCGCAATCATCAGCGAACATCCCCACTTCTGACCTTATGATGGAGGGAAGGTCATTGATGAAGCAGCTGTAGATGGTTGGACCTAGGACACTACCTTGAGGAACTGCTGCAGAGATGTCCTGGAGCTGAGATGATTGACCTCCAACAACGACAACCATTTTCCTATGTGTCAGGTATGACTCCAACCACTGGAGAGTTTGTTCCCGGATTCCCATTGATTGCAGTTTTGCTAGGGCTCCTTGATGCCACGCTTGGTCGAATGCAGCCTTGATATCAAGGGCTGTTACTCTCACCTCACCTTTGGAATTCAGCTGCTTTGTCTATGTTTGAACCAAGGCTGTAATGAGGGCAGGAGCTGAATGGCCCTGGTGGAACCCAAACTGGGCGTCGCTGAGCAGGTTATTTCTGAGCAGGTGCTGCTTGATAGCACTGTTGATGACACCTTCCGTCACTTTACTGACGATTGAGAGTAGACTGATGGGGCGGTAATTGGCCATGTTGGAATTGTCCTGCTTTTTGTGTACAGGACATACTTGGGCAATTTTCCACATTGTTGAGTAGGTACTAGTGTTGTAACTGTACTGGAACAGCTTGGCTAGGGGAGCGGCAAGTTCGGAGTAAAAGTCTTCAGTACTATTGCCGGAATGTTGTCAGGGCCTGTAGCTTTTGCAGCATCCAGTGTCTCCAACCATTTCTTGGTATCACGTGGAATGAATCGAATCGGCTGAAGACTGATATCTGTCATGCTGGGGCCACTGGAGCAGGCTGAGATGGATCATCCACTCGGCACTTCTGGCTGAAGATTTCACGGCAATCTTCATTATCTCATGCACTGATGTACTGGGCTCTTCCATCATTGAGGATGGGGATATTTGTGGAGCCTCCTCGTCCAGTGAGTTGTTTAATTGACCACCACTATTCACGACTGGATGTGGCAGGATTGCAGAGCTTAGATCTGATCCATTGGTTGTGGGATTGCTTAGCTCTGTCTATCACTTGTTGTTTTCGCTGTTTGGCATGCAAGTTGCTGGCTTCACCAGGTTGATACCTCATCTTTAGTTATGACCTGGCATGCCCTCCTGCACTCTCCATTGAGCCAAGGTTGATCCCCTGGCTTGATTGTAATGGCTGAGTGGGGCACATGAGGTTACAGATTGAGCCGGAGTACAATTCTGCAGCTGTCAATGTCTCACAGCGCCTCATGGATGCCCAGTCTTGAGTTGCGAGATCAGTGCAAAGCCTGTCCCATTTAGCATGGTGGTAGTGCCACACAACACAATGGCAGTTATTCTCAATGTGGATGCAGGAGTTTGTCTCCACAAAGACTGTGTGATGGTCTCTCTTACCATGCTGTCATGGACAGATGCAACTGCAGCTGGCAGATCAGTAAGGTTGAGGTCAAGTGTGTTTTTCCCTCTTGTTGGTTCCCTCACCAGCTGCCGCAGACCCAGTCTAGCAGTTGTGTCCTTTAGGACCCGACCAGCTTGATCTGTAGTACTGCTGCCGAGCCACACTTGGTGGTGGACATTGAAATCCCCTATCCAGAGCACATTTTGTCCCTTTGCCATCCTCACTGCTTCCGCTAAGTGTAATTCAATATTGAGGAGTACTAATTCATTAGCTGAGGGAGGACCATATGTGGTAATCAGCAGGAGGTTTCCTTACCCATGTTTAACCTGAAGCCATGAGACTTTATGGGGTCCGGAGTCCATGTTGAGGACTACTAGAGCAACACCCTCCCAACTGTATACCACTGTGCCACCACCTCTTCTGGGTCTGTCCTGCTGTTGAGACAGGACATATCCAGGGATGGTGATGGTGGTGTCTGGGACATAGTCATACTCACAGAATCATACCTTACGGACAATGTCAGGCTGTTGTTTAACTAGTCTGTGAGACAACTCTCCCAATTTTGGCACTAACCCCCAGATGTTAGGGAGGATGACTTTGCAGTGTTGACAAGGTTGGTTCTGCCATTGTTGTTTCTGGTGCCTAGTTCGATGCCATATGATCTGTCCAGTTTCATTTCTTTGTGACTTTGTAGCGATTAGTACAACTGAGTGGCTTGCTAGGCCATTTCGGAGGCCAGTTGAGAATCAACCACGTTGCTGTGGGTCTGGAGTCACATGTTGGCCAGACCAGGTGAGGGTGGCAGAAGACCTTCCCTGAAGTACGCTAATGAACCAGATGGGTTTTTCTGACAATCGGCAATGATTTCATGGTGACGAGTAAATTTGTAATTCCAGACTTTTTTTTAGTGGCTATGCTAATTTTCAAATTAGTATCTTTAAGCCTTGCACATAATGCATCCCTTGATTCTTGCTCAAGAGAGGAGAGGAGAGGAAAGTTTGGGGGCATGATAGCTGGACATAGAGATTGAAAAGGACAGAAGCTAAAATATTCATGGTCAGAGATTGGGTTCCGGAGCACAGGAGAGATTGAAAGTCATGGTTGTTGAAGATTGAGACTGGAATACAGAGAATGGGGACACTCGGTCACAGAACAGAGGCCTGAAAGAGGAGAGATCAGAAAACTACGTGGGGGGACGATAAGGGTCTGAAACAGATGAGATTTGAACCCATCTTTAGGAGATGATCAGAGGTTAGTGGGAGATTAGAGAGGTCACCACGTTGAGAAGATTGTGCAGTAGGTTAAGCAGATAAGCTGGATCCAGGAGGCAAGTGTAATGCACTTATATCCTGGATATTCCAGTTATTATCTCCTTTTAGTTACTCAGTTTCTTGAGACCCACCCACAGTTAAATGTAAAACAATGACCAATTCCTGTAGCATACAGATGCATTACAGTACTTAAATGATCAGTCAACTTCTTGAATATGTGTTGGTAGTCTGTGCCCCATCCCATCACCATTAAAACAAGAAGGATTAAAGTTGGTTTATAGATTTGTAAATATTTTTGTTTTGCATGGATTAACCACACTGTTTTTTGGGGTTAAAATTTCTCCTACAATATCAGTTGTGCAGAACTTCACCAACGTTCGGTGATCATACTACATCTGCGAATGCCAGCATTTAAACTTTAAAAAAAAATTAGCCAAACTCATGTTTTTAAAAATGTCATATTCACGTTCGGAAAACGGAAGTAGCTACTTTCTTCATACTGTATCTCTGATTTTTATTTCACATTCAAGGCATAGTTTGGTGACACCTTTGAATCTTGGTGTCCGCTAAAATTAAAGTAAAGTGGGAAGATGGAGTGAACCAATAGTTTGTTCCCTGATAAGTTCTGATGACCTCTTGATTGGTGCTATGTTTGGACAAAGACCCGGTTCAGTTAGTGGTGACTAGAGGCCCAGTGAGGAGCTGTGGAAAGTTTTAAAATGAAAGGGGGTTAAATAACCTCCACTTAGAGAGTGAGGGGTTTGTGTTTTGAAATTCCCACATGCCTGTTCAAAGTGACCGAGGCAGCGCATCGATTTTGTGTTACTTAACCATTACCATTGATTGTAGCCAATATTAACTGTGCCGTCGAGTGGCTGTTAAAGGTACCAGGTGACCAAAAACTTGAGAGGATTGTATACCTGTGTTAGTTAATGTCATGAGTTGGGCCCAAGGCATCAGATGGTGTGCCACAAATGTTGAATTCATTTTCAAATGCCATATCCCAACAGCTGCACCATTAGCCTCATGTTGCCTAATCAGGTAGTCCTGAGTACCTTACCCATGCGAAGATGATATAGCCTAAGGTGGGTGTTATCGACAGCAAGCTGTTTGAAGTCTTCTGGTCTACCCTGCTGAAAGTCAATAGTCACCCACCAACCATGCTGCGACAAGCAAAAACAAAATTGAAATAACTGTGGATGCTCTAAATCAGAAACAAAAATAAAGATTGCTGGTAAAGCTCAGCAAGTCATGGCAGCATCTGTGGAGAGACATCAGAGTTAACGTTTTGGGTCTAGTGACCCTTCCTCAGAAAAAGTGAGTTGCACTGTCTAAGACCACAAGGACAGATCAAGGCATGTGGAAGACAGGCATTATGGGAATGCACCAGAGATAATATTTATATGCAGTCTTCTCAGGAAGTGCCTCAGGACTGAGGGGTGACTTTCTTCCACTCCAGAGTTGTAAGTCCTGTGGTAGTTAAGCAGCAGTGTGTCTATAGTTGTCAATGAAGGTTGTGATGTCCTGGGAACCAAAATTTGAGGGGTTTGGAAGATGTTGGCGCATCTTTTAACATGAGCAGCCATTGTTCACCAATTACAGCATTGCTCTGGAAGAGCCTCTCAGGTCTTTGCTCTTTGGTACGGAAGGCAGAAGTGATTGAAAACCCATCTGCACAGGTAACAATGAATATGACCAAGTTGTTGCATTGCAATGATGAACCATGTAATCAACAGTTCTCATCATACACTATCCATTCTGTCATCTACCACTGTGATACAAATACAGGCTGCTACAGACATCATGACTGCTGCCAGAATACTGAGCATTAACCTGCATAATTCTTTAAATGTGTTCTCTCAGGAAATGGATGTTAAGGAAGTAGACAGATCCATGAATGGGCAGGGAGCAGAGGGATATAGATCCTTGGAAAATAGGCAACAGGTTTAGATGGAGGATCTGGATCGACACAGGCTTGGAGGGCCGAAGGGCCTGTTCCTGTGCTGTAATTTTCTTTGTTGTTTGTTCTTTGAAGTGGAGTACCTTGTAGTTTTGGTAAAGCATGGAGTTGACATACACCACCTGCATGAGATGTATGCAGTCAGTGGCATCCTGGATCCCGGGAAAGGCGTGCATCCTTATAAAAACTTGTGTTTGCACCATATGCTGCTGTACAGCAGAGGAAAATGAAGTGTTGTACTTCCTTATTGAAACGTATGGCTTGCGCACTGTCTCTCATTTGGATTTCAGTTGGAGGAATGCCCCCTGAGCACTTTGGATTAATATGCTCATTTACTGAGAGCCCTTATCCTTCCTCCGTGTTTTTGCAGCTTGCTGAGCTCTGCATTCCCTCTGCTCACTCTCAGTTATGCTGTATTGTAGCCGTGATTAGAAGCATCTGATTCATACAGAAATCTTGAAACCAAGACAACATCCTTTATTCCCGATAGACTGCAGTTACATGAAAGAACTCTAGAAACCACTAAATACTTGTACAGCCAAAGGGATGGCCAGTAGAAAACAATCAACAACTAATTTGTGAGTAATTGATACCTTTTAATAATATGGAGGAATGTCGATCCTTTATGAAAACATGTTCACCTACACATGATTAAGGCAATGTGTTAGCTGGACAGTTGAGTTCCAAAATCATTACTTGTTAGTTGATGTCTTGATTTGACTGTTTTACATAGGATGTTACCAGGTATGGATGGAAGGTTTGAGTAATAAAGAAAGGCTGGATAGGCTTGGACTTTTTCACTGGAGTGTAGGAGGTGAAGTGGTGACCTGATAGAAGTTTATAAAATAATGAGACCTATAAATAGAATTCATGATAGTTGTCTTCCCGCTAGGATGGGGGATTTCAAGACGAGGGGGCACATTTTTAAGGTGAGAGGAGAGAGATTTTAAAAAAGACATGAGGCAAGCGTTTTACACAGTAGGTGGTTCACATGTGGAATGAACTGCCTGAGGAGGTGGTGGATGCGGGTACATTTACAACCTTTAAAAGACATTGTGATAGATATATGAATAGGAAAGGTTCGGAGGGATATGAGCCAAGACCTGGCAGGTGGGCCTGGTTTAGTTGGGGATTATGTTCGGCATGGTCTGGTTAGACCAAAGGGTCTGTTTCTGTGTTGTATGACCTCTATGACTGTATGATTTCTGACAGGCCCTTATTATGCATGTGCCTTGACTCAAAGTGTGCATGTGTGGCTTGCTGACTTAATTCTTGACCTCTTAAGCCAACTTGTAGATCTCAAAGAGCAAATACTACAGATCAGAATTTCATACCAGAGGTGTTTGTCTTCAGAAGTTACATGCAAGAATATATTTTTCAGTTGCGTGTATTCAGGTTAAGACCAACTTGATCTATAACTTTGAATAGATTTCTATGCCTTACTTTTCCAAAATATTCCTGTAAATGCGAGCATTTGTCTACTTTTGAATTTTTTTAAAGTAAGGATTGTGATCTTCATGGGTTTAGTCTTACTATAAAATCAATAGATTCTTCTACAACTGCTGCAGCCTTTTGAAGATTTGTCCCCTAATGTGGACTGGAGCATTGAGTGTGTATAACAAAACCAGAATGCTGAAACGTTTTAAAGAAACCATTAAAATAAATGTTATGTTATGCATCTTTTGAGTAGTAACTGAAAACGTCTGTAGAAATAGTTTTGATTGAAAAGGATAATCACTTGGATAGTTATGAATACTTGCTTTCAAGGGTAGCCATTTGTTGTTCAAATATGTAAGGTGTAGATTGAAGGATCTTGTTATGCAATAGTACTGTTAAGTAACTTCCAAATTTCCTGCCAGTTACTCAGGTTACAATTGTAGCAAAATTAAAGCAGTCATAATTTGACATTTACAGTACAAGTAAATTAAATGGTCTCTTAACAATTGAGCAGTTGCCTTTTGCCTTTTAAAGTGCGCATTATGCCATTCTTTCAAACTAATGCCCTCGTCATCTTGGACATTAAATAGTCTTAGAATTGTTTTCAAATAACCTGCCCATACCTGATATGATGCGCCTCTGGAGCAAGTGGCGCTTGAACCTGGTTTTTAGCTCTGTGCCACGAAAAGCCCCCATTGAATTGTTTTTGATCAGTAACAATTGCCTTCTAATTAACTCTAGCCTGCAATGGGAACATTAAAAGTGAAGAATAAAATTGATATACTTATGCAGAGAATATTGAGTACCTGGGGAAATTGTAAGACTAAAGTTTTCAAATGTTTTGATGAACCACTTGTGAAACCTAAGCAATTCATATTGCTTTGAACACAGTAGGTTGGTCCTTTAGAACAATCTCTTTGTTTTTTGTAACTTGAGCATTCTTAATGGGTGAGGAAAAAATATCCTTATAGCAATGAAAGTAATCAATTTTCTTGGTGTACATTTCATGTAGTTAATGCAAAGAAATAATAACAGTCAAGGCTGATTCAGTGCACAGTTTTCAGGGACAGATGACAGCTGAATGTATAACGTTACAATAATTAAATATTTATACTCATTTGTCAGTGGATTTCTTCCTTTTCTTGAAAATTTTGACTGTATAAGTTCTACCTGTGTTCAGATTGGTTCAATTCATGAGCTGGTCACCTAGTGAAACAAAAGGCAGGCCAGATCAATTCTTTCAGTTCTTACTGTATCTGACACCTCTCCATAACACAGTGATTGATACATGGAACTTGGTGGAATGTAGGATTCATAGATCATAGAATCCCTACAGTGTGGAAACAAGCCGTTCTGCCCAACAAGTCCACACCGACCCTCACAGCATCCCACCCAGATCCATCCCCCTGTAATCTACCTAATCTACATATCCCTGAACACTATGGGCAATTTAGCATAACCAATCCTCCTAGCCTGCACATCTTTGGACTGTGGGAGGAAACCCATACAGACACGAGGAGAATTTGCAAACTCCGTACAGACAGTCACCCGAGGGTGGAATCAAACCCAGGTTCCTGGTGCTGTGAGGCAGCAGTGCTAACTACTGAGCCACCGTGATTGAAAAGGCATTTGCCCAGTCATATTGATTTGTAGCCAGATAAGGAATATGGTTATTGCATTAGCATGTCTTTGGCTACCTGTAGGCAAAGTCATTATATACTGTACTACTTTACACTTCTCAATCAGAAAGTTGGCAGAGTGCTCACGCTAGCAGTGAGAGAGAACGTTGTAGTCTAAGATGAATGTTGCAGTTAAATTATTTGCTTCTTATGCAGTGGCATTGAATACAAAAATAAGGAGGTTGTGCTTTATAAATCACTGGTTTAGCCACATGTGGTGAATTGTTCTGATTAATTCAGTGTTACCGCACTTTAGGAAAGATGTTAGAACCTTTGAGTGAGGGGAGAGGATACTTTCTTGTATGGTACCATGGATGAGGATCAATACTTCTATAAAAAGTAAAGAGAAGCTAAAGAGAAGCTGAGATTGTATTAGAGCAAATTAGGTTAAAACTAGATTTAACAGAGGTCTTCAAAATTATACATGGTTTTGGAAGGCTAAATGGAGAGAAACTATTTCCATTTGCACGAGGATTTGTAACCAGATTTAAGATAAATGGCAAAAAAAAGTAGGTGAGACTTTTGATTAAATAAGTTATCATCTGGATGCATTGCCTGGACTAGTGGTGGAAGTAATTTAATGATTAGCTTTCAAAAGTTCATTTTGGATAAACACCTGGAAAGCAAAAAAAAACGCTTTGCCATGGGGAATGATCAGGGAACTGAAACAAATTAGATAGTCCTTTCAAAGAGCCTGCACAGCTAGGACAAGCTGAATGGTTGCCACCTATGCTGCATATTTCCAGAGAAACTTTCCCTGACTAACGTGGAGGAAGCGAAATAAAGTCAAAGACCTAGGACCTAGGCTGCCTTGCTTTGCATAGATCATGTGGCCTGATAAGATCAGAGTGAGGAAGGAGAAAGCATGATTGGAGACAAAGACCACTTTAGGTTGGGAGCTCAGGGTGGAACAATTATTGTCTCCGCAAATCCTACTCTCAAAATAGTGCCTTGGAATTTCTAATTCTTCTTTCATATGAGCTGGGTTTTGTAAGAAATGTGATGGGTAACTCCAGAAACAGTCCCAAGGTTGCCACGTGTGAAGGCAGGTTAGGTGGAAGGCCTGCCTCAGTGCCTAAGAATTGGAAGCCTGTTTTTATTAGGGACAGAAGGGAACTTAAATTGATGTTTTTTAATGAAATAACAGTTCATATATAGAATTTTATCATTGTATTAGGGGTAAAAGAAGAAAAAAACATTACCCTTCTTGTACCCTCTGTGTCCTCCATGGCAACCTGTGTTACCTGGTACATTGGCGCAGACGCAAAGCCACATTGTCCACCCTCATGGTCTGTCGTACATTCCAAACCAATCCAAGTATTTCTGCCTACCCGACATGGTGCTTTGTAGATCCTGTGACAACTTAATGCTAACTCATATTATTAGCCTGTAATTTCCACTCAATGCTATTCTATTTACCATGCTAACTTCCCAAGTATCGATGATGTGGAGGTGCCGGTGTTGGACCGGGGTTGACAAGGTCAGAAATCCCATGACACCAACTTGTAGTCCAACAGGTTTATTTGAAAACACAAGCTTTCAGAGACCCGTGTGATTTCTGACTTTCCCCAGTATCGACACGGTTAGACATCAGGACTCATTGTGAGATTAATTGACGTTCTACATACGAACTGCTATTTCATAAGAACATCCATTGATTTTTAAAAAATCTATTCTCTACCTTTAAGTTCCTTCTGTCCCTAATAAAAACAGGCTTCCAATTCTTAGTTCCATTTGAATGAGTGTTTTTTAAGTAGTTGAAATCTGTCAATCAAACTGTGATCTAACAGGCACCCCAGTGGGATAATGAAGTACAGTGAAATCAATAATACAGTACTAATTGTATACTAATCCTGTGTCAGTAGTGAAATAGCAAGTACTTTTTTTAAACAAGGCAGACCTTGATACAGATATTTAAGGGGCAGAAATTTTAAATGCTTTTCTAACTCCCTTGCTCCTCATTTTGGCAGTTTTCTTGACTTTTCCAAAGAAGTTGACTGCTCCCATGAGTTTGTGCAGTTTTTCTCACATTCATATACAATTTTAACTATCCCAAGAGACAGCTTACCTCTTCCAAAAGGCAACTGACCTTCGGAGTGATGACTGTTTGAGATCAAAATGAAAATGATACAAGAACCTGTTGTGACGTGACTACAGGCCACAATGCCTCTGGTCTGCACCACTAGAGGCACAGGCTGTCTTGATACTATGCTTTTGTATATATTAGCTGTAAATAAATTCACCAGAAATTTTCAAGGAAACTGAATCCATGTACCACGTTTTATTTAGATAACACAAGAATTCTATTACGTGGTGTGCAGCTAGCATTTACTTTTTTAAAATAAGACTAAAGAAGAAACCCGTATTGCGAGCTTGAAAGTCAAGGGAAGTAGCAGCAACCAAAATATAATAGCAAATGAGAAGTTTCCACAGTGCAGAATACAGAATTTTTTTATTACAGTGTTTTTCCAAATTGACTAGGACACCAGGAAACTCAAGAGAGATCTTGGTGTTTGTCCACAAATCCCTGAAGGACTCGAGGCATAGATTATAGGAGCAGAAAGATCATGTTGGAGTTGCACAGAACTTTGGTTAGGCCACAGCTGGAGTGCGAATTGGGCACTGCACACTAGGAAGGATGTGATTGCACTGAGGGAGTGCAGAGGAGATTCAGCAAGATGTTGCCTGGGATGGAGCATTTTAACTGTGAAGAGAGGCTGGATAAGTTTGGGTTGTTTACTTTTGAGCAGAGAAGGTTGACAGTGTCCTGATAGAGATGTATAAGATTAGAGCCATTGACAGGGTGAATAGAAAGTAGTTGTTCTCCTTAGTTGAACGGACAAGAACAAGAGGGCATAATTTTTAAGGTAAAAGGCAAGAGGGGATTTGGGGAAAGAAATTTTCACTAGATGTGGGGGTGGTGGCTGAGGCAGGTAAACTCACAGCCTTTTGAAAAAATCTTGGATGAACATTGAAATTAGTGTAGTGTAGGATTAGTGTAGATTAAGTTTAGCTTTGGCAGTACAGACTTGATGGACTGAAGGGCCTTTTCTATACTATATGATTGTATGGTTTGTGCAAGCAGCCTGCTGATTCAAACTCCATCTATCTAAAGGCTAGTTCACATTTGAACGGCTGCCGGGGCCAGCCCTGTGCTCTGTGAAGAGAAAGTGTTCCTACATCAGACAAAATATGGGCTACATTCAGGAAGAGTACAAAGCCAACAGAACAAACTCATAAACAGATTTCAAGCCAAAATAAAACTGAGTATACTGCTGAAAGCACAAAGTTAAATATACAGTGAAAAGACAAAAGACTAGCAGAACAATGAATGTTAATTTTCTCACAATGAACTGAAAATCACAGATCTACTATCCAAATTCAACTTTTTAAGCGAAGGAAATAGCTATGTTTCATTAATAAAGCAGTTACAGAACTGGTTAAACATTGTGAAAATACTGACAACAGCTGTAACAAGGGTATGCACAGAATCAAAAAAAAGCCTTGCCTGGAGAAGAGTAGGAAAGTCCCAAAAGATATGGAAAGTTCTGGGAGACCAGCTGCAATCAAAAGTCAACTTCACAACTCATCACTTAGATGAGGTGAAAGTCACAGGAATTAATAGATTTATGTGTTGGTAGAAGCCATAATAAGGGCAACAAATGCGATTTTTCTGATTCAAAACAGTTGGAGCGGATAATGGAATTGGTGTTAAGGCAATCATCATCAAAGCCATTCTAAAAAGACTTCTTGGAAGTGAAGAAAGGTCACAGCATTGATTTAGTTCGAGCAGGTAGTAGAAAATACGAAGCCATTATAGCTGAGCAACAGCACCTGCAAGCATTAAGTGCGATAAATAGTACAGACACTAGTCAGGACTGAAAAAGTGAACGAGCTGTGCAGCAATTGTGATTTGTCTCATCCATCGTGATGCTGTTTTGCATTCCAAGATCTGTGCAAGGCAAGCAGTGCAAAAGGACACCAGGCCCACCTATGTTAAAAATCTGGCTCCGAAGAAGCAACCAGAGGCTACAGAAAGGCACAACTAAAAGAAGACATGCATCATAATGTGAAAACAGCAACAACGAATGTCCCAGAGACTTGGGTAAAAGTTCGCAGCAAGACAAACTGAAGTCAAGACCCAGAGTGGAACAACATCCAAACAGATGATGAACATGCTTTCCACATTGTGAATATACCACATTGTGTTGTTGAAATGAACAAACTACACCACATTGTGTTGTTGAAATGAACAAACTAGAAGCTTCTGCCATGATCACATGGACATGCTAAAGATCAAAATTTACGTCAGTGCTAGTAAAAATATTCTACCAGTCTGCATTCTGAAAGATGTGTACTGGAATCATTGGAATTCAATAGTGCAATTGACAATTGCTGAAGTAGCTGAGTATAACTGGTCACTCATCACAGAGCTTTCGCAAGAAGGTAATGAATTACCAGCACAAATACAAATAAACGGGAATGATATTGTTGTGATTGCAGGTACATGGCTGCAGGGTGACCATGGATAGAAAGGAAGTGCAGGAGCATTGTTAGAAAAAAAGATATTAATGAAATGGGAAGGAAGGATATTCACTCAGAAAAGTCATGTCGTGAAGTCTGTATGGGGAGGGGGGCAGGGCAGAAAACATTGGTGGGGATTGTCTATAGTCAAACTGTATTGGAGAGATGTAACAGAAAGCATTAAACAAGAAATCATAAATGCCTGCAATAAGGATACAGCTTTTTTCCCATTACAATATCATCAGCAATGCACATGCATCAAGGCACTTGTTCTTTTGGAGCTGATATAGATCTTTACTGACAGATAACTCAGAAGTAGTCTCTAGAACAGTATCTTCCAAATGGTGTTCTGAGTATGATGGTTTCCTGAGATTCCTTTGGTAAGTGCCAATATCCATGCTTGGCATCCAGCTTGTAGAAGAATTTGGCTTATGTGAACTTGGGATCGAACAGGTGTTGAAATTCTATGTGCATCTGTTTGAGGAGAGCTTCAGATGTCTCTAATCTAGACGTACACTGCTTGTACCATCCTGATTTTCCACGCACATAGTTAATTGAGTTATTAGTCTGTGTGGTGATCCATATGCAGATGATGCCATTTCCTTCCATGTCATCCAGGTACACTTCTTGTGAGGCTCGAGTGATGGAATTGCATTTTCTCTGAGATACAATACAGCAGTGCCTTTGAAACTTCCAATCATGTTGAACTTTTGGGTTTGGGTACATCTAATGTCAGTCCTGAACTGAATCAATGCAAGTATTCTTGATCTCTTCTAATGCTGCATGTAATGTTGAACTCCTGACCTCATGGACAGTCATTTATGCTGGTAGTCCAGCCACTTCTGGTCCACTCATGTTTATCATAGAATCCCTACAGTGCAGAAAAAGACCATTTGGCCCATTGAGTCTGCATCGACCCACCCAGCCCCTCACCCATCCCTATAACCCCACATTTAGCACAGCTAACCAACCTAACCTGCACATCACTGGACACTATGTGGCAATTTACCATGGCCAATCCACCTAACCCTCACATCTTTGTGTGTGGCAGGAAACCAGAGCACCCAGAGAAAACCCACATGGACAGTCACCCAGGTCTGAATTGAATGAAAGTCCCTGGCATTAAGGGACAGCTGTGCATTATTAGTGCACCAATGCAAGACATAAACATAGAAACCAAGAAAATCTATAGGAGTAGGTCATTTGGCCCATGAATGCTACACTATCATTCACAATGCTCATGGCCGATCCTCTACATCTTAGCTATATTTCCAGTTTCTTCCCATAGCTTTTGATGCTTTTAATTGTTGAAAAAGATTTTCTTCCACACTAAATAGAATAAATGTGGCACACAATCTATTTGCCAAGGTCACGCTTAAGGTATTTTCTTCAACCTGTCTGGCAGTTGGAAATTGGGAGAAAGATTCAGTGAATCTCAAGATGGCTCAGCGGTTAGCACTGCTGCCTCACAGCGCCAGGGACCCAGGTTTAATTCCACCCTTGGGCGACTGTGCGGAATTTGCATGTTCTCCCCGTGTCTGCGTGGGTTTCGACTGGGTGCTCCGGTTTCCTCCCACAGTCCAAAGATGTGCAAGTCAGGTGGGTTGAACATGCTAAATTGCCCATAGTGTTCAGGGATGTATAGATTAGGTGGGTTATAGGGGGATGGGCCTGGGTGGGATGCTCTATGGATCAGCGTGGACTTGTTGGCCCGAATGGTCTGTTTCCACACTGAAGGGATTCTCTGAATCTGTGATTCAAGATGAAGTCATCTTCATTTAAAGTGTTTAGATCAGTAGTGATTTTGCACTAAGGGACTGACAGAATCTTGTGTGGGTGCAGAGTTCTCTATATTATTGTGGCTGTGTCTTGCAGACTGTCATTAACTGTTCAATGTCACTGTTAATCTTTAGCCAGTCGACCATATCACATGCCAATTGTTTTGCCCCTTTTATATTATGTTCTGGTGGAGAACTTAGAGCATAAGTATTATTTTTCTTTAAAGCTAATGCCTCTTGAAACATTGACTCACCGAGCATCTGTGTGTACCTGTCACATTTTTCAACCCATCAGACCATTTCTCACTGATAAGTTTGCACTGTACCTTCTGATGGCAGCTTCAAGCCACCATCTAACTAATTTCACCATGGTGCAAGACACACATCTTGACAAACAAGAAAATGAAGCTGGTGCATGACCAGCACGAACGTCCTGTGGCAGACTGTGACTGCTGGAGTAAAATAGAATCATTAAAAAGTAACCAACTGCAACAGCCATAAAGCCAGAAATGCAAGCACAGCAGCTGAAATAAAAACAAGGTACAGAAACTAACCAAACAGCAAGGATTGCTGGGCACATTGGCCAAGTAAAATTGTGAAGTTGCAAAACCCAGACACCAAACACAAACGGCAATTAAGTGTAAAATACATTAGCATACTGTAAAGGTTGCATCCTGTCAACAGTCACCCTTGATAGACATATCTCATAAAGTAAGAGATAGTAGGAACTGCTGATGCTGGAGTCTGAGATAACAAGGTGTAGCGCTGGATGAACACAGCAGGCCAGGCAGCATCGGAGGAGCAGGAAAGCTGATGTTTCGGGTCTGGACCCTCCTTCAGAAATGGGGGAGGGGAAGGGGAAGGGGACTCTGAAATAAATAGGGAGGGAGGGAGGTGATGATGGAAGGTGGATAAAGGAGCATATCGGTGGAGAGAAGACGGACAGGTGAAGGAGGTGGGGATGGAGCCAGTAAAGGTGAGTGTAGGTAGAGAGTTGGGATGGGAGTTGGTCAATTGGGACGGAGGGAGGGGCCGGTGGCTGGGTGGGAGGGAAGACGGACAGATCAAGGAGGCGGGGATGAGGCTAGTAGATGGGTAGTGGGGGTTGGTCAGTGAGGTGGGAGGAGCAGATAGGTGGGAGAAAAGACGGACAGGTCAAGGAGGTGGGGATGAACTGGGCTGGTCTTGGGATGAGGTCGGGGGTGGGGAGATTTTGAAGCTTGTGAAGTCCACATTGAGACCATTGGGCTGCAGGGTTCCCAAGCGAAATATGAGATGCTGTTCCTGCAGCTTCTGGGTGGCATCATTGTGACACTGGAGGAGGCCTAGGATGGACATGTCGTCCAAGGAGTGTGAGGGGGAGTTGAAGTGGTTCGCGACTGGGAGGTACAGTCCTTTGTCACAAACTGAGTGTAGGTGTTCCACAAAGCGGTCTCCAAGCCTCCGCTTGGTTTCCCCAATGTAGAGGAGACCACATTGGGAACAGCGGATACAATATACCACATTAGCAGATGTGCAGGTGAGCATCTGTTTAATGTGGAAAGTTTTCTTGGGGCCTGGGATGGGGGTGAGGTGTGAGGGGGGAGGTGTAGGGGCAGGTGTAGCATTTCCTGTGGCTGCAGGGAAAAGTGCCAGGGGTGGTGGGGCTAGTGGGGAGTGTGGAGAGGACAAGGTAGTCATAGAGAGAGCGGTCCCTCTCTTGACAAACAAGAAAATGAAGCTGGTGCATGACCAGCACGAACATCCTGTGGCAGACTGTGACTGCTGGAGTAAGGCAAATAAGGGTGGGGAGGGAAAAATGTCCTTGGTAGTGGGGTCAGATTGCAGGTGGCAGAAGTGGCAGAGGATGATGCATTGAATCTGGAGGTTGGTGGGGTGATATGTGTGGATGAGGGGGATTCTGTCTTTGTTGTTATTGCAGGGAGGGGGAGCGAGGGGGATGAGTTGCGGGAAACGCGAGAGATCAGGTCAAGGGCATTTTCAACCACTGTGGAGGGGAAATTGCGGTCTTGAAAAACAAGGACATCTGGGATGTCCAGGAGTGGTGCCTCATCTCGGGGCGGAGGCAAAGGAATTAGGAATAGGGGATGGCATTCTTGCAGGAAGGTGCGTGAGAGGAGGTGTATTCAAGGGAGCTGTGATCAAGGGAGTGGTAGGAGGAGGTGTCAGAGAGTTGGCGCCTGGCCTTGGAGATGTAGAGGTCACTGCGCCATACTACAACTGCGCTACCCTTGTGACCCCACCCTCGACCACCAAAACATCATCTCCCAGACCATCCACATCCTCATCACCTCAGGTGACCTCCCACCCACAGCCTCCAACCTCATCGTTCCCCAACCCTGAACCGCCCAAAATCCACAAACCCGACTGCCCTGGGAGCGAGATGGTGCGTGCGCCTGTGTGAGAGAGCGGGAGTGAGACGGTGCGTGCGCCTGTGTGAGTGAGCGGGAGCGAGACGGTGCGTGCGCATGTGTGTGCGCGTGCGGGAGTGAGACGGTGCGCACGCCTGTGTGAGTATGTGTGTGCGGGAGTGAGACTCTGTGTGTGTGTGTGTGTGTGTGTGTGTGTGTGTGTGGGAGCGAGACTGTGCGCGTGCCTGTGTGCGCATGCGGGAGCGAGATGGTGCACGTGCCCGTGTGTGTGCGCGCGTGCAGGAGCGAGACTGTGCGCGTGCCTGTGTGCATGCAGGAGCGAGATGGTGCGCGCGCCTGTATGAGTGTGTTTGTGTGTGGGAGCGAGAATGTGCACACACGCCTGTGTGTGTGCGGTAGCGAGACTGTGCGCATGCCTGTGTGTGTGTATGTGTGGCAGCGAAACGGTGCGCGCGCCTGTATGAGTGTGTGCATGCAGGAGCGAGACGGTGTGTGTGTGTGCGCGCGTGTGGGCGCCTGTGTGTATGTACGTGCGGGAACGAGACCGCGCGTGTGCCTGTGTGTGCGCGCGGGGGAGCGAGATGGTGCGCGTGCCTGTGTGAGAGAGCGCCTGTGTGTGTGTGCACGTGCGGGAGCGAGACTGTGTGCGCGCCTGTGTGTGTCTGTGTGCGCGTGCGGGAGCGAGACGGTGCGCGCGCCTGTGTGTGTATGCATGTGCGTGTGTGCACGGGAGCGAGACTGTGCGCACACCTATCAGTGTATGTGTGGGAGTGAGACGGTGCGCGCGCCTGTATGGGTGTGTGTGTGCGGGAGCGAGACGATGTGAGCGCCTGTGTGTGTGTGTGTGTGTACGCGCGTGGGGGAGCGAGACTGAGCGCCCGCCTGTCAGTGTGTGTGCATGAGCGAGACGGTGCGCGTGCCTGTGTGTGTGTGGGAGGGGGTGGCGGGAGCGAGCCTGTGCGTATCTGTGTGAGAGCGGGAGCGAGACTTTGTGTGTGAGAGAGCGGGAGCGAGACTGTGTGCGTGCGTGTGTGTGTGTGTGAGAGAGAGCGCGCGGGAGCGAGATTGTGTGTGTGTGAGCGAGCGCGAGACTGTCTGTGTGCGTGTGTGTGTGCGCGCCTCTGTGTTTGTGTGACAGCGGGAGCGAGACTGTGTGTGTGTGAGAGAGAGAGAGAGAGAGGGCGGGAGGGAGACTGTGTGCGTGTGTGTGTGTGTGAGAGAGAGAGAGACCGGGAGCGAGTGTGTGTGTGTGTAAGAGAGCGGGAGCGAGACTGTGTGCGTGCGTGCGCGTGTGTGTGTGTGTAAGAGAGCGGGAGCGAGACTGTGTGTCTGTGTGTGTGTCTGTGTGAGAGAGAGAGAGCGGGAGCGAGACTGTGTGTCTGTGTGAGAGAGAGAGAGTGTGATCTGCAGCGAGACTGTGTGTATGTGTGTGTGATAGCGGGAGTGAGACTGTCTGTGTGTGTTTCTGTGAGAGAATGCGGGAGCGAGACTGTGCGTGTGCGGGAGCGAGACTGTGCGTGTCTCTCTGAGTGGGAGCGAGTCTGTGCGTGTGTGTATTTCAGTGAGAGAATGGGAGCGACACTGTGTGTGAGTGGGAATGAGACTGTGTGTGTGTCTGTGTGAGAGAGAGAGACAGCGGGAGCGAGACTGTGTGTCTGTGTGTGTGACAGAGAGCAGGAGCGAGACTGTGTGTGCGTGTGTGTGTGAGAGACAGTGGGAGGGAGACTGTGTGTGTGTATGTGTGTGTGAGAGAGAGAGAGAGAGGGCAGGAGCGAGATTCTGTGTTTGTTTGTGAGAGAGAGAGCGGGAGCAAGACAGTGTGTGAGAGAGAGAGAGAAAGCGAGAGCAAGACTGTGCGTGAGAGAGAGCGGGAGCGAGAATGTTTCTGTGTGTGTGTGTGTGTGTGTGTGTGTGTGTGTGTGTGTGCGTGAGAGAGAGAGACAGCAGAAGGGAGACTGTGTGTGTGTGTGTGTGTCTGGAAAAAAGAGCAGGAGCGAGACTATGAGTGTGCGTGTGTGTGAGAGACTGCAGGAGCGAGACTATGAGTGTGTGTGTGTGTGAGAGAGAGAGAGAGAGTGGGAGCGAGACTGTGTGTCTGTGTGTGTGACTGTGTGTCTGTGTGTGTGTCTGTGTGAGAGAGAGAGAGCGGGAGCGAGACTGTGTGTCTGTGTGTGTGACAGAGACAGCGGGAGCGAGACTGTGTGTCTGTGTGTGTGACAGAGAGAGCAGGAGCGAGACTGTGTGTGCGTGTGTGTGTGAGAGACAGCGGGAGGGAGACTGTGTGTGTGTGTGAGAGAGAGAGAGGGCGGGAGCGAGATTCTGTGTTTGTTTGTGAGAGAGAGAGCAGGAGCGAGACAGTGTGTGAGAGAGAGAGAGAAAGCGGGAGCAAGACTGTGCGTGAGAGAGAGAGCGGGAGCGAGAATGTTTCTCTGTGTGTGTGTGTGTGTGTGAGAGAGAGAGAGAGAGACAGCAGAAGGGAGACTGTGTGTGTGTGTCTGGAAAAAAGAGCAGGAGCGAGACTATGTGTGCGTGCGTGTGTGAGAGACTGCAGGAGGGAGACTCTGAGTGTGTGTGTGTGTGTGAGAGAGAGAGAGCGGGCGCGAGACTGTGCGTGTGAGAGAGAGGGAGAGCAGGAGCAAGACTGTGTGTGTGTGAGAGAGAGAGCAGTAGCGCGACTGTGTGTGCGTTTAATTTGTGTGTGTGAGAGACAGGAGGAGGGAGACTGTGTGTGTGAGTGTGAGAGAGAGCGAGCAGGAGCGAGACTGTGTGAGTGTGTGTGTGAATGAGTGAGAGACAGCAGGAGGGAGACTGTGTGTGAGTCTGTGTGTGTGTGTGAGGGAAAGCGGGAGCAAGACTGTGCGTGAGAGAGAGAGAATGCGGGAGCGAGACTGTGTGTGAGAGAGAGCAGGAGCGAGAATGTGTGTGTGTGCGCGCGAGAGAGAGAGTGCAAGTGAGACTGTGTGTGTGTGTTTGAGCGGGAGCAAGACTGTGTGTGTGTGTTTGTGTGAGAGATTGGGAACGAGACTGTGTGTGAGCGGGTGCCAGACTGTGTCTGTGTGGGAGTGAGAGAGCAGGAGCGAGACTGTCTGTGTGTGTGTGTGTGTGTGTGTGTGTGTGTCTGCCTGTGTGTGAGTGTGAGTGGGAGCGAGACTCTGTGTGTGTGTGCGTGTGCATGGGAGCGAGACTGTGTGGGTGTGTGTGTGTGTGTGAGAGACCCAGGAGCGAGACTGTGTGGGTGTGAGAGAGCAGGAGCGAGACTCTGTGTGTGTGTGAGAGAGAGAGAGCGGGAGCGAGACTGTGTGCGCGCGTGTGTGTGAGAGAGTGGGAGTGAGACTGTGTGTGTCTCTCTGAGTGGGAGCGAGTCTGTGCGTGTGTGTGTTTCTGTGACAGAATGGGAGCGACACTGTGTGTGAGTGTGAGTGAGCGGGAGCGAGACTGTGTGTGTGTGTGTGTGTGTGTGTGTGTGTGTGAGAGAGAGAGAGAGAGAGCGGGAACGAGACTGTGTGTGCGTGTGAGAGAGAGCAGGAGCAAGACTGTGGGAGCGAGACTGTGTGCGCGCGTGTGTGTGAGAGAGTGGGAGTGAGACTGTGTGTGTCTCTCTCAGTGGGAGCGAGTCTGTGCGTGTGTGTGTTTCTGTGACAGAATGGGAGCGACACTGTGTGTGAGTGTGAGTGAGCGGGACTGAGACTGTGTGTGTGTGTGTGTGAGAGAGAGAGAGAGAGAGAGAAAGCAGGAGCGAGACTGTGTGTGTGTGTGTGTGTGTGAGAGAGAGAGCGGGAACGAGACTGTGTGTGTGTGTGAGAGAGAGCAGGAGCAAGACTGTGCCTGTGTGTGTGAAAGAGCAGGAGCGAGACCATGTCTGTATGTGTGTGTGTGTGTGTGTATGTATGTATGTATGTGTGTGTGAGAGCGAGACTGTGTGTGTGTGTCTGTGGGAGGGAGCGAGCCTGTGTGTGGGTGTGTCTGTGTGACAGAGGGAGTGAGACTGTGTGTATGTGTGGGGGGGGGCAAGAGCGAGACTGTGTGTGTGTGTGAGCGAGACTGTGTGTGTGTGTGAGAGAGAGCGAGCACGGGAACAAGACTGTCTGTGTGTGTGTGCGCGTGAGACTGTGTGTGCGCGCGTGGGAGCGAGACTGTGTGTGTGTGCACGCGAGACTGTGTGTGCGTGCGTAGGAGCAAGACTGTGTGTGTGGGCGGCGGAGCGAGACTGTCTGTGTGCGTGTGTGTGCCTGTGTGACAGCGGGAGCGAGACTGTGTGTGTGTGACAGAGAGAGAGAGCGGGAGTGAGACTGTCTGTGTGTGTGTGTGTGAGGCTGTGTGTGTGTGCGCGTGGGAGCAAGACTGTGTGTGTGTGAGCGAGACTGTGTGTGTGTGTGAGAGAGAGAGCGGGAACGAGACTATCTGTGTGTGTGTGCGCGCGCGCGAGACTGTGTGTGTGTGGGTGGTGGAGCGAGACTATCTGTGTGCGCCTGTGTGTCTGTGTTACAGCAGGAATGAGACTATGTGTGTGTGTGTGAGAGAGAGAGAGAGCGGGAGCGAGACTGTGTGTGTGTGTGAGAGAGAGAGAGCGGGAACGAGACTATCTGTGTGTGTGTGCGCGCGCGAGACTGTGTGTG